>CM077212.1:32130100-32495100 GCA_039654625.1 Rhinogobio ventralis
AAAAATTACATGGCTGATGTATCATGCTTACTTAGCATATTTCTATAATGTTTGATTTGCCAATGGAGCAATGTCACAAGGAATAGGAAATAGATAGCAAAATAATCCTTAAAACTAAATTTTCATATTTTGATGTCTGCAGATATGTTGTGATGTGTCAGAAAAGTCTTAGAAAATGTTGTGCTGTAAGTTAGACTTGGTCAAAATGGATTCTCCAGATTCATTTCAGTAGGGAGCCCTGGGTTGGGCCTCAGTAGCTCGTTAACTCGCTGCACTGTGACAGTTTCACAATGATTAATTAAAACACCTTTAGCCACATAATGTCAGATGGAGTCTATTTTAACAATTGACCTTTCTGTACCGAAAACAGAGCACTTTACCATCCACTGGGTGACTCCAGATGTATTCTCAGAAAGGAAAAAAAACTGCCAAATCTATCCTGACCTCCCTTTTTTTTGTTATTATAATATGACTTTATGGTTTTTAATGTTTTTGAAGAAAAAAAATCTTTTGCAAAGCAAGGCTGCATTTATTTGATCAAAAATGCTGTAAAATAATATCAATATTGCATAATATTATTACAGTTCAAAATGTGTTCTATTTTAATATATTTTAAAATGTAATTTATTCCTGTGATCAAAGCTGAATTTTCAGCATCATTACTCCAGTCTTTAGTGTCACATGATCCTTCAGAAATCATTCTAACATGATGATTTGCTGCTCTAGAACATCATCAAACTGTTGTGCTGCTTAATATTTTTGTGTAAACCGTGATGTATTTCTTTCAGGATTCTTTGATGAATTGAGTAAAAAAAAACAGCATATATATATATATATATATATCACACACACACACACAGGATTTACAAAATACACATTTGTAATATAGATAGATGGATGGATGGATGGACACATAGATACCGATCAGGCATAACATTATGCCCTAATATCCTAATATTGTTTTGGTCCCCCCGAGGCATGGACTCCACTAGACCCCTGAAGGATCCAAGTTTTCCCAGCAGAACATTGCCCAAAGCATCACACCGCCTCCGCCGGCTTGCCTTCTTCCCATAGTGCATCCTGGTGCCATGTGTTCCCCAGTTAAGTGACGCACACGCACCCGGCCATCCACGTGATGTAAAAGAAAACGTGATTCATCAGACCAGGCCACCTTCTTCCATTGCTCCGTGGTCCAGTTCTGATGCTCACGTGCCCACAGTTGGTGCTTTCGGCGGTGGACAGGGGTCAGCATGGGCACCCTGACTGGTCTGCGGCTATGCAGCCCCATACGCAACAAACTGCGATGCACTGTGTATTCTGACACCTTTCTATCACAACCAGCATTAACTTCTTGAGCAATTTGAGCTACAGTAGCTTGTCTGTTTGATCGGACCACATGGGCCAGCCTTCGCTCCCCACGTGCATCACTGAGCCTTGGCCGCCCATGACCCACAAGAGCTGTAGTTTTGGAGATGTTCTGACCCAGTCGTCTAGCCATCTAGCTCAGATCTTTATGCTTGCCCGATTTTCCTGCTTCTAACACATCAACTTTGAGGACAAAATAAGAGATAATCAGTGTTCACTTCACCTGTCAGTGGTCATAATGTTATGCCTGATTGTTTTATATATAAACCAAAATGTTTTCAGACACCTTCAACATTTTCTCACATTATCACAGTTTATTTGCTATAGTTTAGAAAATGGTAATAACATATGACAAGAACTCAGAGTTAAACTGTCAGAACAAATTCATCTTGATAATGTCATAACTCTGATAGAAAGGTATGTAATGGATTACAATCAACCAATCAGCTGTTAAATTTATGTACACAATTAGATAATACCAATTTAGGTCAACCAATGACCAAGCAATGCTTCATTTTGTTCAGTCTGTGGTGTAAAAGCTCGCTTTAAAACACTTAAGCAAAACATGGTCAGGTCAAAGTGTCTGAATAATTTTCACAGTTGTTACCGTTTATTTTATTCTGCTATCCTCACTTACATAAATGAACTATAGTGCCCTGCACCCACTAGTAAAACATTATATCTGGTGTCTGAATAATTTTTGGTTTATAATGTCACCATTGCTCATTGAATATTTTTGTTCTGTTTGTAGCTTAGCCTGTTAAGCTTCTGTTATGTGAACGAGATGCTTGAATGTGCATGTTTTTGTTTTCCAAGGAAGAGTCACATGGATTTGGAACGACATACGGGTGAGTAAATGATGACAAAATGATTGGGTGGTATTCCTTTAAGCAAATTGCAATTGTGAGCACACTCCCAGTAACAGTGTCTCATAAAAAGTGCAGTTGGAGTGTATTTTTACAATTTAGCTCTAAGCTGAATAAAATTGCATTAAGCGTGGTGGTAGGTTTATAAGCTGTGGTAGCATGGAGTAACCTACGTGTGGAATGATTTGATCATTGGGGACCTATTGTGTAATTTCTTCCTCATTTTGGCCCATGCTAATATGGCATATGCGATTAGGTCTGTCTTTGGGAGCTAGCAAAGGCCTCCAAATCAAATTTAGGTCCTTGACCAGAATACCAAAGCATATTAAACCCAGAAATGATCTAGTGATGCAAATCATTAAACACATTTGCATTTGCTTACTGAAGCCTATCACAGAAATTAAACTCCCGAACTGAGAGCGAAAGAGTGTGGGGGGGCGGGGGAAGAGAAAGAAAAAAAGTGTCAGGTGAGAATGAGGTAGATCATGCTTTGTTTTTCAACATTTCTATTCATTGTAATGAAAAAGACAGGCTTATATCATTGCTCTCAGCCAGAGATACTGAGTGATGAGCAAATTAAGGCACGAATGAATGTATTTTTTTAAGACTTTGATCTTGATCTTAAAACTGAGTTAATTTTTATGTGAAACAACAGCTACGCATATACACTTGACTTTTGGTATTGTTTTTATAGCACATTGGAGTAATCTTACAACCCTATCTTTGGGCCGAATTGTAACGTTCTAGGCAACAACTTCGCATGCACACTAATAGCTCTTTGCACAATTGATTCTAATGGACCCTTTTCACAGACTTTGATGCATTGCAAATTTTGAAGCTGTTATGTTTATTCAAAAAAAAAAAATGTTTCTAAGTAACTAGATAAAAATACTTTGTTACTGTCCACCATTGGCAAATAGTATTATCACATTTATTTATATAGCACTTTTCACAATACTGTTTCAAAAAAGCTTTATAGAATATCATAGTTTAATGTTGATGTTTATAATATCTTTGTGGCTTTTAGTCACGTCTAGCAGGTTATATAGATATAATATACTATTATAGTACTTATCATTATTTTGAATATATTTTATTTTTACATTTTCAGTTTAATTTATTTTCTGCTTTTGACAATTATATTAGTTTTTTTCTATTTAGCTTTATTTTATTTCAGTTGTAGTTTTAGTAATTCTAATACTTCAACTTATTTTATTTAAGTTTTGCCTTGGCAAATAATTTTATAATTTCCATTTTTGTTTACTAAGATCTTCACTGTAAAAACAAAGTTGCTGCCTTAAATTAAGTACTTTCAACTTGGATGTTTTAGTCATTTCAATTTAAAATGACATTAAAGTGACTTAAAAAAAATAGTTGAATCTTGTATAACTTGTTTAACTTATTTTAATGAGTTTAAGCAATGTAAAAACATATGTTGTCATAACTTATTGATCATAATTTTTTACAGTGTTCATCTATTTTATTTCAGCTTTATTTCAATGAACAAAAAATATATTTAATAGTTTTAGTTAAAGCTGCAGTCCGTAACTTCTTTTGGTTAAAAATGATCCAAAACCATTTTTTTGAGCAAGAACACAACCAGCCAGTGTTCAAAACTATCTCCTTACTGTACCTTATCCTGATTCCCAGCGGTAAGCTTGTAATAATGTTATAATTTGAGTGGTACTGGTAGCTTTACGTGGGAAATTCGAGCATGGCGTTGTTCGTCTTTTAAAGAAGGAATCCAGCTAGTAGTAGTATCGCATGTGAGGATGCTGCAGGTGGCGGATCATTAGCCTTTTCTCACAGCAGCTGGATTAATTAAATTGATCATTTTGATGGCAGATTGTAATCCAGAAAGGTCCAAACTACAATCAATCATCAGTGACAACTGGAGATTCACCGTAGTCAAAAGCAAAAGATTAGACTGTACAGAAATTGGAATCTACAGGTAATGCTAATACACACTAAATACACATAGTCACGCAATGCTGATGTTGTTAACATTAACAATTTGAGAACAAAGTATAACATAGTATAATAATAATTTGCACGGTTTGATGTGATATGAGCTAATCAATCATTAGATTTATTCACCGTTGGTAGCGCGATTTATTGTAATGCTTTTTTCTCAGTTGGTCAGAACAACAGTGGCAGATATGTTACTTATTTGTTCAGATTATATTTTCCGATGAAATTTCTTATTTTGAATTTGTGACTAAGAATCTGTGATTCCGAAGTACAGTATCCACACCGGTGCGGTGAATGACATCCACACATACTCCATTAGATTCATCCGCGCTGAGGAGCCGATGCACAACCCACATAAAGATGATAATTCCGCAAATTACTGCAATTGCAGGTTTCAAACAGAGATGACGACAAAGAGGCAAAACTTACGGACTGCAGCTTTAGTTAACAAATCAACCTTGTCCTCTTAGCACTCAAGTAGTCAAAGTTAATGATTGGCTAGAGATTCAGCATTTTATCATCTAGTCCACCCAACATCTAGTGTATATTTGTCAGAATGTAAATGACAAAGAAAAACTAAACCCTTCTGAAAACATCTCACGTAACAGATGACTAATAATCATCATCTTAAAGTTTTATCAATTATGGAGTGATTTAAATTAGACCCAAATTTTAATTCAGCCACGACCGTTATGAGCAGAAAGTTTCACCAGTGCCCCATATTGAGCGAATCTGGCTAATAAACGGTTACGATTCACCGCACTTGAGTATCTGCCCTCTAGCCATTGTCTGCGAGGCTTACGGGAGGCTGACATGGAAGAGAAGGGTGATCTGGAATGATTAGCTTTTCAGCATCTCAACGCGTTGTCAATTACAGCAATAGATTCCCGACATCACAAAATCTGACAGCGCTGGGCATACTTGTCAGATCTGTGTAATCCAGCTACTAGGTGGCTGCAGGGTGGCTGGGGTATCTGAGAGTTAAGGGTCGTCCCGACTGCTGCCGCCCCCCTTCCAAATATAAATAAATATACCTGCCTGAGCAATTTGGAATTACAATAAGGATCCTCAAGGTCTTTTATGGAGACTGAGCTTGCATACAAAATAATGATCACTTGGAGATTTGTGTGCAAGTGTGGGCACATTGATTTCTCTGACAGTTTCTCATCTCGTAGTGTTTTTTTTCCCCTGCACGGGCCTCTTTTTCTGTCTCCCTAGACTAATGTAGTATTCACTGAGTCTATAGGCCATGCCATGTCACGTCTAGACTGCTAGTTTTAGGGGATTAAGCCTTGGATGTTGAATGGTTCAACCAACATTCAACATTTATTCAACAGGTTGCTGATTTTGAAAAACGTTTGAGATGCGTATCTATTGGAGTCATATCATGAACCTTTAAAATCATTTCCCTCTTTAGGAAATGTCATAAAACCGTCATAATGAGGTTTTTGTGATTGCCCACCCCCTCTCTGAATAATGTGAGATGCTTTTTATGTAGAACTGAAAAACCAAACTGAACAGTTGTTGCATTTTTGTATTTACTCCAGTACACACTGTTGCTCTAATGTTCAAATGTTTGGGGTCTGTAATTTATTTATTTATTTATTTTGTGTATTTTATGTTTTTGATAGAAGTCCCTTATATGCTCACCAAGGCTGCATTTATTTGAAAAACAATACAATACAAAACAGTAATATTGTAAAGTATTATTCGATTTTTTTTTTCTATTTTGATATATTTTAAATATATTTACCCCAATATATTTACCCCAGTCTTCAGTGTCACATGATCCTTCAGAAATCATGCTAAAATGCTGATTTGATACTCAAGAAACATTTCTTCTTATTATCAATGTTGAAAACAGTTGTGCTGCTTAATATTATTGTGATTACATTTATTTTTAGGATTCTTTGATGAATAGAAAGTTCAAAAGAACAGCATTTATTTGAAATGGATATCTTTTGTAATATTATAAATATATTTATCACTTTTGATCAATTTAAAGTATCCTTGCTGAATAAAAGTATTAATTAATTTCAATAAATACATTAATAAATAAATACATATACCAATCTTACTGATTTTGAATGATTGTGTAAGTAATAGACCTTAGTCAGACTAGATGCCATATTTTTTTTCACTTATTTTACAGCAGCTTCAAACTGCTTCTGTTTTGTAAAATTCTGTTTTATATTGTACTCAAAATGTGTATTATCTCTAGTACTTGACCAGGTTGGACATAACAACTCTGTCTGCCTCAGCCAATGGCGTGCGTTGGGGGCGGAGCTGCATGTTTACTTTTGCTAGTTGTACACACTTAACCTGTAACTTAATACTTTTAACTACCTGTGGTTTCACCCTTTTAAAGAGAAAAAAACAAATGTAAAATAATGAAATGTCAGTACATTTGAAAATTATTGGGGAAAAAGAGTGTAAACCCTTTCAGAGTGGTGTGAAAATGGGTTAATGTTGCTGCTGCGTTTAATTGTTTTAGATTCTCCATCAATTTTGAGAGGCTGCACAGGGGAGTTGGCCCTGTGAAAAAACGAGTCGGTCTGAAGCGTTTTAAATTATCCAAAAATGAATGGAGGTATTCAATCTACTTTCAGATGTTAAAATTAGGTTTGCGACACTCACCGCGCGTGCCATCAAATTTCTCATTTTGAGCTCAAGTCTGTGTTCCTCAGAGCTCGTATTTGCGCAGATGGAACTTTGCCGAGCCGCGGTTCTTCTGGGATCTGAGAATTTTCACAGTTTGATGAGAAATGTTCCACTCCATCACATCTATAGATTATTTTCTGCCTGTAAATTTCTGACTTTTATTAATCAAATCATTGCCGCACCCCTCCCGACCCCCCGCCAGCCGTGCGGTGAAGGTGTGCTGGAGTGTCCTGGTTGGGATTGGGTGTTGTGCTCACAGCATCTTCACCCATGGGGAGAGTAAGAGAGGTGAGAGCTCTTAAAGAGATGGCCAGTGTTTCTGCCACCGTCTTTCTCTCTAAAGATATCCAATGGGATCTCATTTGTATGCAAAGTAAGTGGTTCCGTGATTGTATGTTATAATATTGACAGCATCTAAAATGTAAACCAAATGCTTGAGTATCATTTGAGGTTTGTAGGCTATTGATTAGTGTATTTATAGTCAATGTAATATGGTTGTATGCACAAAAGTCTTTTCTTTTCAGATGCTGTCAATATGAACGACCACCTACGATGGTGATCACGCTGCGTTATCGAAGTACCAGCTCATTTCAATCAAAGGTACAACAATTTTAACACCATGGTTGAAGTAAACACTCAAGTATGAATATACATAACCAAAAGATGTTTCCGACACAAGCATATTGCTGACTTAAGTAGTTATTTCGCTGAATTTGCTGAATCTAGCCAAATCCTTGGTGTACGGAATTGGGAACGCTTTCCAAACCAACATTGCTTTTAATTCCTTTCTTTGTATGCGGCTCAAGTGCAGGAAAGAGACACAAACACAGAGGGAGGGAGAAGGAAGTGCGTATTGGTCCTGCTTATGTGCTAACTGAAGTCCCACTTGGGATGGGATTATTTTCAATACGTCATTCAGAGAGAATGCATGAACTGTTTTCTTCACACTGAATGCTGTCCTCGGGGTGTAAATCTTAGGGGAGTGGGATTCGGTTCTTAACAACTACAATAATTTAGTTTCTTTGATGACCAAAATAGATGTTGAAAATAATCTGACTACACACATTTTGTGCTGTTTACACACATGAGACTTTCACAAAGTAGAATTTAAGTAAACTTTTCTCTTCAATATAAATATTATCTAGAAGTAATAATATTTATCTGGTGAGCTTGTACTTTATGGTTCAGGAAAACAGTTGACAGGTAATAGCTGCCATATTATCATCTACTGCAGTAGAGCGCAACGGTAGCGTTCGAAAAATAAAACCCCATTAAAGGAACTTTTTGGGACTTTAGCTTATTCACCGTATCCCCCAGAGTTAGATAAGTCCATACATACCATTTTTACCTCCGTGCGTGCCATAACTCTGTCTGACGCACCCACCGCTAGCCTAGCTTAGCACAAAGACTGGAGGTAAACGGCTCCATCTAGCCTACTGCTCAATAAGTGACAAGTGACAAACTTTTTATTTTCCGTCGGTATTAGTACACGATGTAACTATACACATCACAACATGTAAATAGGAAAATGTTGGCGTTATTTTGTCACTTAATGAGCATTAGGCTAGCTGGAGCCGTTTACCTCCAGTCTTTGTGCTAAGCTAGGCTAGCGGTGGGTGCGTCAGACAGAATTATGGCACGCACAGAGATAAAAATGGTATGTATGGACTTATCTAACTCTGGGGTATACGGTGAATAAGTCCCAAAAAGTCGCCGTGTTCCTTTAATTTTCTCTATTCAGAATTTTTTTTTGTTGCATGTAAACCTTTGTCCAAGGTTTTGTCCCATATAAACCTTTCAAAGACAGAGCTCTGCAGTTAAGTGATTGTCTGAAGTGTGCTATACCTATATCCCATTTTGTTTTAATTAGTGCGGTCAATCGATATAAAAAAAAAATCTACTAATCACACATTTTTTCTGTAATTTAATCACGATTAAAAACATCTGAGTTTTTAATATTTTTATATTGTAATAACTGTACAGTTATTCTCCAAATTAAAGTAGAAACAACTTAAATACAGTATATTTTAAATATTTGTTGTTGTGGCATCTTTTTATGAATGAAGGCCAGTATCACTGATACTAATACTGCTACTGAAATAGATTGTTTTTTAAACATTAATGATAGACATTCAACATTACAGTATAATTGAAAGCTATCAATTTCAACATTTATTAGGCTTTAAAAATTTTAATTTAAGTGAACTTAAAACAATCTTCTCATAAACCCATTATAATAAATGTCATATTTACCTGTGGCCTTTATATATAATCAATATACAGAAATTGAATAAAGTTATCAAACACTTTACAGTCTTAACTGCATAAATTATAAAATAAATAAAGATTATTAAAGCTACAATTTTCTCTGTTACCTTTGTTCTTTGATTAACTTTAATGACAGGTTTATTAGGCTGCTGTCACTTTAAGATCTGCCACTGCCGAACATGACGCGGATCACACATTTTGACAAAACTGATATTTTGGCATAATTCTGTGTGTTTTTGTTCGTTCAAGCGCATAAGAGTACTCGATTCTTTCTGAGCGTCGTGTGTCACATAGTCAGCACATTCACAGACAGAGCGTTCTATTTTGTCTTGTCGCGCTTGAATGGTTTAAAAGCATTTGCATGAATAAGACCGTGATCATATAATGTAACACTAGCCAAAGGAAGACAGAAAAACGGATGTTGCGTTAATTGCATTAAATATTTATTAAACTGAAAAAAATATTTTGACAGCACTAAAATATTCCTAATCTATGACTGTAAGTCAATAGTTTTGCTATTGTACCACCATCTCTTATTGGCTTTTACTGCTGTAGTAGTTCTTTTTTTATATAGAATTTAACTACACCGTTTATATTGTATTTATTTTTTTCACAATTAAATTCATAGTTTACAATGACTTTGGTCCCACTTTATATTAGGTGTCTTCAACTACTATGTACTAACATTTAAATTAATTATTTGATGCAGTGTACTTATTGTGTACATACTGTACATGTTTTTACATTGTACTTGTGTTTTAAAAATACCTGCATGTAATTACAGCTGTTATCTATAATCTATAATTACACTGTTAAGCCGTACCTTACACCTTAACCCACCCTTAAACATATCCCCAAACCTGTCCCTAACCCCACACGTATACCACCTCAATAGCAGCACAAGTGTTTTGCAATACAATATGAACACAATAAGTACGTTGTACTTATTTATTTATTTTTTTTAATGTAAGAACATAGTAGTTAAAGACACCTAATATAAAGTGTGACCATTACTTTTTTTTTTTTTTTAGGAACCATGTTTCCTGTTGGCAGTCACTGTTTCAAATCACTCTCAACACTATTACGTGTACAGCAGCAAACAAATGACCAAGTATCGAAACGTTAGCAATGCCAGTTTCAGGTACATGCATCACAGGAAGTAAACGTGGTGCAGTGGCCTTTTTTAAACACCCATTCTTGGCAGAAGTAGAGGCCAACTCAAGATTATCCACTGCACTTTGCTCTCAGCCAAACTATGACATTTTCCCAATCTGAAGTGCTTGAACCATGGACTACAGCAGCCGAGCCCTGTCACACTTCCACGCTTCATCATTGTCGGGGAAAGCTTGTTCCCGTCTCGCACATCGAGACGACGCCTTAAAAACAATATGACTCCAGTGCGGCATAGCGATTACATGGGTCAGCTCTCTGCGAAGGCATCGAGTAGCGGGCCTGATTTAATGCTCTGGAAATTTCAGCCCGTCTATCTGAGGTCAACAGACTTTCTTTTAGAGAAAAGGAAAGAATGAGCAGAGGAGGCTTTACAGTGTGATGGCATGATGCCTGGGCTGCTTAACGGAATCACAGCGAGCAGCGGAGAACGGCTGGCAGAACCCCATGCCGGTTTCCCATGAAGCCGCTGGCAGAGTCAAAGCGACAGCGTGTAAACCACTCTGCACCCAACACAATCGCTCTTTGTATAAAGCCGAACGCCGTTGAGTGGAGGGTACTTCAATGGAGCGCCGATACGCCCGACTGAATGTGACTGTCAAGTGACAAGGTGCTTTAACCGACAATTACTGTTGCTTATAGCTTAACCGGATGATTCTAATCTGAACATGCTCAGTTGATGTACAGGGGTGTGCCGTCACTTTGGCCTATTTACATATGGGGCTTTAAATAAGATGTAAATTAATTTGTGCATGTTTAGATAAGCGCCTGTGGATGATTTTATTACAGAAAATATTACGCAGCATAACAAATCTGCTATGGAAAGCTTTAAAGCCATGATGGACGCGTTTACATTTGCTGTGCACTAATACAGTGGCTGTTGACTGGATTTTGCAGTTAGAGAACAGATCTTAATTAACCGTGGTTGTCGATTTAGCCCATTTGGATCTACAGGGTGTCAATTTGACTAGTTTGGCTACTTCAGCAGTTAGACCCCATCATGGGGCAAAAAGCATCTTTTTCCTTTGATGGCCATTTAGAAGTCGCTGACTAGGGTTGTGAATCGCTAAAAAAATTAATCAAACAATTGCATGATATGATGATTAATTAATCAACTAATATTTATTAACTCTTTCCCCACCATTGACAGAATTTTCCGGCTTTCACTGTTATACTGTAGGGGGCGCTATTACACATCTTCTGAAATAATAGAGAATCTCCGGATCAAAACACAGGAGAAAAAAAAGCAGAAACAAGTGATAGCATATGCAGATGCATATGTAAAATAAAGCGATTATCAACATTACACAGCATATAAATCGAAACAGTCTAAAGTTACTGAATGAAATGTCGACCCAGGACAAGCTATAGGACTGTGAAGCTTTGGGGTATTGATGGACTCAGTCTACTCCATCTGTGTTTGGATCATCGTTCTGAAGCCAATCTGGATGTTGTCTGACAAAATAACGTGTTTTTCAAAGCTTTTTGCTCAAAATGTTGCCAAGATGTTGCCTTTTTTATGAAACTTACCCACATTCAAGTGCGGATGATATATATATATATATATATAATGGAGAGACTCAAGAAGAAGTGACAACATGTAGAATGCAACAAGATGTTCCTGAATGGTAAGTTGATGAATGTATGTAGCTGATGTGGAGTTAACTATCTTCAAGTCATTGATTAGTATATTCTGTCATGATAATCTATAAATTCTCAACGTGGCCTCATCCCCTTTGTTGCATGTTCTCAGGGCCGGGTTTATGTAAATTTCAGGATTAGTGATGTCACTAACCCGGGAGGAAGCTTGTGTAGTCCTTACCAGCCGTTTGTTGTAGTTCTTAAAAAGCAATTTCTTTAAAAGAAAATATCTCCCTTTGCTTTGAACTTTGAGTGTCGCAAATTTGCAGATGTTGTTTATGCTCAAACAGTAACATTACACACTAACTAAAGTAAAAAAAAAGTGAAATCATAATAAACCACCCCTTTACCCACCCGCCACATTGTGTAATTAATTAGATTAAAAATTGTAATCACTTGACAGCCCTAAAACTGTTGTGCTCTAGCTTAATGCATTCTATACATATAACATTACATAAGAAAGAACATACCCTTTGCTTAAAAAAATAAATAAAATATATATATATATATATATATCTCAACAGCGAGATGTATATATAATATATATCTCGCTGTCGATTTAACATGTTAAATAGATTAATTAGTTACGGTAAAAAATAACGTGTGAAAATTATTAACGCATTTAATGCACTTGCCCCACCCAGACCTACTTAGATAATTTTACATTTCATACAGTTGATTGATGCCTATAGAATGCAGTTAGAATGTCCATAAAATTCAAGATATGAGGCAAAAATGGCCGTTTCAGTTTTAGTCTCAGGGCGTTTTTACACTGGGTACGTTTGTTGTGGTCCACGTGTGAAACGTGCCCCGTTTCGAACTAAACTGCCAGTGTGAAAACGCCCTCACATTTACATCATGATATACAGTATAAGCAATATCACACCAGTTCAGTTTTTCTGTCCAGAACAGCACGAGTGCAAATGGGATACTGATCTTATACAACAGTTTAATAAAATAAATGTTAATATTGTGTTGTTTTAGACAACATTGTGTTGTTTTTAGTCTGTTTTTAATCCGCGTTTTGAATAAATCGGGTGAACCAATGATTCAATGGACCATAAAGAGAACCATTTACATTTACTATTTTTATAAAGAGAACCATTTACTTCACCCCTGAATGAAGGAATCGAATGAACGAATGACTCAATGACCACCTACTGGCAGTTTCTTTAGAGTATAATTTCATATTTCCTTATTAATAAAAACATACATTAAAGGTATAGTTCACCCAAAAATATTTCTTTCCGAAGCTACTTTTTGTAATGTATATTAGATTTATTTATTTATTTTATTTTTTTAATAATGACGTTGAAATTATCTTTTGGGAGTAATTTCTCAGCCAAATTTGATGTGTGATTAATTAGATTAAAGGGGTGGTTGATTGCCCCTTTAATAAGATGAAAAATAAGTCTCTGATGGCCCCAGAGTGTGTATGTGAAATTTTAGCTCAAAATACTCCACAGATAATATTTTACAGCATGTTAAACTTGTCACTTTTTGAGGGTGAGCAAAAACATGCTGTTTTTGTGTCCCTTTAAATGCAAATGAGCTGCTGCTCATGGGGCGGAGCTTGACGAACTCCAGTTAGCAGCTCTGATTACCTCATGCAGACAGGACATGAAACTGTTCAGCCTTTTATGTTCAAACTGGAGTCGGACAATAATGGAGAGACTCAAGAAGAAGTGACAACATGTAGAATGCAACAAGATGTTCCTGAATGGTAAGTTGATGAATGTATGTAGCTGATGTGGAGTTAACTATCTTCAAGTCATTGATTAGTATATTCTGTCATGATAATCTATAAATTCTCAACGTGGCCTCATCCCCTTTGTTGCATGTTCTCAGGGCCGGGTTTATGTAAATTTCAGGATTAGTGATGTCACTAACCCGGGAGGAAGCTTGTGTAGTCCTTACCAGCCGTTTGTTGTAGTTCTTAAAAAGCAATTTCTTTAAAAGAAAATATCTCCCTTTGCTTTGAACTTTGAGTGTCGCAACTTTGCAGATGTTGTTTATGCTCAAACAGTAACATTACACACTAACTAAAGTAAAAAAAAGTGAAATCATAATAAACCACCCCTTTACCCACCCGCCACATTGTGTAATTAATTAGATTAAAAATTTTAATCACTTGACAGCCCTAAAACTGTTGTGCTCTAGCTTAATGCATTCTATACATATAACATTACATAAGAAAGAACATACCCTTTGCTTTAAAAAAAAAAAAAAAAAATATATATATATATATATATATATATATATTTTTTTTTTTATATATAAATATGTATATGTGTATATATAATTATTTTATTTTTTTTAAGCAAAGGGTATGTTCTTTCTTTTGATATATTGCATGTTCAAAAATTCGTACAGTAAAATGTTCTGGAAATTTTGTGAAAATGCTCAAGAAATGCTGGCGGTGGCTGGAAACTTAAAAAAAAAGGAAACTTAAAAAAAAAAAAAACACTGGCGGGGAAAGAGTTAATGGCATTTATTTATTTTACATTTAAAATATTAGATTATTAGTTAAAAATAGTTAAAAAGTGGCATTAGAAGTCAATACATTTGTTTTTCCCCCTCATATAATTGAAATTGATTGTGCATTTTTTTTAATACCTAATAATTTTTAAAAAAATCAGCCATAATTTTGACAAAATACATATTGTATATACCACAAAATTTGTAATATATCATTTACAAATATTTTTAGAAGGTAATACATTTTGGATTTTCTTTTTAGCACTTGTTTTCTCATTTTTCTCTGTCTGCTGCATTAACTTCTGATATACCGTGATCATTTGCAGTATTACGGAACTAAGTGTCAATGAAGCAACGATGGCAGCATGCAGGCCGCTAATTTCTGAGGCTACATGTGCCAACCGAGCAACTGCCTTTGAGATGAATGGAAAAGCCAAGTTTTTTATCTCTCCATATTGGAACTTCTTGATTATTTAAGCAACAAAACAACCCAAACAATGCGACTCCCTCATATGTATCATGTATCACTAACATCCTTCAGTTGTTATTTATGACAACAAACACCGTTATTGCTTTTGGGGTGGTGTGTTATGGATTTTGAGTAAATTGTGTTGTTTTATTGGTGTTGATTATGGTATTGTTATCAGGTACAATGTCCGGTATTATTTGCAGTTTTAATAGTTAATTTTATCATGTGCCATGCATGTGTTTGTATTTTCTCAAAGGGAAGACAAGCGAGCTGCCCAACACTGCAGCCCACCTTTGAGACGTCCTCCTAATGAAATCATTAAAAGTAATAAACAAAATTGCTTATCAGGAGAAAATATTATTTTCTGGAGGTAAACAGGTCCGCAATAATAAACCTTTATAATAAACCTATAACAACCTCCTCAAAGGTGACATCCAGGTGCACTCGGCCGTGAGTAATGTAATTGGCAAAAATACAATAAAACATATTGCATTGGATTATTACGCAATAATGCCGGAATCATTGTGGCCTAATTTTAAAAACAGAAGTGCACTATAAAAGTAAACCCTTAAATATCAAATAATATTATATTAGAGCACAATTTCACCTCGCAGCGATAACAGAGCTATTTGTAGATTATTACTGCAGTTTATAAGGAAGGAAAACATACAGAGCCGTGTATTTTCAGCATAATGCCTGACAATTAATGGGGCAAATTAAATTTATAATGATGACGGTAATGTGGAGGGTGGTTATTAGTATGTGTTATTGTATTAGTTTTATTGTTTTTATTATTGTTGTTTCTATTAGTAGCAGTAATAAAGGATGCTGCGGCAGGAGATGTGTCATTATCACAGAAGGCTTTGAATGAGGGAAATTGTGAATCATTCCCCCCCACCCTCTTCTGCCCAGAAGTCCCCCTTTTTACTCCCTGATCATCCATCACTCCGTTCTTGCCTAAGCACTTCTCCTCGACAGCAATCCAAAGCAGGAGCCAGTGCTAGAAGTCGAACGGCATTAATGAAGGGTGAGAACATTGGCTGGAACTGCTCTCTGTCATGTTTGCCGCTGACGTTGGCTTTGAACAGAAGAGCAGTTGGGTCATTTCTTATGTGTTTACAACAATTAAGTAAACAGGATGCTGCCTTTTTTGTCGCCGTTTACACAACACCATTTTCAACTAAAAACTGAAAACTTTTATGCATTTTGGTCATTCATTTTCACGAAAACGTTCAAAACGCAATTCACCGTTATCATCTCGCAAATTTGTGAAAACAGTGACATCATGCGCATGCGTATTACGTGTTCAGTCTATAGCCGCAAAGTGTTTCTTTACAAAATGACATCGCCATCTACTGGCCTGGCATGCATAATACAGCGTTTTTAGTTGTGTGGAGCCATGTGAATGAGGATCGTTTTGACAACGTTGTCATTTGTGTGCAATTTTTTTTTTCCATTTTTAGTACATCGTTGTACCCATAAACTTTATATCACCAAATTCTGACTTTATAACTCGCAATTGCGACTTTATATCATACAAATCTGAGAAATTAAAGATGTAAACTCACAATTGTGAGAAAAAAGTCAGAATTGTGAGATAAAAAGTCGCAATTACCATTTTATTTATTTGTTTTATTCTGTGGTGGAAACAAGTTTCCGTAGTTTTTTTGTTGGTATTTGGCACATTCTGTAGTTAAAAGAAAAAAGAAAAAAAAACCTTCATCCTGATTTTTGTCTTTCTCAAATGTTCCATTGTTAATGAAAGTCTTTCTAAGTTTTGAAGCATAAACCTCAAGTTTTGTAGAGTGATAATGGAAAGCATTAAAAAAATGCAAGAAAACATGCCCCATATAGGCCCATTACAACTCAATTATAAGAAAATAAAAATATCCAAAATGCCCCTGGGCCCTGAGTCTTTGATAATATTTTGTTGGGATGCACTTCTCTCTGTAGCAGCAGAAATGGCACAGATATTCTAATACCTTTTAACAAGGCATCCATGAAACTTGCATTCTCTTATTAATTGCTGGAAGAATGAAACCTTACAGCCAATTAGAAGTCGACTTTCTTATGCAGATTTCGGCTTACACACAGTGCTATAAGGCAATCCCTCCCAAAAACAAAACCAAACAAGAAAACAAACAAATAAAAACTGCTTGCAAAGAGTTTAATAAACATGTTGTGGAGCTAAAGGATGCGTGTTTAACAAGCGGTGTGATTGTTCTCTTTTGTTTTAGATCATGCCGCATCTCTTCAGACTCTTCCTACAGCTTTCTCTCTCCAGACATTGATAATTATTTCTGCAGGAAGCATACAAACATTGTCAGACATCATTTATTTATTTATTTGCGCCATGAACAATAATATCTACACTAAGATTTCTTTTAGTATTTTAGAAAGTTCTGCTTTTTTTATATACTTAAAGGTAGAACCACACACAATGTATACTCTTCTAAACTGCATCTAAATAAAGAGATGTTGTTTTATCCTAAAATCCTAAAGTAAACACATTCAGTATGCCTGCATGCATATTCCCCATTATATGCATGCATGTTTGTGTATATAAACACACAACAAAAGCCAAACCGCATAGCCTTTTCTCTTCTGGTGTGGACTAGACCATTTGCACATGAATTCAGCCCACAGGCCATTAGAGTCCGTCTGCAGGCCCTGTCTATCCAACGCCACGGTGCAGTGGGTCTCAAAGATATCTAATTATTTACCAGAGGTCAGGGAGCAAGTGCCCTCAACAAATCCAAGAATAGGACTCTCTCCTATTAATCTCCATTCCGCCGATGATAGATACGAGAAAGGGAAGGAGTCACTCATGCCCGCTCCTGATTTACAGAGAAGCATCAATCTTGTCATCCGTTCGGCAAACAATAACTGTCAGAGGCGAGGAGGAGAGCGAAGGGGGGTTCGGCAGCCTGACTACTGTATATGTGAACTCATCTGTAATGTTGCCTTTCCTCATTTCTTCATGATGGAATTGTTGGGGACACATCGCTTTTCCCACAATCCATTTGCTGGGTTGCAGCTCACCAGTTGACAGAAATAGGGTGAAGGTGGAGAAAAGTGAACCAAATTGCCCGCATTTAGCCGAAGTCGACTTCCAGTCGCCGGACGAGAGAGGGAAATAAAAGCGGATAGTGATACAGTTACAAAATATTTGTTGGGAGTGTTGACTTCGGAAAATGAGTCGCTGGATATCTGATATGTTTATCTTTTCTGCCACGAGACGTAAACAGGACATTTTAGGCGCTAGTTGTCCTCGAAACGATCCGCATAGGATGCGTTTGGTTTGTTATGAGGTGGATGGATCTATCAAAACAATGGTTTCCATACTCTCAAACAAGAGGCCATGTAACCTTTCTACATGGTGCAGGATATACAAATGTCTTTCCTTCCTCACGATGTTGAAAGAGTAGTCTTTGTGTACTCGGAACATTTATTTGTGGGCACTGTAAGTCATAAAATAGTCCAATCCGGTCTTTATGTTGTGGAAGGACCTCCTTTGAAGGCTAGTGACAGGCATTTCCACCTTCGAGTTTCTATTAAATTCAGGGATTTTCTTTAGTGCATTGAGAGTTGAGTGTAAATGAACAAACTACCAAGAACCCTTTGACCTCCTGAAAAGAATTCATCATTTGATTCTATTGTTTTGAGACTGACTTCGGAAGAAAGTGAGCTTATTTGTTTGGTTGTGCCAAAAACATTGTATATCTCCGTCGCTATAAGTATACCCGAGACGTTTGGGAAGACTGAATTATCGGACATAGTCATTGTATTTTACCCAGTTATTTTAATGCAATTCTATCATTGTCAAATCTCTAATGGGATTCTGCTTGCTTTTGCAGGGACAAATTCTCCTCCCTTCGCACGTTCGCTCAGTTCTACGCCAAGCGGTCTCTCTCCGAGGAGATGCGAGGCCTCTATACAGTGAGTTTGTATGACTTGATCTGTGTAAACTGTCGACAGAGTTATCAATCTTTTTCTCGTTTCAATAAGAACGTTACCAAAGCCTTGATGTCTTGCTCCTCAAGATGAAATATAGCAAATCTTAGCACGTCATCTGCACAGGCATATGTTATTGTAAATTGACATATTTATAAAAATAATCACTCAACTTTTATTTTTTTTTTCTCGTCATGTGCTTGCAGAGATGAACAAGGTGTTGAGTATCATACATAGCCTCACACTTTCCAAATTAGCTGTGTTTGTTAGGCCTCATACTTGGGGTTGGGGATTTGAACAAACTCCTAAAGCGAAGTATTGCGCTTCTGTTCATGACTCGTATGTGATTGATAGCTGAAATTGTGCGGCTTGAGGAGAGAGCAAATGGACTTCTTGCAGATGATAAAACAGTCAAAAAATCCCTTTAGAGTCTGGAATATCACCAAGACTTTGGATTGGACTAGTGAAATAATACTTTAGTAACCCCATATAAAGCACACTAAATACCCTGTCAACTGCATAGCAACTCTCCAGCAATCGTGACGTTTTGCATGGTATTCTGACATCAGATGGTGTAAAAAATCTAGCTAAATCACATTATTTTAGCAGTGCATGTGGCAGCTGTATACAATTGCAATTTAAATCACACCCATCTTTAAAATCAGTGCGGTGCCTAATGGCTGTCTCTAAGCAACGCCCTCATCTACATCACTAAGAGAGGATCAAAGAGTCCCAATCTTGTTTTCTATATAAATAAGGAGCTGGATTTTAGCACAAACACCCCTGTTTTCCAAGATATTGATGGTGGGTTGAATTAATGTGTCCTATAAGACAACACACCAAATCCCTGCAAAGCCTGGAACAGTCCACCCTCTTAGACACTTGACATTTGTTTTTCATCATGAACTTAAAGGTCACTAGCTGCCGGAGTGCCTGCCATCCTGTTTTGGTTTGCATTTGCATGAATTTTATTACCATCATACTCTCTGGAAACTCCAATTGTTTGACTTTTTTTTATTAATCTGATGTTGCACATTTCCAAACAAACAAGATATTTAAAGAAGACGGAAAAAACATACTTCCTAAGGGGGAAAAAAATATAAATGCTTAATTGTATACAGTATATAGTAGTTGTGCATAAATTGTTTTAAATGTTTAAATTATTATATATAATATAGTACATTTAGCATTATACATGATTGCAATTAATTTGCCCTATCTCTTGTATAGACATTAAAAATGTAAAAATGCATAAAGTTGTGTGTGATGGGTAAGTTTAGGGGTAGGGTTAGTGTAAGGGGATAGAATATACAGTTTGTACAGTATAAAAACCATTACGTCCTTTGGAGAGTCCCCACAAAGATAGCGCGGCAGACACACATGTGTGTGTGTTCATGTTTTTCTATCCCGGTGGGGACTGAGTGCACACAGACTCATGGGGACTCATTGAGGTCCCCATGAGGACACAAGCTAGTTTTTTTGAAAATGTAAAAATGCTAAAAGTTTTGTGTGATGGGTAGGGTTAGTGTAAGGGGAGAGAATATACAGTTTGTACAGTATAAAAAAAACATTACTTCTATGAAGAGTCCCTAGAAAGATAGTAAACCAAACGTGTGCGTGTGTGTGTGTTAACACGGTGTATCCATTATACAAAGGTAGGCCAAATCACTTGCTCTTCCAGCTGCAAAATGTGAGTAATTTCCCATGAACCCCTGCGGCCATATTCATTAACCTGCCTTTTGACTGGGCCAGTCAGATGTGAGTTCCAGTCATTAATATGCGGGACTCTTTTAATGAGGCTTAACAACCCTCCACGCCCCTCCTTTGAGCAACTCCGTCAGCATGTGATCTTCAGAGGCCGTGTGGCTGTGCTCGGGATATTCCCCGTATCCTGTCAAATAGAAATCACTCAGTGCCTGCTCTTAAATTCAGGTAGAATAATGACCTAAATACCAGGTTAAACTCAAGTGAACTGCTAGATTGACATAATTACATGATTTCTAATCCAGATTAATATTTAAAGATATTCTGAGGCTTTTCAGAAGGGCCTGTGAGATTTGTATTAAACTGGTGAGAGTAAAAAGGAGTGGGAAGGATGATTTAATCATTTCTCTTTATCTTTTGTGTAAAATGTTTAAGTTGTAAACACATATTATATGTAGATAAGAATGGGGCTATATAGTGGGGCTATAAGTGGACATATTCACTACCATATATATATATATAATATAATATAATATAATATAATAAAATAATATTTTTATTCGGCAAGGGTGCTTTAAAGGGATAGTTCGCGTAATTTACTCATCCTCATGTTCCAAACCTGTATGAGTTTCTCTCTTCTGTTGAACACAAAAGAAGATATTTTGAAGAATGTTGGTAAGCAGTCAGTTGACGGTAGCCATTGACTTTATGGAAGTCAAGCATATGAGAATGATTTCTGAAGGATCGTGTGACACTGAAGACTGGAGTAATGATGCTGAAAATTCAGCTTTGCATCACAGGAATAAATTACATTTTAAAATATATTGAAATAGTAAACAGTTATTGTAATAATATTGGTTTTGTGGTTTTCTTGTTCATCTCTTTGTTACATAGCCCTTCAACAAGACCATGATTGCGAAGGAATGTTGACGGCCAGTGAGTTCGGAATAATGGCCACAGAGAGGATTCACAAACGGAATGACCACCTGCATTGATTTCCTCTCAGCGGAGGGTACGTGACATAAATAATTCAGGTCCGATACTGTAAATGATGGCAGGCAGCGCCTCGGAGGTCAGCAGGTACCGGAGAAATGAGCTGGGCCGATTCGAAGGACTCGCTAGCTGTCAGTTCATCCACCCCCACGGTGATTTTGTTATTAATTCCCACTTGTGACCGTGCATTGCGCTGTGACCACCGAACACACAAACTATTTATACAGGTTAAGGAGATCAATTAGATACCGGCCCTCCAACTATGCCCTGCCATCCGAAGAGTCCAAGCTCGTAGGCACAAGCATTATTAGGGAGAAAAAGACGGATTCTTCCAAGAGCAAATCTTTCTGTACTGTATATTTACAGCTGATAGTGTTATAGCCCAAAGGGATCCGAGCTGCAAAGGTCAATAAGTCAAAAGGAGTGAGGTCATATATTCACAAAAAAGTTTGATCAAACACTTTAAGGGGAAAAAAATAGTCAAGCTTAATATTTGCTCATTTCTCAAGCAACTTCTTGTAAGCCGTGGAGACGTCGGCTAAAGTTTGCTGGCTTTTAGAGTCAATATCCAGAACTCGGAGCATGACAGATAAGCCCACACTTTTGAGGGTTTTGGGTTATGGTGTGTCAGGCCATCTGTTATAACTGTGTTTTCCGCCTTATTGCTGAAGTGGTCAAGTCCAGCAGTGAATCATGCAGGTCTGCTGGGACATAAACTCATGTAATTTGTCATGTTTTATGTTCCTTGAGCATTCTTGGTCAATCTGACTCTGCTATATGAGCATTTAATTTGACAAATCCATATTATGATTGATACACATATTGAGACCAGATAGGTGTTTCTAATGTTTAACCTAATATTTCAGAAGATTGCTGTCATTATGGAGAAATCTGCAGTTCCCTCACATTCCTGAAAGACTTTTCACATCAAGTTATGGTTGCACTTTATTGAAAGGTGTCCTTGTTACAGTGTAATTATAGTTTTATGTACTGAGTAGTTTTAATTAACAACATGTACTTACTATAGGGTTAAGGTTTGTTTTAGGGTTAGTTGCATGTGATTTTTGCACAATTTACTATTATTGCTATAGAGTGCAAAAGTCGGGAAGAGTCGCAAAACTCATTTTCATTCATTTTCTCCATAGGGAACTTTTCTTTTTTAGCGATTTTTAATGCTATGTTGCATTCACACAGGGCGTCCGCGACCCATCGAGGCATGGACTCCACTAGACCCCTGAAGGTGTGCTGTGGTATCTGGCACCAAGATGTTAGCAGCAGATCCTTTAAGACCTGTAAATTGCGAGATAGGGTCTCCATGGATCGGACTTGTTTTTTCAGCGCATCCCACAGATTCTCGATTGGATTGAGATCTGGGGAATTTGGAGGTCAACACCTCAAAGTTGTTGTTGTGCTCCTGAAACCATTCCTGAACCTTTTTTGCTTTGTGGCAGGGCGCATTATCCTGCTGAAAGAGGCCACACACACACACACACACACACATACATATATATATATATATACACATACATACATACATATATAAACACAAACATTTATGTTAGATGCGAATAATTGTGATTGCGAGTAATTGACTTCAGTATTAAATAGAATTATATAAATTATGCTAAATTATATAACCATTATGTAATTTTTAATCATTAATATAATCATATAATTTATAATAATAATAATAATAATAATTTATTAAACAATTTATTTCGTATGTTTTAATTCTATAAAAATAATTTTACTAAATACTTTGCTACAATTCTAATATATCATGCAGTGATACAAATATTGTTTTATCTGTTTGATTTATACAAACTGTCTGAACAACACATTATCTAAATTGAATTTTAATGCTAAATAGCGGATGCTGATTTTAATGCTAATTTAAAGCTGATTAGCTTCAGTTTCCCCTACCGACAAAAACCAGCAACATTGATACTTCCAAGTACTGCTTTACTGAGTAAGATATGCTGTTATGAACACAGCGGAGCTACTGAAAAATTTAGTTAGCAGCATCGCAACTCTTATTTAGTTACTCCCTAACACTGGGTTGAAAAACTCTTCTTATTGCATTACGATAAACAACGGCTGTTTATGTGGCGCATTTAGTTAAATAGCAGTTGGCAGCACTGATTGAATGTGGACTTCCTCCAGTGATACAGTGATATTTGCTTTCCTAGCAGAGACATTGTCTGTACTAATCGTCCTCAGCACTGATCTCCATACTAACTAGCAGAATACATTTCAGTGCTCATAAATCAGCATTTCCAACAGCTCTTTAGTACAAGCATATTCCCACTCAGGCGATGACACTTTGCAGAGAGCGAGAGAGAGAGAGAAAGAGGGAGAAACTCTGGGCTCTGGCAAGCTGCACCATGTCAGTGACGGGCAGGGGAAGCACGCTGCCACCCTCTCTAAGATCTTTTTAAACTCCGCACGGATTCTCATGCCATCTGGACGGGCTGTGAGTGGCCCAGATCGGGGAGGTTGCCAGCAGGCCTCCGTAGCGCAATATGGCCCTCCCTTTAATGAACTGCTAACTGTCCTCTCTTTAAATCGAAGTGACATTTTACCCTTTGTCGCTGGCATTTCTGAAGGCCTACGCACCGTCCTCTCATTTGCATTCCTTTACCTATGAGGAATGTATATATCCCTGGTTTTAACAGTGGTCTGTTTGCTTCTATAATGCTTTTTCATGTTTAATGCATAGCTGTTTTGACAAGCACATCGATTCTCTGGTTTTGTGATGCACATGTTATTCAGGCTGCATTGACCTTGCGTATGTAACCGTATCGCACAGTTCAACCTAAATTCTCTATATAGATGTTTGAGGTTTTTCTTCAAAATAGAACTGCACACCAGTTTGGAATGACAAGGTGGTGAGTAAATGATTACATTTTTGGGTGAGGTATCCTTTATTAAGAAGAAAGTACTTTATGATGTAGTCTATGCATGTGAGAATGTAGTTTTTTTCAGCTGATACTAATTCAGACAGGCTGTATGTAATGAAGGATCATGCTGAGTATAAAGGAGCAGCTCAGGTCAAAATTCCCATGTGTCGTCTTTGACATATCTGATGATCACATGGCCATATGGGCACACAAACCCTCTCCGTTACATGCAAATAGCTAAAAAAACAAAAAAACAAGACAAAGTTATTCATTTTTTGTTTTGTGTGTGTAAAATCATTGTCGTTTTCTTTAAATATGACATTTTATTTTACAGTAACCCTAGTAATGTAAAGATTAAAGTGTAATGTTTTTTTTTTTTGACACTTAATATTATAATATAACATCAAAATGATCAAACCACGTGGCATTTAAGGCAAGACCAGCATAATTTTTAAGCAAAACATTTGGGGGGGAAAAGATTTTAAATGTTTGCTTTATTTTTTATTTGTTTACCCTACAAATTTATACCATTTCCCCCCCCAAATATTTTGTTTGAAAATTGTCCTAGTAAATGCTACTTTGTTTGATATTTTGTTATATAACAACATTTAATTCATATTAAACAGTGTCTTAAATGTATACAAATAAAAAATATACAATAATTATATATTTTATATTATTAGTATTAATTATAATAACTATTATTATTATCATTATTTAATTTTTATGTTAATATAATACGTTTTGTGGCATTTTCTAGTTGTTAAACGTGTCAACTTGGGAACACCCTTTTTTAATTTTATTTGGAATTAAGATTTTTACATACGTCTCTTAAATTCAGTCCTGAAGCCATTACATTATAAAGTATGAAAATTAAAGCATTGTAAATGATATTTAATCTTTTGCATGATATATTTGCATGTTCCAATATTAGGGCTCAAGAGGACAATTGAAGATTAATCCCATTGTGATGTTCATCTCGTAACACGGCCCTCTGCGAAGACTCACCCTTGGGCTACCGTTCTATTTACAGGCCACGGGAAAGAGGGATTATATAAATATCATTTAAGCGTACCGTAATAAAACTAGATCTGATTTATTCATGTGAAAAGCATGGAAATGTATAACATTCTTTGATGGCAACAAAAGGCTGAGCACAAGGGTTTTCTTCCCTATTAGACTGAGAAGGAGAAGAAATTAATGATTGAGCCATGTGATAATTGGCGATAGCGTTTTTTTGGAAAGCGGATTCTGAATACTTCATAAAAATCCCAGTGATGAAAAGAGAAAGTGCGTTTTCATAGCCCAATAAGTGTGTGAGTTTGTCTCTGTGTGTTTATGAGTGTCTGTTGGAGGGTGTAAGATGAAGCTGGCGTCCCTGTTGAATTGACAAGCCGTTGCAAGAGGATTTGGTGGTTTAGCACTTTGGAGGATCCGATCGGAGTCTGAATCTTCCGTAGGGGACGGAGACAGACTTCCACAGGCTGAGAATCTCCCTTCATTAATCACCGTCATTATTATTGATTTAGAGCGAGGAGCCCCCTCTACTGGGGTAATAAGAGCACGTTCTCACACACCCTGCTCTTCTGCAGTCACTGCAGCCTGCTGAAATAGAGTTTTTTTTTCTTCCCTCATACTATCTCACCATTTGTTGGTGGATCGGCGTGAAATCGGAGTGAAATTCTCCAATGTGGCCCCACTGCCACTCGCCGCTCTTCCCATGATTCCGGGTGTCTGACAGACCGCGAAGCATCGGAAACAACAGGAAATGTCCTTAAGGACACTGAGGTGTAAAATTAGTGGTGTTCTTGGACTTTATGTGCAAAGCTTCCAGATCCTATTGTATTTTTTTGTTTTTTTTTTAATGCTCAATGGATGATTCCATCTTATTGTGTATTCCAGTCGCCCTTCCGTTTATTGTGCGAGGTATTTTATTGTGTTCGGTGTGGTCCTCTGTCTGTTTTGTAAGACGGGTTGGTTTGTTATTCTCATTGAGTTTTCCTCTTGTGTGTTTGGTTAAAGCGCTGACAGACTTACAGAGCTCGACTTCCTCCGCGGCTCCAGATGTTTAGGATGCCCTCCTGTGATACGACCTCCCCAGGTTTCAGTAAGAATGAATGTTTACCCTCAAAAAGATGTTTTCTATACAAGGTTTAACTAATTATGGATTTCTTTCTTATATAATAAGGGAGGTGTCTGTTTACACTGAGTGCAAGTAACCTTGTTTTCATTTTCATTTACCCACCAGCGTTTTTTAAAAACGTTGCCAGTGACCGCCAACGTTTTTGATCATTTTCTAAAAATGTTCATGGCCCCCAGAATATTTTTTTTGTATGAATATCTGAAAATGCAATATATCAAAAGAAAGAACAGACCCTCTGCTTTTAAACAAACAAACAAAAAAAATGTAGGAGTGGGCGATATGACCAAAATCTTATATCACGATATGAGTCATTTTTATTTCACGATAACGATATATATCATGATATATAGTTATTTTTGCTTTAAATAAGGCTTTATATCAAAATATTTAAAACTACTGAAATTTCATAATTCTTACTTCTTAATATAATTAAAAAAACTAATAGCCTAAAAAAAAGCTTGCCAAAGACAAATAAACAGTGAGAGCAAAGAAAACAAACTACAACAGAACAAAGACAAAAATGAAAAACTTCAAAGCACTCGAAATAAATGCATATTATTTACTGTGTAATAAAGTTACAAAAGTGATTCAGTCAAGAGCAGTGAGAGATTTTATTCCTCTTTTTGTTGTTGTTTGTTTAGCATTAATAATGACAGCATGTTAATTAAGATGCTGTCACTTTAAGACCGTTTTTTTTTTCTCTCAATTTCTTAGTTCTTTCTCAACTGTTTATGTTCCCTTAAGACATGAATGACTCTGTTTACTTGCAAATACATGTCACTTTGACACATAGGCGTGTGTATTTAACTGCTCAAGCCCATTTAGGCGGCAAAACGCACTTAGGTCAGTTCTCACGCGCTCTATGAGCAGCAGCTTCATGTGCTCTGAGAAACAGTCTCTCAGAGAGCGTGCGCATATACTGAAATGAGTTGTCTTTCACTGCTAATTGCGCTTCAAACCGCAGTGCTTTAATACACATGCAAATAATAAGCTTTCGTGACCGTGCAGCACAGCAACGTCACGTGAACGAAACCGCAATAGAGACGTCAGTCCAAAATCTCTAACGGTTGACAAATTTCTACCGATTAATCGTGTCTACCGGTATATCATGCATTTCTTTCTTCATTCTTCATTCTTCATGCAATGTGCTTTTATTGCTTGTTTCTGCCCCTTTTTGCCTGCGTTTTGATCCAGAGATGTGTAATAGCGCCCTCTACCGTATAACAGTGAAAACATGGAAAGCCGGAGAATTCCGTCAATGGCAGGGAAAGAGTTCAAAAAAATAATGCTGTCTGCTGTTTTTCAGCACCTTGCGCCATGAGTGTTTTATACAATAAAAAGCTCACCTTTTAAAACCATGTCACCTAAATTCTGTTTTACTGAATGCAGGAATGCATCCTGTGTAAATGGCTCCTTGAAATTTGCAAAACATTCATGTTTTTATTCTTAAGTCTGTCTGGTTTTTAAAGAAACCAAAAAATCTAATTCAAAAGAACATTGGAAGATGATAAATCTGCACTTTACTACATGTAGATATGTGATTGTATTAATTCTAAAGGGAAAATGCGATGCACTCTTTTCATCAGCACTTTTGACTAGTGCCTTATTGTATCCGTGACATGGGACTACACACTTCAAGACACGGTTTATCCCTCCAACGGCAGCAAAACAAATGTAATATCCTGCAATTTGAGAGAATGAGAGACAGAGCGAGCGTGTGTATGTGTGTATGTGTGCAAGTGAGGTAGAATAAATAAACACTGTGTTTTATGGGAAAGGATATATGAGATTTCTGACAGGAATATTACTGGAGGACTAGATGAAACTCCCCGACATGCCAGCCGTAATTTGTGTCGATCAAATTACATTTACCGTCGCTGCGTTCCTGGAGCCGCCGTAATTTCTCATATTCTTTCATTCCTCTCACTTCAGATGCACAAAATCCATCATATCTGGGAAAATGGATAAGTGCTGTGTAACAATCATATTGCCTGCGCTCTCCATTATTCCGGGTGTCATCTGATCTGTAGGTGGAAAAGTTTGAAAAACATGTCAGCCTCACTTTATGGAGTCTTTATGGGTTTCAGGGGCTTTTGATATGACAAGAAGACAAAATGCTGCTTTTGTGGTTTGTTTGTTTATTTGTTTTGTGTCAATGAGAATTGTCATCCATTTTTTTGTTCTGCAGTTTTGAGCAGATTCAGTGTATCTCGCTGTAAAATACTGATATGGCCCTCCCTCCCAGTCCTCTCAGCTTCTAATTGGCTCTTCACATTCATTTTGGTAGCATCTGATTGGCCAATGATTTATTTGTTTTGTTATATTTATTCGTTCAGCAGGAACTTTAATCAAATGACTTAAAGAATGTTACTTTTTAGTCCTTATATCATCAAAAGGAACTGGACATTGGTCTCTCCCTCTTCTCAGCTTTTAAATTATGGTTTCTGATCATTTTCCCTCCATTTCTGCAGCCTCTGATTGGCTGTAGCCGTAATGACTTCCTGTCTGATAGAAAGAAAGAAAGAAAGAAAGAAAGAAAATGTGTCACTCACTTTGGATATAGATTTGGATGGTCCTTATATCATCAAAAGCTCTGTAAACACCCACACACACACTCCGCCCAGCTTTTAATTGGCTCTTGATATTAATTGTCCCTCCCTTTCTGTAGCATCTGATTGGCTGCAACCTCGGTGGCCTCCAGTTTGTATTTAACATTTCCTACGTCGTCCTCCGCCGTCTATCGGCCCTCGAGATCTGGTCCTCTGATACGCCTTTTTATTCTTCTGCGTCTTTTTTCTTCTTCTGTTGACTCAATTTGTCCCAGGCGTCGGAGAGCGGAGGCAAATTAAGAGGCGTGAACTATGACAGTCAATGACACCGCCTCAGTCCGCGCTCTCCACGCCGCATAATGATTACATTACAATCCTGTGATATTATTCAGAACGACTGCTGATAAATGAATGATAAACTTGGGGGTTAGGTCTCCTTTATTACCGAGGTTGATAAGGCAGCTAATCAGTGGCCAAGCAAATGTCATTACATAAATTATGAGTCTGACTTTGATATATATTTCCCGGGTGTTTCGCTGCAGACGTCTGTCATCCGCAGCGGCCCTCTCTCTGCGCTCCGCTTACACGGGTGGCTGAAGAAGAAAGAGAAAATATTTATTCTGTCTCATTACTCTCCTGCCTACGCCGGGGTCCGTAATTGCTCTTGTGAATGCAAAGGGCATGTGGCAACCAATATATTAATGTTTCTCAGAGTGACTGAAATATTAGTTTTTCAACAACTGCTTCAATTTGTGGGAATATTTAAAATTCAGTGACTGGGGATTTAATAAACATTGACAGTGGTGTGCAGGCAGTTTACAACGTTTGTTCAGGGTTGATTAAAAAGGCTCAAAATTTTGCTGACTCAACGCATGGACCATTACCATCGTATAGACCGTAATTATTTTATTACACACCACGTCTCCTGTGTCGTGCAGATGATTTGGTTGCCTCCCCTTAACTTTTTATTATTAAAGTCAACATGCAGTCAAAACTGACCCATTTTGCTTTCTTCATGCATGTTCTGGTCTTATTGTGAGCAATTCATCAGTGCACGTTATTCAAAACAAAAACTAATTTTACCAAAATGTATTAACTTTCTCCTCCTCTCTTTTGCTTGGCGTCACAAATGTTTACCTTTTTATCCTTCACCTGCCTTTCATATAGAGACAGGGCTGTCAATGACTAAACATATTAAGTGAATTATAAATAAATGAATTAATGATATTAATGTTTGTTTTGCACACATGCAGATGGATAACTATTGCTGCTTTTTCAGCATCTTCACAATTGCTGCATTTTTAGGAAAATGTCAAGTTTAAAAAGTAGATCAACTGAAGGTGAGTGGACATGATTAATTGCATACACTTTTGATCATGCTTTAAAAATAAATAAGCGCACTAATTTACAAAATAAATTAAAGGGATATAGTAGTATACAAAAAAAAAAAAAAAACTGTATGACTTTTTCTTTACTTTTGTATTTAATTTAATTTAATTTATTTTTTTTACATGTTTTATTCAATTATTTATTTATTTATTTTATTTTTTTAAACACATGAGGGTAAGCAAATTATAGCATTTTTTTTTTGACTAGCCCAGTTTATTTATTTATTTTTGCAAATATCCTGTTTCACTTGAAAATCAGAAGTAAAATGGGTTGCAAATGCTTCATGCCAACTTTAAAATCACTTCAAATTTTTTTTTTTGTTCGTCTTTGCTCTTGCTTTGTGTTTGGAATTCTAGCGCACACTGATGACATCACTTGTTTTGAAATCTCTGTCTCGACTTGTGTGACATCACTTTTCTGGTCCTAGGTAACACCCGGCTGGTCTCTGTAGTGTGACCTTGACCATGAGTTGTGTGTGTGTGTGTGTGTGTCTGTGTCTGTGTCTGTGTCTCTGTGTGTGTGTGTGTGTGCGTGTGCGGTAGTGTTTTTGGCCCCGGGCGAACCTGAGGGTGTTGAGAGTGACTGCATTTGATGACATTACAGCATGAGAAACTCACACACTTCATGGTGCATTTTGCATTATACTACTCAAATATACTTATCTTGCCTTTGTTTATTAAAAATGAAATAATGTGCAAAGACTGATGCAATATTCGTAATTCAAATAGTTATTAAAATAATAGCAATAAAAAGTTACTCTCAAAAAAGCAAATGAAAGCAAAAGTTTCAGTGCAATTATCATTTTATTTACAAGCATCCTTGAAGCATAGTTTCATGCCTTGAGGAAAAAGCGAGTGCCAGCTCTCTGCTCTGCCTCTTCTCATTATGTAAGAGCATCAGAGCACATCTGTAGAAATGGAAGAGAGAAATGCTGTCACATTCTCCTCTCCTCTTCCACCACAAACAAACCCAGTGCCCTGCAGGCGTGGCTGGGACTCGGGGCCCCCGGGCTGGACTGAAACACGGCCCCCGAGGCCTCTCTGAAGGACCTGAGCAGCAGGGGTTCAGATCCCCCCCGGCTCTCTCTCTCTCTCTCTCTCTCTCTCTCAGTGGAGACAGAAAATGAGTGGCTTTCATTGCTCACACAGAATACTGCTGTTTAAACGAGTGCGTAGCAGTTAGATGGACCACAAATGCGTTAATAGATTCATGCAGGCGGTCAAATGCATGTCAGATGAAATTTCAGTCTTTCCTGCAGACAACATGAAATTACACTCAACCCTTTCTTAGGATATATCTCGCACAATTCAGTGCATTTTATGATATAATGACTTTTTTTTTTTTACCCAACTTTTTTTTACCTTTTCTTTTTAACTAATGAAGCTAAGTGGGCAGGGTTATTGTAATATTGTCAGTAAAATATTGACCAAACAATTCATATACTCTACATTTCATGCAAAAAAATCCTGCCCTATGATTTTCACTTGGATGTATCTGTCACATTACAGCAGTTAAATGCAAGTGGATTTGGTTTCTTGTTTTCTTTCTCCAATAGACTGGTATAGCTGACAAATAACATTAAACATTAGGAACCTCAAGATACCTCAAAATAGTTTTCCTAATTTGCATTTCCTACACTGAGTTCTAAAAGTTCTGAAGACTGGAGAGTAATGGCTGTTGAAAATTCAGCTTTTAAAAAATAAATTATTATAATTAAATTGTAATAATATTTCAGAATCTTACAGTTTTTACTGTATTTTTTTATCAAATAAATGTAGCCTTGGTGAGCAGAAGAGACTCCAAACTTATATATAACACATTTTCAGGTAAAATAGAATATTTGCAAAAACAAAACAAAAATCGGGCTAGTCAAAAAAAACAAAAAACAAAAATGCCGTCATTTGCTTACCCTCATGCAGTTAAAATAAAATAATAAGATAAAATATCTTTAAAGGCACAATATGTAAGATTAAAATATCCAAAAACCACTAGAACAATGTTATATAATTTTGTTGACTTGTGTACTCGCATTATCCCAAAGGTTTCCAAGAATGTTTAAATCAAGAGAAATAAGCAATTTTAACCAGGACACGGACCGTGTATGTGCGTCGCCTATCAATGACATCATACCAGTGTTACCATCGATTACTTACTTTTTGGACACATTTATCAACAGAAAACTAATCATTGTTATATAGCTCAACACAGTTAGTCATTTTCTTGATTTACCACAAATACCATGTTTTGCCATGCCTAATATCGATCTACTGCAGTGTCTCATAGCAGATGCCGAGTAAAGGCACAGAGTAGTATTATAACATAACATTCAACACACTCAAATAATGTATCCAATATGATAAAATGTATAATGTGTATGCGTTACCCCACATACACATGAGTGGAAGAAGAAGAAGTGGTCGTCTGCAGCATAATAAAAGCTCTACTGCTTTCAAGGCACGTGTTGCGCTAGTCTCTCATTAGCAATCGCTCCAGCGGCCTCGTTCCGCTCCAACGGCTTTCAGCCCCACCCTGCTTCATACCACAGTAACGAAACTAAATCTTTAATACATTAGCTCATCCATGAACATGATTTCTGCCCGAGTCCCGTCAGATTTTTTTTCCACTGGCTATAGAGGTGAAGACAACAACTCCCATGATTCCGCGAAATCAAGGCGTCATCAAGCCACGCCTTTGTTTTGTATAAGCGACCTCTAGTGGCGAAAAATTACATATTGTGCCTTTAAATAATATTAAAACTGCAGGCATAATAAATGTAAGGAATTAGCAAAATGTTGTTTAAATAGTTTTAATTGCAGGATGTAAAATATCCATGTCACATGTTTTATGCAACTTGCAGTAACATTATTGCATAACAAGAATTCTGTGTGGACATGTCTAATTTCTCTACGGCTGATGTCTTATTTGTGCATGCTCTCTGATGTCAGGTAATCAATGCAAAGATAATCAGTTTCAATGAGCGCTCACTTGTGGAACTGTGGATGAAATTCAAGCAGCCAAAAACTCTGCCACAACATTGCAGCATTTCTCCATTCATTGTTTTCAAGTGTAATTGAGGAGCTCAGTTTGTGTGGGTTAAGTGTAGAACATGATGAGGGAAAACGAGAGAGAGAGAGAGAGAGAGAGAGAGAGAGAGAGAAAGGGAGAGATTTGCTTTCCTCCAATTTTTCTCCATTCATCAAGACGGGAATCAATAGAGGGGAGTTTTCAACTGCATTTCAATGGGGAGAAGTTTTGTCAGTCAAAGGTTTAGTATGATTCAAACTTGCCTGAGAGACATGCGATCGATTCACCTGAAAAGCTGCACGGGGACTTTCAGTCAATAACAGTCTGCCTGTGTATTTCTGCCTCTCTCGCATTTAATAATGCTGCCCAAATACAGAGGATTAAGTCAATTAGACTATTTAAACATTCAGAAATTATTAAGTTATTCCTTTTTTTGAGTGTTGGGAAGGAGATGGGGAGGAAAACATTATCTGAGAGTGTTTGTGAGAGAGTGTATGCTGTATAATTAGTGGAGTTTGATAGGCAAAGCATCACTATTACTGTCGCTCATACTCAGAGTTATATAATACAGAGTTAAACGCCAATTTATGGTCATCAGGTTGAAGACAGATGTTACCTTTCTAAGCAATCTGATTTACAGTTTTGGCCAGGCAGGCAATAAATTAGGAGAAAAAATCTCTTTGAAAGAGGGACCTGGGCCATATCAATGGACCAGAATCTCCCATAACAGGTGTATTTGATTAAAGTTTATCAAGTGGTCCAGTCTCTAAATTTCTGGTAACACTTTATTTTGCTAGTCTACTTTAGACATTCTACTAACTGTAAGTAACTTTGTAACTACATGTCAACTTATTCTACTAACCCTACTCTAGTGATAGTTAGTTGACATGTAGTTGCAAAGTTACTTGTATTTTTGTATAATGTCAAAAGTGGACCCTAATGTGTAACCAAATTTCCCCTCCAAACACTTTTGAATTGTCATATACTGTATTTACACTGATTCCTGAGGTGACGTTGTACACTGAAAAAATTAATTGCTGTGTGTGTGGGCGTGTGCGTGTGTGTGGGCGTCTGTGTGTGTGTGTGTCCTGGTAAACCCTACATTATGAGGACAAAATGTCCCCACAAAGATGGCAATATTCCAAATTCGAAAATCATTATCCTGGGGACTTTTTTTTGTCCCCATTAAGAAAACGGCTTATAAATCATTTAAAATTATTATTTTTTTTTAAATATAAAAAAATGGGTAGGTTTAGGGGATAGAATATACACTTTGTACAGTATAAAAATCATGTCTATGGAAAGTCCCCAAAAAACATGAAAACACAACGTGTGTGTTTGTCTGTGTGTGTGAATGCTCAATTATCTGTATGTGTAATTGTATCAATTCATGTGAAAATTGCATTTGCTAATTGTTGACCTTTGTTATAGAGACTTTGAGATGGACTCTATTGACTGGATAGTAAACAAGCACCTAACAACCACTCAGAACACCAAAGTAACTGCACAGCAACACCTAGCATCATGGCGACCACTTCATGGGGAAGTACCACTCTAATTTTATTTATTTTTTTATCAGTCTTCATTGTGAGTTTCTCTTCACCACATGAGCACCTCCTCCACACCAGACACGTTCATGCACTCGTCCTAGAATGCAGAATGACAGCGGGTAGTTAGAAAGCGAGAAAGAAAGTGAAAGAGGAGTGTTTTGCTGCTCCGTCAACTTAACAACATCCATCCAGATGGCACATGAGAGACGAATACAGCAGGATGGTGACAGGAAAACGGGAAGCTGTTGTTCTCTCTCGCACTCAAACACACGACCCCACCGCAGAGGCCTGTTTGATTCGAGCATACGAGCTACACATGAAAGCACGTGGCGGGACGTCCCGCAGCATAGGCGGGGAGCGTAAAAAGCAGAGACACATCGCCCGTGTTGTGAAATCACACACCTTTCAAGCATCAAAGACAGGCGATATGTAAAATATTTGCCATGGTTGTTGTCCTCAAGACGAAGGTATCAGGCAGACAGCAGGTGAAGAGAAAAGTTGATGACATACCGCAAGGTTGCATGTCAGAGGGTTCTTTGGTGCCAAAATGGTTTTTGGTGTTGTGGATTTTTTATTCGCATGTGTGTGCACTGTGACAAACAGCAGACAAAACCGACTTTACAAACACAGAGCCGTTTAGAGTGCCAATCTGGCTTTTGTATATAAACACGCACGCACATATGTATGTATTTAATTCAATAATAATAATAATTATTATTATTATAATTTATAATAATAATAATATAATTTATTAAATATTTAAAATTACTTTGGACCCAAATCTATGTAAATAACAAAATAACTGACATAATCTGTAGTAAAATTACAATAAATAAATATTAATAACTAATGTGGAATTTTCTTTGAAAAAGAATTTGTGGAAATTATGAAAACATAATGATATACTGTAACTTTTACCTCAGTTTGATTCCCTATATATACACTCACCTAAAGGATTATTAGGAACACCTCTTAAAGTTCTCATTAATGCAATTATCTAATCAACCAATCACATGGCAGTTGCTTCAATGCATTTAGGGGTGTGGTCCTGGTCAAGACAATCTCCTGAACTCCAAACTGAATGTCAGAATGGGAAAGAAATGTGATTTAAGTAATTTTGAGCGTGGCATGGTTGTTGGTGCCAGACGGGCCGGTCTGAGTATTTCACAATCTGCTCAGTTACTGGGATTTTCACGCACAACCATTTCTAGAGTTTACAAAGAATGGTGTGAAAAGGGAAAAACATCCAGTATGCGGCAGTCCTGTGGGCGAAAATGCCTTGTTGATGCTAGAGGTCAGAGGAGAATGGGCCGACTGATTCAAGCTGATAGAAGAGCAACTTTGACTGAAATAACCACTCGTTACAACCGAGGTATGCAGCAAAGCATTTGTGAAGCCACAACACACACAACCTTGAGGCGGATGGGCTACAACAGCAGAAGACCCCACCGGGTACCACTCATCTCCACTACAAATAGGAAAAAGAGGCTACAATTTGCACGAGCTCACCAAAATTGGACAGTTGAAGACTGGAAAAATGTTGCCTGGTCTGATGAGTCTCGATTTCTGTTGAGACATTCAGATGGTAGAGTCAGAATTTGGCGTAAACAGAATGAGAACATGGATCCATCATGCCTTGTTACCACTGTGCAGGCTGGTGGTGGTGGTGTAATGGTGTGGGGGATGTTTTCTTGGCACACTTTAGGCCCCTTAGTGCCAATTGGGCATCGTTTAAATGCCACGGCCTACCTGAGCATTGTTTCTGACCATGTCCATCCCTTTATGACCACCATGTACCCATCCTCTGATGGCTACTTCCAGCAGGATAATGCACCATGTCACAAAGCTCGAATCATTTCAAATTGGTTTCTTGAACATGACAATGAGTTCATTTCTAAAGAATGCTTTCAGCACCTTGTTGAATCAATGGCACGTAGAATTAAGGCAGTTCTGAAGGCGAAAGGGGGTCAAACACAGTATTAGTATGGTGTTCCTAATAATCCTTTAGGTGAGTGTGTGTATGTATGTATATATATATGTGTATATATATATGTGTGTATATATATATATATATCAAACCAGTTTATTTGGATTGGAACTAATAATTCAAAATAAACATATTTTATTTATAAATTATTAATTTACTATTTAATACTAATGAATGTAAATAATTAAAATAATCAGTAGTAAAATAAAAAAGGAAAATAATTTAATAATGTGTCATTTTCCTTAAAAAAAAAAAAAAGAATTGGTGAAAACTATGAAATTATGAAAGCATATCCCACCCCAGTTTGATTCACCCATTCTATGACTTTTTTGATGGTTGGGGAGGGACTATCTGTTCATCCAACCAGTGGCAGACAAGTGTAGTGTTCAGGAAACCTGTTTGCAAACACTCGTTATTTTTAATTTTTTGTCTTTTTTTTATTTCTGTTTAGTGATGGCAGCGGTGTAGAAACTTCACCTGTAAATAACGGTCCGTCAAACGCAAGGTAAAATGAAGCGTTCCATCACAATATTTGAGGTCAATCACCACTTACCGTGCCAACCTGCATGAAAGGAAACAATTAAAATGCTATTTCCCACTAAAATGCTGTAATGTCAGGTTATTGATGACATATGAACATTAATAACGGAGGCCCCTGACAGGTTGGAGGCAAATAAGAATAACTCTCAGTTTGCAGATGATTGTGAAAGCCTCCTGGGCGTTTCAGAGGAGGATAATGCTTTTTCATTGCCAGCGTGGGCTGAAATGGAAGCTGCCAAACATCAGACTCATGAAGCAGTTTTCCAAAATGAGAACGGCCCTCTCCGAGAGTAATTTCACCCTCTGAGACGGCACTTCGTATCCGGAACGTTCTGCGCTCTAATGACTGACAGGTGTACATCTCCGGTTTCATTAAATGTAATAACTACAAAACGGCACTTGATATTATGAATATATTGTATGGAAATGCGCAATCAAATTCAGCTGCTCCGCAGCGCGTCCTGGGAATTCCTGATGATAAAATTTATTTCATGTGACAATTCAGAGTAAACACCCGGAATTTGATCAAAAGGAGATGGAAAAGTCTGCCTGTGCCCTCGCAAAACATCTCACTCGACTTTCCAGTCATTTGTTCACAGCGTTAGTCTTGATCAGTTTGGTTATTCCACACATAATCAAGACAGTAAGTCACATCTGACAGCTACAGTTCGGCGGGACGTCAGCCCCAGAACGGCAAGATGAATCGCGCTCGCGCACCTCCTCGATCTGTGGTTTAATATCTCACGTTTAAGGTCTTGAAGCAATTTTTGGGCTAATATCTGAGCTGTCAAATTCTGCCAACTGTACAAGCCCATGCATATGGAGGTGTTTGTAATGATGAACTGTGTGCCGGTTGACACTTTGTTGGGCCACAAATTACCTCAGTTCTAGACATCATTACCCTTCACCAACCGCCTGGATGTGTTTATACGTCCTTGCTCTGGTGGTTAGCGAGCGCCGCGTATACCCCGCAAATCCGAAAACATCAATTCAAAGCAAATATGTGTCTTTGTGTTGTGTGTGTGGTTTGACATAATGAGCGAGGTGGGGGGAAAATGATCGCGCATTACGCCGGCCCTGCTTTGGCAGAAAAAGCTCTATGCCTTTAAGCAACTCATGAAAAATGAAAGAGATTTGTCTGTCATCAACATGCGCGCATTCTGACCTTGACTCCAGACGGGACTAACGGGGCTTCTGAATTTTTTACGGGAGAAGGTGGAACTCCGTGAGGTATTGAAGAGAAAACAACAGTCATGTTGGAAGGAGCTGAGACGGCGAGATAAATTGTTGAGAAACTGCTGTAATTAATTTGGAGTAACACGCGTTTCGCGGGTCTCTGAAATGCGCGCAGCTACCCTCATGTTTTTTTCCATCTCTTTACTGCAGCTCTTGTTCTTTCTCGTCCCGCTTTCATCCTTTTGTTGTTTGTATTGTGGAATTGCTAATGTTGAGAAACACAAAGCCTGTGAGGAAGACTCGCGCAGAAAAAAAAAACTCTCAAAACAAAGTCACAAGATCACAAATGCTGAAATTCTGACTATGGGGACACCAGGGAAACAAAATCAGGTCAGCAATCAGAACTAATGGGGACAGGCCTTTTGTTGGGCCGCACGGGGCGGTGCGGGGTCATTTAAGCAGGAGTGGGCGTAAATGGCGGAGGGAGAGCCGAGGAAAGCTGGACGCTGGGAGAGCCTGCGGGGTATTGTAAGAAGCGGGGGGCCTGAAGTGTTGAGGCAGGGGCCCGTTCTGCCTCTCTTTCTCTAACCCCCCTCTGACGAGGTCACGGCGAGAGAAGGAGAGAGTAATTCAATCCCCGGGCTTTTTCGGTGCAAGGCCAGCACTCTTACTGACAACACCCTGAAATTAGAAGCAAACCAGTCCGCCTGAGTGTGTGAGACTTCAGGGGCTGAAAAAGGAGCTCTGGTTTTCCCATGCTGCATGGCTGTCTGTCTGAAACATCATCGCACAATCATCACAATAAGCAGATGATAAGCTCAATGATCTCACATGCCATCAATGTGAATGACGAGAACCTGACGCGTCTGATATGCTTTTAATGTGTGCCATGTGTGAACAAATCTGCAAGAAAGTGCATGTATTATGCGTGATTCATTATATTCAGGATATTTTTAACACATGAATCTAATGAAATCATGCCCAGGTCACATTACACTTACAGTATAAAATATATATGACGCACCCTTACAACCTTAGAAATGTATATAATAATATTTTAATTAAATGATTATTGTATATTGTAAATATATTGTGTCTCTGTGTGTGTGTTTTGCTATCCCGGTGGGGACTTCAACCTGAATGCACTCAGACTCATGGGGACTCGTGTCACCACAGGGCCTAAATTGATGTTATGAAGAAACAAGCTTATAAATCATAAGGAATTAGTTTTTTTGAAAATGCAGAACGTTGTGTGTGGTGGGTAGGGTTAGTGTTTACTTTTTTATTCTTAATCTTAATCTGTATCTTAATCTTAATTTTGTATATTGACATTATTATCATGACAATTAAGATTTTGTGTTTGTTTCCAAATTAATCTTAATGATGGTGATTCTCATTCAATATAAAAGTATTTTTATATAATTTTCTGTCATGGTGTATTTTGGTTTTGTTTCATGTTCTTATTTTGTTATGTTCAATGTCATGTTTCCTGGTTTGTCATGTGATTCCATTGTGCCCTCATGTGATCATGTCATGTGCTTCCCTAGTCTTGTGTCATCTTGTCATTGGTTCATTGTCTTGATTGTTCACAGGTGTGTCTTTAGTCATTAGTCCTTGTGTATTTAAGCCCTCATGGTTGCCTTATTCCCTTGTCTGGTATTATTCCCTGTACCGCTGTTGATGAGTTCTGTGTCTGTTCAAGTCTGGTCCTGGTTTTTGTTTTGTAAATAACTGCACTTGGGTTCTTAAAGCTTGCCTCCAGTGGATCCATACAGTTACAGAATATTAGACCTTAACAATGAACCCAGCAGTTTTTCGTCTCCTGCACCTACGTCAAGGGGCTTGATGCATCGAGGGATATGTGGAGGAATTATGTGGACTTTAATAACACTGCACTCGAGGACATTTTTCGTATTGGTTTGAATGAGCTCAAGTTTTCCTGGAGGGAAAATCCACTGGTCATTGGACCAATATATTGATCATGCCCTTTTGTTGTGCGGCTCATCATATACTGTGGGCTTTGCGGACGAGGAACCCTGCAACTCCACAGTACCCACCATGCCAGAAATTCTCCACACCCCTATCTTTATGTCTGGCTAAGGCCACGGAGGCCGTGCCTCTCTGGCCCCTTGAACTTCCTGCACCACCATGGTCCCTTGAACTTCCTGCACCACCATGGCTTCCTGAACTTCCTGCACCGCCATGGTCCCCTGAACTTCCTGCACCACCATGGCTTCCTGAACTTCCTGCACCGCAATGGTCCCTTGAACTTCCTGTGCCTCCATGGCTTCCTGAACTGCCCCGCGGCCCAGACTCCGCTCCACCACCCACCTGGAATTTCTGGTCGGGAGCCGCCCATAGAGGGGGGGATATGTAACAGTACATTTTTGTTTTGTTTCATGTTCTTTTTTTGTTAGGTTCAATGTCATGTTTCCTGGTTTGTCATGTGATTCCATTGTCCGTCTTGATTGTTCACAGGTGTGTCTTGTTTAGTCATTAGTCCTTGTGTATTTAAGCCTTCATGGTTGCCTTGTTCCCTTGTCTAGTATTATTCCCTGTACCGCTGTTGGTGAGTTCTGTGGTTGTTCGAGTCAAGTCCTTGTTTTTGTTTTGTAAAGAAACTGCACTTGGGTTCTTAAAGCTTGCCCCCAGTGGATCCATACCGTTACATTTTCATATAAATATAAATAATTTGTCTTTTTTTGGGCATTATGGTAATCAAAATTTGGAGGGGGGTGCTCTTAATTGTCATGAAAATAACATCACAATTCAACAAATGGTTACACTTTATTTCAATGGTCTGCTTTTAGTAATTCTACTAACTATAAGTAAATTGACAACTACATGTCAAATAACTCTCATTAGAGTATTAGTAGACTGTAGTTGATTGTTAGTAGACAGTTAGGGTTCATGTTAGTAGAATACGTTGACGTAGTTGCAAAGTTACTTTTGGGGATTTAAAAAAAAAAAAAAGTGTTAGCAGATATAAAGCAGTCTACTAATACTCTAATGACTGTTAGTTGACATGTAGTTGCAAAGTTACTCATAGTTAGGAGAATGTCTAAAGTGGACCATCGGAATAAAGTGGTACTTAATAAATTCCTAAATAGCCTTTGTTCTCGTTATATGCGAAACAGAATTATGACCCAGGCATGTTTTGGCAGGTTTTGTGTGATTTCACTACATACTGAAGCTCTATAAAATATACATTTAAAATTAAAGCGATAGTTTACCCAAATATTCTGGTCCAAACCTGTTTAAATTTCTTTCTTCTGGTGAACACAAAATATATTTTTAAGTATATGGTTAACCAAACAGTTGGCGGCACCCATCCAAAATATACTATGGAAGTCAATGGGGCCCATCAACTAATTGGTTACAGACATTCTTCAAAATATCATCTTCTGTGTTCACCAGAAGAAAGAAACTCTTTGGAACAACTTAAGGGGGAGTAAATGATGACAGGATTTTCATTTTTGGGTGAACTATCCCTTTAAATCGGTCATCAGATTTAGTTGGAGTGATGTGCTGTTGTCTTTTGCTTATTGTGTTGAGTAACATGGATTTGAGTCGGTTCATAGATCTAAATAAGCTGAAAATTACTGGAGAATGAAAGTTTACCTTTGTAAAATCCATATTTTATGCATTTGAAGCACTTTCACATAAGTAGCGGGACCGTGTTCGTTTTAACTTGCTCCTTTGTTGTTTTGCTGGTGACACCGCTGTTGTCACACCACACAGGGATGAGACACACTGGCCTCAGTATTTCCATATTTCCATCTATAAAGTTTTATATAGCAGAAATAACTCGAGTCGTGGCAGTTATAACCTAACATAACTCAGCTTTTGTGAGGGGTACTCAGACATCCCACCCTAATGGTTAATATATCATTAATATGGTGTTGTATGTTCAGTGTCTGTGGAGCTACACAAAACACAACCTTCATAAGACCAATAAGACATCTCTGTACAGCAACAGAGTCGTTCATTTCTGAATCCAGATAGATACATATCACACAGCGTAATGAACATCGGCAAAAGATGATTAAGCTGCTTTTTTTCTGGGTTTCGTGCTTACGAATGTGATCAGAATTCATTTTTCCGAACTGAACATCACTCCGCTTCGTCGTACATCTTGCTCAAATTAATACTATCCAGTCTTGTAATCACTGGGTGGGAAATCGTGTGAAATGAAGAGTAAAATTAAACATTATTAGATGAATTGTAAATCGAATTGAGTATTATTTTTGGTGTCACATCATATTAGCTGAGACATCGGGAAGCCCTGCAATAAATAAGCACATGTAGACGCTCAACCATTTGGACTTTATTTGCATGTAAATTCCAGCTAGCGCCTCACGTCTGTCTGTGTGGCTGTGGGCTGTTGCTGAGGTTGGTGTTCATAAGGATTGGACTGAATTGGTGGATTCAGGCGTGTTACACACGATGAGCTTCACTGACTGAGCAAAAGATGCCCTTCCCCTCCTCCCTACAGTTCACAGGCATTACCATCTTAATAAGGAGACTGATTTTGCCCCCAGGCTGAGGAAAGAGGGGCAGCGAGGCGGTAGGGCAGGTGTGCTTATGTGGGTAAAGTAGAATTGACCCCGTCCTATTAAAGAACATGGAATATAAAGGCCCGGGACGAGTCCTGAAGTCCTACAGCACATGAATGTGCGACCCACAATTTACAAACCAATTCACTTCTGTTTCTGAGTAAAATAAAAATGTTCCCATTAGGAACTTATTCCAAAATGGAGCTGGACTTGATTGCGAGTTTGCTAAAAACCTAGTACAGCATAACATTATCCAATAGTTTATGTAGCCTAGATGACGTCAGTAGAAAAGCTCAATTGTTTCAGAGGTGGGGCAAGTCAATTAATGCTGAAACGAGTGGGTTGGGACCTAAAAATGAGTCATACTTTTTTTTTTTTTCTGACTGAGGCTTGAGCGCTATGCAAAATGTGAATTATAAAATAACCATATGAACCATATGTTCATGCTGATTAAAGAAAAAGGTTGTTTTTAATCAGTTAAATAGATAAATACTTTTGAAACTTCTATGCATCAAAGAATCCTAAAAAGAATGTTTTACACAACTGTTTTCAACACTGATAATAATCATAAATGTTTCTTGAGCATCAAATCATCATATCAGAATGATTTCTGAAGGATCGTGTGACACTGAAGACTGGAGTAATGATGCTGAAAATTCAGCTTTGATCACAGGAATAAATTACATTTCAAAATATATTCAAATAGAAAACAGTTATTTTACATTTTAATAATATTTCACAATATTACAGCTTTTTTTTTTATAACATAAATGCAGCCTTGGTGAGCAGAAGAGACTTATTTAAAAACATGAAAAAATCTTACTGTTCTCAAACTTTTGACTGGTAGTGTGTGTGTGTGTAATAATATTTTACATATACAGTGTATATATATATATATATATATATATATATATATATATATATATATATATATATATATATAATATTTTTACTAATATAATTACTAACAGTGTTGAATGTTTGAATGTTTACTTACTCACACGCATTATTTTAACAATATTTACCTTTAATTCCAGTGCAATTCTTCTCAAATCTTCCAAACCCACCGAGGGGTCTCACTCTCCACTGAGAAGGGGAGACAGCTAATTTCCCACCCTCTCTAAAAGTGATCCAGGTTTGAGAAGGACACATTGTCATTCCTCTCTTAAGTGAATAATAGCCCTTCTCTCATGGCGTTAGAAATTTGGGGAGTGATCGTCTAATCGCTCTGTACTGCCGGCTGATGGATCAGTGCGCTGAGCTGAGAGCTTGTCAATAGTAGCTCGGTAATTAACAGAGTGGCATGGAGCAGGAGGGAGATCAGACAGCGGGATTAGTTCTGCCAGGTTCTCCTCAGCAGTCGATACACATAGAGACAGAAACCCAAGTGCCCCAAGACTCATTAACATACCTACACCAGATAGCCCCTTCAAATTAGCCCCACGATATCTCTCTTTTCTGCTGTTGGTGTGTTGCGCCGTCTGATCAAAGATTCAGAACTGTACACACAGGTGAGTGAGTTCAATAAGCTTGAAGAGTTTTAATAGTGGTGATTACTCGGGGTAAGAGTTTTGAATAAACTGATGACTCCAAGTATAAAATTTGACATGCATTGTTGAGGAGTGGATTAGTTTTCGACTGGATTGAAGTAGATTGTATAGTTCACCTAGACATGAAATCTATGTCATTATTTACTCACCCTTGTTTACATTTATATTTATGCATTTGACATTTTTATTCAAAGTGATTCACATTGCATTTAAGGTAAATACTGTAGCTCCAACCATTACCCAGCATGCTTTGCAGGTGGGTTATAATTCGGGCAGTGAAAGTGTGCAAAACGGGTTGGGGTTGGGGGGGTTAATGTAAGGGATAACTCACGATTTTAATGCATGACGTGAAGGCAAAGAACCACCCGACTTGAGGCAGAGTGCATTTAAATCGATTAATGCAACGCTAGCCATGGATTATTCCACTTATACCATGTTAATTTGCCAGCATTGATGAGTTAAAGCTGCAATATTTGACCGGAAGGGTGAAAATGGTGGTCACAGCTTGTTAGTACAGCTTGTTAGTATTCTATCCGCTTTTAATCAGACACAGATATATTGTAGTGCAGTAAGATTACATTTATTTGAAAGAGTGAATTATAGCATTTATTTGAATTCATTATCGAGAAATAAGAGATGCGTGTGTGAATTACTTGCGTCTGTGCAGTGTCTCTCTCCACAAACAATGAAGTCGTGAGTTGAATTACTTCAAAAACAGCGATGTTAGCCCTAACTTTCTGAGCACATGAACGTTTCTCTGTGTGCGAGTGATGAGTGTATGAGTGAGAGTAATGTGCTTCACTGAAAGCAGCGCATTAATATAGAATGGTGTTTAAACTGACTGGAACTACTGTGCATTAATCTGTTTTAATGCTCCTCTTCCAGCCAATCAGGATCAAATATTCAGACAGACCATGGTATAAAGTGAAGTGTACTACCCAAATTTGGCATATTTATCTATGCTTCTCATTGGTGTTGCCATCATGTAGCTTTAAAGTCATCTAGTATTAGAAGTCTGCAATTCATGGTCCTTTTTTAAGTTTTTTTGGTGTTCAGTAAAGTAAAAGTACAATAAATGCAGCCTGTACGACTTAAAGGGTTAGTTCACCCAAAAGGAAAAAGTCTGTCGTCATTTACTCACCCTCATGTCGTTCCAAACCCGTAAGACTTTCATCCGTTTTCAGAACACAAATTAAGATCTTTTTGATGAAATCTGAGCGATTCTGTCTCTCCATTGACAGCTACGCAATTGACACTTTGACACTTCAAAAAGTTAATAAAGAAATCGTAAAACTAATCCATATGAATCGAGCGGTTTAGTCAAAATTTTCTGAAGAGACACGATCACTTTATATGATGAACACATTGAATTTAGGCTTGAATCTCAACACACATACCCACTAAAACCGTTTCACACATTTTTCCATCCAAACATACTCAGAGAAAGGAAAGACTAGTCTGTTTCAGTTTTATATATCATATTTCACTTTCATTGAGGTGGCCATGTAATGGCACACTAACAGAACAAAGTTTAATGGAACTTCCACAATATCCGTTTGGCTCAAATATCGCATTTGTTGCCAAATGATCAAACGTCATGGTGGAACTTTTGACAGTCGGGCCTGAGAGCTTCATTAATACGAGAGAATGAGAGTGAAACGGCTCTGGCCCCCGATCACTGACAGTCAGCTCATTAGAGCAGAACGCAATGCTGGACAGTCTGAACGCTGCTTAAAACACACTGAAAAAGCCATTCACCATTCAGCCTGCCGCTCTTACAGCTAACAGCTCGACCCAGCAGGCGTCTGTGCTTTTACAACATCGCCATTATGAAGTGGAACAGGTCAGTACGTGAACGGGTGAGAAGCCGCTTTCAGTGCCGCTGCATATTACATGCTTAACCTATCATACACAATTACTGTTTAGAAAGGGGCTGCTTGACCTTTAACAAGAGAATGAGAGCTTACACGCTCACACGGGCCAGTCGTGACAACTTTAACAGAGTACAGGACGTGGTTAGTCAGGTTCGGCCTGGACGCCGCTGCTTTTAAAAACGGGGCTTTCCTGTTTCTGCCCGTACGGCATGCGAGGAAGTCTGAACAGACGTGAATGTTAAACTTATACGACTGGTAGCAACATAATCCATCAATATGAAGCAAAATTTGAAGGGACATTTTTAGATCGAGAGCTGCGAAACTACAGGGACGTTAAAAGAGGCCATTGATGATGTTCATATGGACGCCATTAAAGACCCAAATGAAATCATGATTGGACTTTTGTGCTTTTTTAGTTCATATCTGGTAGTTTTAATAGTCCTAAAATTAGATTCTTAAAATTAGCGCTTCTTTATTGGCATTAATGGTTCCATGATGAACCTTTAACATCCATGGAATCTTTCCACGATTCTTTACATTACTTAATCTTTACATTAATTCAAGTTACAAGTTAATCTTGAGTACCTATAGAGTAGTATTGCATCCTTCATATCTCAAAAGAGTCTTTAGTTTCATCATATTTATAAAAGACAGATACGCTGTACCGATTCTTTCCGAAAATAGCCGAACTCGTGAAGGCATGCAGTGGGCGTAGCTAAAGAATCTCGAGCGCGCACACACACACTCCCTGGATAACTTTCGATTCACTATATGTTTGTGTTGTTGGCATTATATGCACTTGTGCGCCATTGGCCAACAAAACACAGACATTTGATGCAGTTTCACTCACCGCCTGTGGTTTCGACTCATGACTGGGAACAAACAAACACTCTTGCAGAACTCTGTTGCTGCTCCTGAAAAACAAACTGCATCCACTGTTTAACACTGGGTTATTTGGGAAGCTGAACAAGGTTATCTTTCCCTCACAACCAAAAACACTCTTCTTTAGTGACATTGTTGATTTTGTGGTCTAAAAACAAAATGACAGCGCTGCCGATCGCTTCCGTAACCCGAATGAAGCTTGTTGATGGGCTATTTTTAGGAGTGTATATAAGCAAATCACAAACAGTCTACACTGTAACATGCAACACTATTTATACTAATTATACAAGAATAGACATTTGCTTTGCATTGTTGTCAGAAGCAAGAAATATCCCACATCTAAATACTATAACAATGAACATATCTGGCAATCCGGCACTTGATATTTTGGACTCTAAAGGCCTTTTCACCCCAAGAAATAATCTCAAATTATCCCCAAGGAATTAATAATCTCGTAATTCCACGAGAATAGTGGAATACCATAACGATACTATGCGACTCTGTCGCTAGATTAGTGGATTTTTGGACTTCTGGTTAACGTAGTCATTCTCTTTCTTTTTGTAGGCTCTTTCCATTGTCTAACAGAAAATATGTAAATGAGAACATCTTTATTGAATATTCAGCTATATATTGCATTAAAGTACGTTTATTTGAGCATAGATTAGAAGAGAAAAAAGATATGCCTACAGTTGGCACGTTACGTCATCTAGCGACATTTAGCTACTTTTTGAGCTGGCTTTAGCTACATTTCGTTGAAAATATATATATACTGATTGTAAGAATCAGTTTCAGGCCTTTTTTTTGTTTCCAGCTGATGAATGATAAAATACATTGGCAGCCAATCAGAATCCATCCAACTTTAAAGCGCTTGAGTATTTAAAGTGGCAGATGACAAAACTGCAGAATAAACAGGACATTATCATAAGTTGATGTGGATACTTTTACAGTTATCGTTCTTGGTGTGAACGATAATTAGACACCCTGTGGTGAAAATCAAGTTTTTAATGTTGTTTATGTTAATGTGGTGTTTTTTAATATGATTTAAGACAAACCATATGCAAATTTTCTCCTTAAAACTGCAGTTTACCAAAGTTTACCCGTTTAAAACTGCCCTGGTTTCCTACCTTCACAAATATGTAACCAATCGCGTCAACGAGTGGGCGGGGCATTTCCTATCATGTTATGATGAACTATATGACTTTCTCCACTGACTTTCTATGATGTTCAAAGCGTTTCTAAGGACGCAGGGATGTAAGGATTTTAGAAGGCAGTCTGAACATGGTTTGTGTAACATTAGCAACACATTATTAGCTGTTTGATAATGTAGTCAAGCCAAAGGCTAATCATATGAATTACCGTTATGTGCACAACGTTGTAGAGTAATAAATAAAATGCATTACCTCTCTGATATATCGACTTGTAGACGAGCCTGTATAAGTCGCTCTTCCTCTTCTTCTGAATCAGTTTCTGGTTCAAACATAACCTGAATTAATCCAATATTTCAACTTAACATTGTGTAGCATTTACTTGGTTGACCGAGTGTGATTGAAAGGAGGCGGGGACTAATTTACATATTCATGGTTCCGCATACTAAATGAAGCAAGGGTGTCGAGTTACGTTCAAGGTATTTTATTGCATGAAGAAATTATTTTCATTGGGAAAAAAAAGTTGAAATGTGTACTTTTGATTATTAAAGATGAGTTTTAAGGGATACAAATATTGATTGCAGGGGACTTTAAATCTCAACAATGGTAACACACATAATAATGCAATATTACAGCAAAATGTAAACCAGCAAAATTCACCCATCTGTGAATACCCCACTAAAACAGTTTCTCACATTCTCACAACTCACTCTGATTTGTCCCCAGCTGCAAAGCATGCTGGGTAACCAGCAGTTCCACAATACTATAAAATGTTTGCAATATGAACATGGTAACATACTATATAAAATCTGAATTATTTGCTATATTCTGTCAGAATGCATGTCTATTTTTAATTTATAAAAAAATAAATATTTTTAATTTACAGCCAGATTGGTGTAGTTACAGCATCAACCCTTTTAACCTGTGTCTATACAGCAACAGCAAGTAGCAAATCATGGTAAGGCTACAACTTCGCCACAACTTCTTGTTTCAAAAGGAAATACATCAACACTAAAAAGAAAATGTCTCATCAAGTCATTCCATGTGGCCTATCTAAATGTGTGAAACATTGAATAGGACGGATGTAAAATCATTCATTTCGATAACACCTGTGAAGTGAGAAATTATTCATTCTTTTAATTCTGTCTGAACCTCATTAACTGATAATGAACGCACATACAAAGCAGGACAATATCACAGCAATGGCTTACAGTTGTCTGAACTTATCCAGAACAAGCACGTTAGTGCTCCTTTTTCCTTTAATGATACACACGTGTACTTTAGATTGATTTGACCTCACAAAGAATGAAAAAAAAATCATGCAGAAATTTGATTGCTTCACTTGAAACAATGAGAGAACATGCAAACACTCAGTGGAGCTAAACGCTTAGCGTCTGCATGTTTAACAGTCTGGGACGACTTTGTAATTGGCTCATTTTAGATATCAGACCCCCATGTAATAAAAGGGCCTGAGATTCATGGATGAATAGTAACATTTGTCCTGAGGGCAGTTGGTTTTAATTCCCATTTGGGAATGTCAGTGGGCCACAATAACAACGCATACATATGTAAACATGCTAAAAAAAACAATGAATATCAATAAATATCAGCAATGTGATATGTTGCCCAAGTGCTGTTTTTATCTTCATTTAGATTATACATTTTGAAGAAAATGTAATAAAATAATGCCTGTACAGATAAATAAATCAGGATAAGTGTAAAAAATATTACTTGAAGCATGAAGATATACTGTTTTCTTTTAATGTCTCTTGGCTCATGAATGCCTAGGCCATTTCTAGGATGCATTTTTAAGTTTTAATAATAGAATATGATTTGATAGATTTTTGTCGTTTTGTAATCGCGATAATCGCATCCAAAATAAAAGTTTGTGTTTACTGTTTACATAATATATGTGTGTACTGTGTATAATTATTATGCATAAATATATACATGTATATGTGTGTATTTATATAAGAAAATATATAATTTCTATATAAAATATGTATTTGTCGATTGCCCAGCACTAGTTATGTATAATAATTTGAATATAAATTGAGAATTATTAGATTATTGATGATTGATGGTTTAAGTGGGTGGTATATATATAATTTATTTTTATTTTTCATTTTATTATGGAAGATTCCATTGTTTTCTTAATTATTCCTGTCTAATTTAGATATTTAAAAAATATATATGTTTATGGGAATATACAGTTGCAAGAAAAAGTATGTGAACCGCTTGCAGAATCTGTGAAAATGTGAATAATTTTAACAAAATAAGAGATCATACAAAATGCATGTTGTTTTTTATTTAGTACTGTCCTGAATAAGATATTTTACATAAATATGTCCACAAGACAAAAAAATGGCTGAATTTATTAAAATGACCCCATTCAAAAGTTTATGAACCATTGATTCTCAGTACTATGCCTCGTTCCCTGGATGGTCCACGGCTGTTTTTTGTTTTGTTTTGTGATGGTTGTTCATGAGTCCCTTGTTTGTCCTGAGCAGTTAAACTGCCCAATGTTCTTTAGAAAAATCCTCCAGGTCCTGCAAACTCTTCAGTTTTCCAGCATCTTTTGCATATTTGAACCCTTTCCAGCAGTGACTGTGTTTTTGAGATCCATCTTTTCACACTGAGGACAATTGAGGGCCTCAAACACAACTATTAAAAAAGGTTCAAACATTCACTGATGCTCCAGAAGGAAACACGATGCATTAAGAGCCGGGGGGTGAAAACTTATTGAATTTGAAGATCAAGGTAAATTGTACTTAATTTGTCTTCCGAGAAACATGCAAGTATCTTCTGTTGCTTCTCAAGGGCAGTACTAAATGAAAAAAAAAGAAGATATTTAAACAAAATAAGATTTTTTTTTACATCTTCATCCTGTTCAAAAGTTTTCACCCCCCGGCTCTTAATGCATCATGTTTCCTTCTGGCGCATCAGTGAATGTTTGAACCTTTTTTTAATAGCTGTGATTGAGTCCCTCAATTGTCCTCAGTGTGAAAAGATGGATCTCAAAATCATACAGTCACTGCTGGAGAGGGTTCAAATATGCAAAAGATGCTGGAAAACATATGCTGGAGTTTTCTGAAGAACATTGGGCAGTTTAACTTCTCAGGACAAACAAGGGACTCAAGAACAACCATCACAAAACAAAAAAACAGCCGTGGATCATCCAGGTAGCGACACACAGTATTAGTAATCAATGGTTAATAAACTTTTGAACGGGTCATTTTAATAAATTAAGCTATTTTTTTTGTCTTGTGGACTATATGTAAACGTTATTTTAGTTTTTTTGATGTAAAATATCTTATTTAGTACAGCACAAAAAAAAAATTAATGCATTTTGTATGATCTCTTTTATTTTTTTAAAATTATTCACATTTTCACAGATTCTGCAAGCGGTTCACATACTTTTTCTTGCAACTGTATATTATTTTGACAATCAGTGTATAGTTTTCTGTGTCTTCAATGCCACTTTCCATCCTGTTAGTATTTTGTAAAATAACAAAAGCCTCTTCCTTAGTGACATCATCATCCAGGAAGTGACATCACTGTGGAGGGAAGCGATAAATTGGATGAATTCTGTGATATTGTGTGATGTTAGTTGGTTTGGCTCACTTTAGAAAATTGCATCTGGTTGGATACAAATGCAGAAATCAGTGTGATGACGTTTACATTTAAATAGATGGTTTGAAATGGTTGAATTGTTGTGTGTAAATAATCAAGCATTAAGTAATAAAATGTAAGTGCCTTGATCAGAGCATATTTTGTTCATAAGTCTACTATACTCTTTATATAGCAGTGCTTCCTTAATTTACAACACAAGCATATTATTATTATTATTATTATTATTATTTTTAAGTAGTCGTGTTCATCATGAGATTCAGCATGAGAGACTTGACCCGCCTAATGCTTCTGTTAGGGCAGGCCAAGCGAATCCATTACCCGTTGCTTCAGACATGCAATATTCAGGAATACTTAATATCTGTCAAGTGCTGGTGATAATATTATTATTGCTCTAAAAACATTACTCCACAGTGAATTTGCTGCATTATTAGTTCGACTGAGCTGAAAATGTGGAATCGTCCCTGTTTCAGAGGCTGGATGGTTTCACCCAATCTGAATAAATAAATGATGTCTCTTTCCTAATGGACATGCCTACTTAAACATCGCATCCATTATTAATCCAACAGAATCTCTGACAGATGAGCTACAATAATGTCCCTACCCGTTCCCATTTCCCGTTCGGCCTGTTATCAACTACAGTGGGCAGATAAACGAGCTTTGCCTTTCCAAAACTGAACGAAAGCCCTTTCGATGAGGGCACCACTAAGCCTGATTTAATGGGCAGTTTTTTAAGGGAAGAACTGCTGACCAGAAATGTTCAATATTCCACCCTCTGCTCCTGTATACTCACCTTACCCTGAGCCCGGCTGAAATGTGGCTTTAATTAGCGAGAAAAAGTCCTATCAAAGCTAGTTTGGCATTAAATATTCAGCTTTCTTTTCCGAGTAGATCAAGAGGGCTTAAACAGAAGCTATTCTTGACTTTAAATAGCCTTAAAAAATACGTGTGAGATCTGTGGGGATAAAATTGCACCTTGTTAGGTTATAACCTAACTCTCTATTTGCCTTCCCCGAGCTTTTTAATGGGCCTATCCGTGGCGGAGGAGGGCTTTCGCACACAGATACGCTATTAGCCTTGTCACTCGTTTAATAATGACGGTTTATGAGCCATCTCCTTTACATATTTACTGTCCTTACCCACACAGACTAGCATATGGCCATTTACAATGTCCTGCATTGCTCCGTTGGGGATTCCTGGACGTGGCTCCATTTGGTTATATACAAAACTCCTCCCTCCAGGGACGGCATTAGGCGTGACCTTTCACCTCTCCAAATACCCTGTGGTTTATGTGCTCTAATAACATGTGGCAAATATTTACCAGCCCGTGTTTTGATATATTGGAGCACCGCTGTGAATATTAGAAGATATTTTCTGCTCAATCGGGTTCCGATGTCAAGGTAGACGCGCACCCTGGAGAAAATACAGTACCATGCACAATACGCTGCCTGTTCTCTCTCTCCCTCTCTCTCTTTTCAGAGCCACTGAGCCAAGCTGGCTTACATAATCAGAGTGAATAGAGGCAGATTAGTGAGCATGCATATACATTTGAAAAGTTGCATGTCCCCAGCGCATGTCTGCTGTACAGGCCGCTGTTATTGGGTACTCACTAGAGGCTGCGGCTCTTTAGGAGGACAAGAGAGTGTGTGAACACTTCAAGCTGTAGATTTAAGGCTGTAAATGGATTATTTCTTGGATATTAACCACCCCGAATAGACAGATGGCTTCAAGCAGCCTTTCAAAGCCAAACACACACACACACACACACACAAACACATAGGCGCCCACCAAGATACCTGAGTCTTTTAATCCTCTGTGAAAAAGACGCATAACAGCAGACTCCGTCTACAGCAGTGCTTCCCAACCGGTCGCTCCAGACTCAAAAATGGGTTGCTGCTCTGTTCTCATAGGGTCATAGGGTCTTGCAATAGTTAGGATAGCAATAAATACATATTAAATGTGGTAATATTTGTGTATAAAATATTAATGTTTTGGTAACACTTAATTTTGATGGTCCCCTTTAATCATTCGGTTGACTTTACCGTTGCAGCTACATGTCAACTAACTCTCAGCTAATGTTAGTTATAGTCAACAGAATGTCTAAAAGGGACCATCATATTAAAATTTATTTTAAAGGTAGGGTAGGCAATTTTCGGAGAGGCTAGCTTTGAAAGCATAAGATCCCACCATCCATTCAGAGCGTCTCCAAAGCCACGCCTCCTTCAAAACACATGAACACATACAGCAGGAGCAAACAAAAGCATCACGAGTGATGGCGTTTAAACTATCTCATGTCTCATAACAATAATAATGAACATAAGCAACTTAAAGAGCACTGACCTGTACCACCTGTGAATTCATTTCGGAGTTGATCGTGTTGCCATTGAAACATATAAATTTGATTCCGAGTATAACGTCCATCTCTTCTAAATTACACTAGTTATAGCGTGAACTCAGCATAAGCTCTTTGTTTTGGTTCAGGAGGAACTGTAAAAGGCGGCTGCTGTTTCGGTTGTGGTACTCGGTGACTGACGTATGTCTAACTCTTAGCATAAAACGCGCTGATGACGTGTGATGTCTGTGCGAACAGTGTGCGCGGAGGTATGGACATTCATACATTGACAGGCAGGTAGGACATTGCGTTCAGACCGAATGCAATGATTGGACCAAGCGGCAACCTCCCCCAGTTTCTCTTGAAGCCAATATGGAAGTGAATTAAACTGCAATTCATTGACTGGCCACTAGCTCCAAAAGGGAGCAGAATCTCATTGAGCTCCTTGTTAAAATGCCCAACTTTACAGCAGAAAAAAAAGTTTACAGCCTGGTACAAATTAAGGTTTTGGTCTATACGGCTAATTTTGCCCTTCATGACAACTGTGACAATATTTTTTATAACCTATTCGTTTACATTATATAAAGCCTTAAAGTTCTGCATAATTAAGGGCGTGGCCATTTTGAGTGACAGGTGGATTGCCGTTTATCTGCTGTCTGTTAGTAATCATGTCAGCTCAGCTCCACCCACGTCCCGCCTCTTTGCCCATTTTCAGTTATCCGGGAGTGACGTGCGGTGACGCGCTGCTAAGATGGCAACGGCCGACTTTACGACTTTTTTTTTTTTTTTGGTCAAGGTTAATGTTTTGTTCTTCACTCATATTTAAAACATATATATATAAAATATATTTCCTCATATTTTGATGGTATAGTCAAACTTGTAGGGTCATTCAAAACCAATATCCCCTCTGGACATCACTTTTGGCCACTACTGTAGTTGAGAACCACTATTTCCAGTAGCTATGTAACTTGAAATCAAGTGTGTTTTGTGATGAGTAAAAGTTCAAATGTCACAGCAGTAATATGAAATCAAACAGACTTACATCTGCTTAGATCATTGGGAAGGAAAATAACCATTTTTCTTATCTTTAGAATTTCCTAGATGTCTCTCTTGATCACTTCACCTCTGTGATAAAGTGTTCAGAAACTAGACTTCAGTCATAGCAAAGACAGCTGCGATATTCTGTGTTTCATATGCAGATGCGCAAAACCTTCAAATTAGACCTTCACGGGAAAGTACCATACATTATAACCGTTAATTGCACCGCTGCTAAATTATAGAAACGCCGGCGTATGCCATATGTAAGCCTAACTAAACTCGCCAAGTATATTCCGACTTTCACACTTCTAATTGGCTGCTTCCTTGAAATCTTCCCAGACATGTGGAGCATGGACCTTTTTAAAATGATTAAAAGACTTTCCTCTGTATATTTTACATGGGAATATTCCTTTTTTTGATGAGGACTAATTGAGTAGAGTGAACAGGGGAATGTAATTCCATTTTTATGTGTTGGCACTTCCTGAAGTGAAGCAAGAGGCTCTGGATGCCTCACCTGATAGATACATCTGCCTGATGTGTTTATCCTACAGAAATAAAGGGCAATCAAAGGTTGTAAAGCGATAGTCAAATGCTTTGTTTAGTTGCTTGCACTTCTAATCTAAAGCAAATTACACAACACTAATTTCACTGACAGTCCCTCTGGAGCAACCAGGGGTTAAGTGTCTTCCTCAAGAGTGCAATGGTAATGGAGCCGGTCAGTAACTCTCCATCGCAGGGTCACTTCTTGTTGGGATTGAACCTGTAACCTGTGTGGGCAGTGCTGTTCCTTACCATGTTATCTCATGTGGTTTAGTAGCGTTAATATCATTTAATTAGCTAACTGATGTAGAGTGGCTACAAAATGTATTTGGACACTAAGTGTAAGACAATGTCTCAGTGTCATTGCATTAGATAACGTCAAACTAAGTGGCATTTATTTCAAACAAAGATAGGACAAGCATGCTTTTCAAGCAAACATTTAATAAAAAAGAAGTTTGAGGTTTACATGTTGTCAATTTAGTTCAGATAAGTGAAATTAATTCTGGTAACACTTTATTTTGAAAGACCACTTTAGACATTCTAAGTAACTTTGCACCTACTTGTCAACTAGCAGTCATTAGAGTATTAGTAGACTGTCTGCTTAACCCTTAAATGCATGAATGTTTCACCAATCATTATTACATATTCGGATCTTTAGTGACCCGGATCTATATCTAACACGGATGGTTCTCTACCTGTCACGATAATATAAAACTCTCTTGATATTAGAGTAACTAGTACAGAAGAATGAAATAAAGCATATTTTGTTACTTTTTGGAGCTTGGAAGGGTTCAGTTTGAGCAGATGTTTTATACCATCATCATCACTGTCCTCGTCAGAGCTCATTTCCCAGTACATTCAGCATCTGCCTCAAACATCGCCAGCTCAAACATATTCTCAAAACTATCATTTTCAGCATCTTTAAAATCAATATTTACATCGCTGACAGCTTCTTTGCCAGGTCCACCATCAAGTGACAGCAGGGCTGGACTGGGGCTAAAATTTGGCCCTGGACAAACCCAGCCCATCCGGCCCATGAGTTACCCCATGAATGTTTTTGCTGGGGTTAGGGCCTTAAATTCGAGTAAATAAATAAAACTAGGACAGGGACAAATAATGATGGATATTATTGAATTTACTATAAATGCAGTTAACAAATTTAATATTGCACTTTTGTCACAAAGAAATGCACTTGACAAAAATTCTGTCATCATTTACTCACCCTCAAGTTGTTCCAAACCTGTTTGACTTGCTCTCTTCTGTGAAACACAAAATAAGATATTTTAAACAATGTTGGTCATTTTGGTTTGGCTACCATTGAATATTGTATGGACAAAAAAAAAAAAAAACAGACTCAAATGATTTTCTTTTGTTACACAGAAAGAAATTTATTCCGGTTTGGAATGACATTAGGGTGAGTAAATTATCACATTTTGGGTTGAACTACCCCTTTAACAACAATATATTTTTTTCAAGAGTTAACACCTAATTTATGTAAAACACTGATATCTATCTTTAATGAGGCTCTCATTAAAATAATATTTAATAAAATTTCATTAGAACTATTAAAAAGTTCATAAAACATTTAAAGAGAAAAAAGCTTTGTCCTTAATTCATGGGATCCAGGCTTTAAAGCTGTTTTGATGAATTATCCTTTAATTACCCTAATGAAATTTTATTTATAGTTTAACTGTAGTTTCATTTAACTGTAAGATCATGGTAGTCACTGGTAAAACCATGCTCCGCATTTTCATGAGTATATGGTTTCTAAAATATATAAATAATAATAATAAACTATTGAATTTGTATAAAAAAAAAATATTGTAAACACATGTAGAAAATATGAAAACAGCCTCTATAAAAGTGATTTATATTCTGCAATATTTAGTGTAAGTAATAATAGCAACACTTTTAATAAATACATTTCTGCCAAAATACCATATTTCTTCACTGTAAGTAGCTGCAAGGTAAATTATTATAAAGGTGTGGTGGTGCTAGATTGACAAGTCTGTAGTTGTGTGTATTGGCGTTTTCCAATTAACCTCATCGTGTATTTATATGGTCGTGGCTGTTTTCAGCTAGATTCACCACAGAACCTGTAATGTTCCCATATCACACGACTGTATAAAACAAAATTCAGAGTCAAAGTGCCGTTCAACACTTCATAGAGCAGCAGAAATGCAGCGCACGTTCGTTAGCGGCAGCACTGTGCGGATATTCGCTTTTTGCAGTTACCCAGTTTTTAAAACAAAAAAAAAAACAGAGCCTAATATGGAGGAGGGGAGGTCTCTCTCGTTTTGACCTGTCAATTCAGAAGACAAACCAATGGGCCGCTGTCCCTGCGTGATGGGCCAGTTCGTGACAAAAAAATAAAGAAATAACCTTGTATTGGCCCCAAAGTGCATCGGCCACCGGGAAAATGCCCGGTATGCCCGATTACCAGTCCACGCGTCAATTTCGCAAAAACTCCCATACACAGCAAAAAAGATTTACGCTCAAATGAGGGGGTTTTTAAGGCAATTCGAAAAAAGGCAATTTTCACAAAACTGCAATGGAAACTGTTTTTTTTTTTTTGCATTTACAGGTCACCTGGCATACGTAAGTCGATCATTCTTTACAGATGACACGGTATGCTTGGACAGAAGACGAGACAGAGTTCTTTATTAAACTCATAAAACACAATAGAATTACAGGAATTCTGGATTCTAAACAAAGAAAAAGAAAAAAATAGAAAATGCAAACACAAATTATCATTAAGACCTTGAAGCAGATATGAGGGAGAAACGCCCACAAACACCTCATATGTGACCGCTCCCAATTCTAATTATTTTCCTTGCCATTAATGCTTGGATAAACACGCCTACGTCTCCTTTGATTAAAAATAATGGCTTATTGCGAGAGGAAAAAAAATGTTTTAGTCGTATAACATCGGTTAATGGAAACGCTGTCATTTTATTTAGAAAATATTGCAAACGTTTTGCGCAAATCTGTAATGGAAACGCGGCTAGTGACACTAATATTTGATTTCGTTCAGTACTTGTTCTATAGTAAATCGCTGAGCCATTTCAAGTTTTGCTGATGAGACTTCCTATTCTTTTGTTTTCTGCCTGCGGTGACTATGAGTGAAACGTCACTTCATCATTGTGTATCAGACATTGTCACCTTGTGAAATAAAGGTGAATTGCACTTATTCAGTCATCAAAGATTCAATTATTGTTGTGCAGAAAAAAATATACTTACACTGTTACACACTTTGGGTCATTAGCGACCCTATACAATTTTCACAAAAAAATTAATGGAATTTTTTTGTCTTGTTATATTGTTTATAATGAATTAATTGAGAAATACTAAAAGGGTTGATGTCTAACTTTAAAAAATGAATGAGTGGGAGGGTGGTGAATGACGTCCTGGGTCACTAAAGACCAGAGGTATGCGTTTAAGGGATACTATCTACTTTATTTTGATGCTCCTCAACAGACATTCTGACTATAAGTAACTTTGCAACTACATGTCAACTTACTCTACTAACCTGAACCCTAATGCCTAACCCTAACCTAACAGTCTACTAATACTCTAATGAGAGTTAGTTGACATATAGTTGCAATGTCCAAAGTGGACTATCGAAATAAAGTGTAACCTTAGTTCTGAGCGTCATTTGTTTGCAAATGCCACTTGGTTTCGTGTTTATCTATGACATGCCTGCATTTTTAAGTGTGCCTTACATATGCAGATACTTTTTTGGGGGGCGATGTAGGCTATTCTAGTTAGTTTATGGTGTCTCTGTAACACTTTACTGTAATGTTTAATTTGATAACATTATTGAATTAGTTAACATGAATTAAAGTGATAGTTCACCCCAAAAATTTAAGTTTTGTCATTACTTGTTCACCCTCAAGTTGTTCCAAACATGAGTTTCTTTCTTCTGTTGAACGCAAAAGAAGATATTTTGAAGAATGTCGGTAACCAAACAGTTTGCACCCATAGTAATTTTTTTCATACTATGGAAGTCAGTGGGAGCCTTCAACTGTTTGATTACCAACATTCTTTAAAAAAAATCTTCTTTTGTGTTCAACAGAAGAAAGAAACTCATGCAGGTTTGAAACAACATGAGGGTAAGTAGATGGTGACAGAATTGTCATTTTTGGGTGAATTATCCCTTTAAGAACTAACAATATTTCTACAGTGTTTATTAACTCTTTCCCTGCCAGCGTTTTTTTAAAAGTTGCCACCGCTAGGGTTTTTGATCATTTTAACAAAAATGTAATGGCCTATAGAATATTTTGTTGTATGAATATCTGAACATGTCAAAAGAAAGAATAGACCCTCTGCTTTTAAACAAAACAAAAAAAAAGTTTTATTCTAGCTTCATGCATTCCTTTTTTATCAACACTTAAATATGGGTAAGTTTCATAAAAAAAAAGCAAAATTTTGAACAAAAAGCTGAGAAAATCACGTTTTTGTGAAATACTACATCCAGATCAGATTCAGAACGATGATCAAACACAGATGGAGTCGATCGAGTCCATCAACACCCCTAATGCTTGTACAGTAGCTCATTCTGGGTCGACATTTCATTCAATAACATTAGGCAGTTTTGATTTATATGATGTTTAATGTTGATGATCACATTATTTTACATATGCATCTGCTTACTTATGATAGCTTGTTTTATTGCGTCTTCTTCGCCTATGTTTTGATCAGGAGATTCTGTACTCATTCAGAAGATGCGTAATAGCGCCCCCTAGCGTATAACAGTGAAAACACAGAAACCTGGAAAATTCCGTGTTTGGCAGGGAAGCGTTTTCCCACAAATAACAGAAAATTCTGTGTTTGGCGGGGAAAGAGTTAATATTAGTTAAAGTTAACTCCAATGTTTACTAATACATTTTTAAAATGTAAAAGTTGTTTTTGGTAATATTATTTAATGGACCTAGAATAACAAACAATCAATTGATTGTTACAAAAAAATATTAACTAATGGGACCTTACTTACCATTTATTAACAATCAATACCATAATATCAAATCCATTTCATATCAAAGGTTGTATCTGTTAACATTAGTTAATGCTCTGTGGACTAACATGAACATGTTTATTAACAAAGGCTAATAAAAACATATTGCTCATTGTTAGTTAATGCATTAACTAATGTTAACAAATAAGACCTTATTATAAAGTGTTACCGGCGTTTCAATTACATTTAATTTCAATGTATTATCTTGGGTCTTCTAGTGTTTCTGTGCTAATGATATGACTATGGTATGCTACAGTACACATACAGCTGTAATATTGTGCTTTTGTGCAACCTGTTTCACAGGAGTTAAAATCCCTCTAGATGGCTTCACTGCCGTAGTTAAGTTTGCATGGATTTGCATGTCTCCCCAGTTCTTCCAATGGGGAGGCTCGATAAGTAAATGTTCTCCATGCGTTTGTCACATGATTAACCTACATGCGAGGCATGATGTGGCTCCCCGTTCATCTGCATGTCCTCCCCACTCACTGCCTACTTAACTTGCAAATTCTTCTGAACTGTAACCTACTGTCTTATGGCCGTTGATTCTACATGTCCCTGTAGATGGGCTGTCATCAGAGAAGTGTGTGCGTGTAAGCAGCCCGCCACTGCGGCTCCACACGCCACATAATTGTGCAAGGAACTGTGAGGAATTCGGAGGGAGTTGTGACTCTGACTGGTGATGCGTTTCCTGTCCTCCTACTTTCTTATTTTTCACCACATAGCGACATGCACGAGATTCGCACATTATCTGATCAGGGAGATGGAAACACTGCTGTGAACAATTTTGCATACTGTTGAATCAACTATTGCAGCACAAAATCCTATGTTTTAGCCTATAAACTAGACAACAGGTTAACCAGACACTATCTGGATTGTTACTTTTTGCGCCATATGTATTTACATGCTGTAAAGTCATTCTTTTCAGTGCCATCATGCCTCCTTTTTTACTGGATGTAAATCAGCCTGGTTTCATCGTATTACGTAGGTATTAATACGTAACTTTCAAATGCACAAAACGTATGTTTTTGTACATTTGGCTAAGTGCTGAAAGGTCAAATATGGACGTATTGGCGACATTTAAATGTAGCATTATTACGTTTTTACATCTAAAAAACGTAAAATATTTACAAATCTTACATTTTCATAAAGATACATGTATAATTTCCCTATAATTAACCCTAACCCTATAACCATTTTAAACCTACCCATAACCATTTCTCAAAACTATGTGCTGTTACAAGTGTAATCACACCGAAAATGTCAAAAGCTCTACCAAAAGTAGTTCAGGTAACGATATGTTACAGTCCCATTTCTCTCTGGCGGTATAGTATGGGGTATAGAGCAGAATTTAAGTTACCATGAAAATGTTAATCTGTCTTCTTTCCGTGAAGGTGCACATTTCCCATTTCAAATGTGCATGGACTAAAACACGACATGTCGCAATCTGTGATGAAGCAGGCGAGAGCCAATGAGCATTCGATACCACTGCCTGAAACATGTCGTAACACTTCTTGAGTGCGCTTTTTTTTTTTTTACATTTTGAATTCATAAATCAAGCGTGGGATTTGACTTTACACGGTCGCTCTTTAGAATTGAGATGAAGATCGCTGGATAAAGGGCTACATTTTGACCTGTTCCTCTAAAGATTTTGATTACAGCAAAGAAATAAAATGTATGTCTTTTGTGAATTTATGTTATGTTTTGGTGTATTTTATGAATGTATTGTCAGTTGCTGCATACATCGCGCAGAGGACGAGTAAACTGCATTTAATAATGCGACTGAAAACATGTAATTGATATGACAATTAAATACAATAGAATCAAAACATTAATGCCACAATTTTAATATTCATGCATGGGAACTGCTACACATTTACACGGATACGCAAATATTTTACATTTTTTGGTGCTGTCAAAACGGAAATAATTTATGTTTTAGTGGTCAATACGTCAATATTGTACATTATAATGTGTATGAAAACGCAAGTAAATGTACGTGTGGTAGAACCACACTTTACGTAAAAATAGACACGTATTCTCATGAGATCATGTTGAAATTATTAGGCTTATACACTGTTAAAAACTATTTGTTGAGTCAACTTAAAAAAACTTAGTTATGCCGCTAGCTTAAACTTGAATTGTTGAAATAAATATGTAAGATTTTTGGATTAAAATATCTAAAAACCACTAGAACAATGTTATATATTTTGTGAACTTTTGTACTTCCATTATCCCAAATGTCTCCAAGAATGTTTAAATCCAGAGAAATAAGCAATTTTAACCAGGACATGGACCGTATCGTTGCCTATAAATGACATCACACTCGCGTTACCCTCGGTTACGTTTTATTTTCTAGAAACCATGGAAACACGCATTAATATATTATGTGTTTTATTAGACAGGTGAGCAACTGTTTGGACACATTCATCAACAGAAAACGAATCATTGTTATACAGCTCAACACAGTTAGTCTTATTGTTTAAATCGCGTTTTCTTGATTTACCACGAGTACCATGTTTTACCATGCCTAATATCGATCTAGCTCACTGCAGTGTGAACAAGTGTCTCATAGTAGCCACCAAGCGAACGCACAGAGTAGCATTATAACCACTTTCAACACACTCAAATGTATCTAATATGATAAAACAGTGTTGCGTTACCCCACATACACATGGGCTGAAGAAGAGGAAGCAGTCGTCTGTGCCATAATAAAAGTTCCACAAAATCAAGGCGTCATCAAGCTACGCCTTTGTTTTCAATAAGCAACCATTAGTGGTGAAAAAAAATTACATATTGTGGCTTTAACTTAACTTTAGAGTAGAGTCAAAACTTAAAAATTAAAGTAATGGATTTTACTTAGTTGGCTTAAGTGTTCCTAGTCAAATCAACTAATGTTTTGTTGTAACAAGTGAAACCATGCAAACTGGAAAAAGATTTGGGTAAGACTTTACAATAAGGTCCCATTAGTTGACTTATACAGTAAGAAACAATGAGCAATACATTTGTTACAGTATTCATCTTTGTCAACGTTAGAAAAAAATACTGATACTGAACTGTTCATGTTAGCTCAGGTCCATTAAATAATGTTAACAGATACAACTTTTGTTAATAAATGTTGAGATTAACATTAACAAAGATGAAAAATGCTTTAGAATTATGTTTCATTGTTAATTTATGCGAACTAATAAGATTAACTAATGTTAAGAAATGAAACCTATATGGAAGCTTGTTTCCGCCACAGAATAAAAAATAAAAAAGGTAATTGCGAGTTTATATCTCACAATCGTGAAATAAAAAGTCATTTTAAAATGTTTTATTTTGTGGCGGAAACCTGTATTTGTAGTGTTACCAATATTTATTTTAACGTTTTATAGATTGCACTTTGTTACAAAATAAGCGGTTTGTCTCAAATCAGGTGATTAAATAAAGTGAGATATTTGTGATGATTTTCTGTTTGCAGATCATGGCAACAGTAATTCATCAAATGTTGATATCCAGACGTGCACTGTTGTCAAGTGCACCTTTATTTAGGTATTTTAATTGTGATCGCAACCACATCCTATAGCGTTCAAAACCGGCCTGCGCGTAAAGTGTCTTGCATGTTTGCGCTTCTAGCATCATTTTTTATATTCCAAGTGAATTCAGCTCACTTTGTCTGTGTAAAGTACAGCATCACTCACTATTTGAAAGTCTTTATAAATAGTAAATGAACAGAAATACTGAAAATCACACAAATGTGCTGCTTAATCATGTTTAAAAAGGCTACTGAATTCTGACAGGCACAATGCTTTTTTTCATGTTTAACACTTTCACCGTTCACACTAAGTGCTGGCGTAAAAGAGTTTCAACTATTTTCAAATATAATTGCAATTAAGGGGTGTTCACAGCAGAACCTTGCAGTATTTAACCTTGAAAAGACTTCCTCCACAATAATCAGCTTTTTAACAGCTAATGACTCCGATGTAAGTTCACACTGTGCAGGCAGGGCTGTGAACAGTCCTGTTCATTAGAGATGTTAACCACTTGGGCTCCATCTATAAGAACTTAATAAGACCAGCGCTCAGGTTACAGACATTTAGGTGTCAGATTATGTGTAGCTCTTGTTATCACGTTTGATCTACATGGCAAACCTGTCACAATTAGTTCTGTCTGTGATTGCATGTATTGTCCTTTAATAAAAAAGTAATTGTAGCACTTACTGATACTATTTGCTTTGTCAATGCATGTTCCTGGACTTATTGGACCTCATTTGTGAAACGAATGTACGACAGAAAACTGCGTTTCCACGCAAAACTTGCCATTTATCAATATAGATGTGAGCGGTGGCTACGGTCAAATCTCATGTCAGGTCTCAGCTCGTGTACGTGGGTTTTTGAGTTAGCGTGAACTTGCGAGCAGCATAGCAAATCTGGTGGAGAATTGAAATGAGAGCATTTTGATCATTTTGATTATTTTCCTGACGGAAAACCAAAGCTCATTAGTCGACCATTAACCGTTAAGATTAGAATGTCAAATTAAATTAGATTTACATGCGCAAATAACATGTGAAGGATGCTGTTTTCCATGGATATTGGAGCCAGAGTAAAATACAAAGCCTTTTTCACATAATGAATTATAGTTTAGCAACGTTTCATGGGAAATATGGAAGCATTCTTGCCGAATGAGAGAGATGAGCCCAATGCCGATCAATTTTAGCTTGACGTGTTTATAATGAATGCCACTATGACTAACTTATTATCTAATTTGTATTTTATTTAATATTTTAATATATATTTGTATTAGTGCTGGGCCATCGATTAATCGCATCCAAAATAAAAGTTTGTGTTTACATAATATATGTGTTATTATGTGTATATATAAATACACACACATGCATGTATATATTTAAGAAAAATGTTATATTTATGTATAAAATACTTATATTTATAATATAAAAAATATATATACAGTATATACATGCAAATATTTCTTAAATATATACATGACAGAATGTGTATTTATATAAATATACACAGTACACACACATATTATGTAAACACAAACTTTTATTTCGGATGTGATTAATCGATTGCCCAGCACTAATTTTTATATCTGCTTATACTGTTCTGAAAACCGTTAAATTTAAAGGATTTGTTGTGGAGTGAGGGGAAATTAAATGGCACTATAGTGTTTCTATAATGTTTGTAAATGTTTTGTTTTATTTACCGGTATTTAATATACATATAAATTATTGTAATTGTTTGCGACTACGAGGTTGATGGGTGTTTTGGAGTAAGATTCATGAGATTACTTCATCTTCTTGGCTGGGTTACGTTTGTCCATGTCGTAAACTCTAGGGGCGAGGCTTCTAAACCGTGATTTTTTTCAGCCGCCACATTTATCAAGGTACGATTATTCGACAAGTCCCCCCCAATAATTAGAAATGGCCAAATTGTCACACTTCATTACGCAGCACTCTGTATGTTAGAATGACAAAAAAGTTCAAAAGTTGGATTTTTAGTCTGCCTCAGCGGGCTAGCAGCGCTCGTCAGAGTCAAAATGATTAAGATGGCCAGTCAAAAAAAAAGTAGGCGGGTTTACGTTCTCTTTTGGCTCGTGCACAGTCTTCACACAGACGAGCGCTTCAATCTATCGCTTAATGCTGTTGCGGAGATTCTATTCTTTCCGGTGAAATCACAAAAAAAAATGCACACAAATGTGTCCCTGCTCTTAATATACACTCACCTAAAGGATTATTAGGAACACCATACTAATACTGTGTTTGACCCCCTTTCGCCTTCAGAACTGCCTTAATTCTACGTGGCATTGATTCAACAAGGTGCTGAAAGCATTCTTTAGAAATGTTGGCCCATATTGATAGGATAGCATCTTGCAGTTGATGGAGATTTGTGGGATGCACATCCAGGGCACGAAGCTCCCGTTCCACCACATCCCAAAGATGCTCTATTGGGTTGAGATCTGGTGACTGTGGGGGCCATTTTAGTGAACTCATTGTCATGTTCAAGAAACCAATTTGAAATGATTGGAGCTTTGTGACATGGTGCATTATCCTGCTGGAAGTAGCCATCAGAGGATGGGTACATGGTGGTCATAAAGGGATGGACATGGTCAGAAACAATGCTCAGGTAGGCCGTGGCATTTAAACGATGCCCAATTGGCACTAAGGGGCCTAAAGTGTGCCAAGAAAACATCCCCCACACCATTACACCACCACCACCAGCCTGCACAGTGGTAACAAGGCATGATGGATCCATGTTCTCATTGTGTTTACGCCAAATTCTGACTCTACCATCTGAATGTCTCAACAGAAATCGAGACTCATCAGACCAGGCAACATTTTTCCAGTCTTCAACTGTCCAATTTTGGTGAGCTCGTGCAAATTGTAGCCTCTTTTTCCTATTTGTAGTGGAGATGAGTGGTACCCGGTGGGGTCTTCTGCTGTTGTAGCCCATCCGCCTCAAGGTTGTGCGTGTTGTGGCTTCACAAATGCTTTGCTGCATACCTCGGTTGTAACGAGTGGTTATTTCAGTCAAAGTTGCTCTTCTATCAGCTTGAATCAGTCGGCCCATTCTCCTCTGACCTCTAGCATCAACAAGGCATTTTCGCCCACAGGACTGCCGCATACTGGATGTTTTTCCCTTTTCACACCATTCTTTGTAAACTCTAGAAATGGTTGTGCGTGAAAATCCCAGTAACTGAGCAGATTGTGAAATACTCAGACCGGCCCGTCTGGCACCAACAACCATGCCACGCTCAAAATTGCTTAAATCACCTTTCTTTCCCATTCTGACATTCAGTTTGGAGTTCAGGAGATTGTCTTGACCAGGACCACACCCCTAAATGCATTGAAGCAACTGCCATGTGATTGGTTGATTAGATAATTGCATTAATGAGAAATTGAACAGGTGTTCCAAATAATCCTTTAGGTGAGTGTACAATCATTGATGAACATCTTTGATTTTATTGAAGAAAAAGAAAAACTATATGAGGGTGGATTAAAACCCGTAACCTTTAACACGGTTTACAAAAATTCTACCACCAGACCAATAGGGAATTTGAATGTTAACTATGTATGATCTATGTATTTATTCACTAACGTGAAGGATCTCGGGACTAACAATATATTTGATGCAAATTAATGCAAATAGTTCCAAAATGATTATTACTAGATTATTCTGGTTCTATCTACACTGTTCTATTTCTTTATGCTTTATAAAAATAAAAAAAGGCTTCTTCTAAAATGGCTTCTGAATGTCTTTTCATGCTGACTTTAACAATATATTTTTGAACAAATTGCTAACGTTGTTCCAAAAAAATGGCATTTTGTGTCTATGGCATCAAACATGGCATATAATCACATTTTTAAAGACATGTTTTATTCCAAACATGAATGATATTTGAGAGTTTTCACAGACGGGAAGATTAAAAGTGAATAACATCTTAAGGCCAAAGTATACTTCACTTTTTTACGTGTATGCGAGGTCAGTGTGCGTGAAGCGAATTTCGTCATCAGAAGAGTATGCACGCACATTTAATTTTTTTTTACACTAATTAGTTTATCCACAAGGTGGCAACCGTGCCCTGGGGACGTCGATTCACATGGTAGTCGAAGAACAACTGCATAGACAGAACAGACCGGAACACATGCAAGCTACAACGTCAATAGAGGCCTAAATAGACGAGATTGTGCGAAGAGGTTAGAAAGTACCCTCATTTGTACAACTCTAGCCTGAAAGAATACAAAAGATATTTACATGCGTTGTAACTCCTGGCGAGATTGCTCAAAACTGCATATGCGTCGAACGCCTGTGTACGCATTCAAGTCAAAAGAAGTATACTTTGCAAGAGCGTATGCGTACAAAAATAAACAATATAACTTTCTGCTTTAAAATGGCTATATGTAGAATTCAGAAACCCTTGTTATTAGCGACACCGGTGGCTGTTAAGTGAACTGCAGCCAGCCACTTATTGCTCGCACTCATGCACATGTAACGTACAAGCGACTGAACGGGAATTCAAGGCCCTGATATACTCAAAGTTCTTTTTCGTTCTCTGCTTAGAATTAAAAAGAAGTTTGAAATACCTTTGCAGCGATATAACATCCAGACGCCGTCCATGTGACATTTAGATGAATATGTAAATATGTGCTGCGCGCTTTCCTTTTAATAACAAAATAAACACAACAAAAATTACAGCTGTGAGAAAACAGCAGTTAAGAATGTTTGCACAAGCTCTGCAGTTCACCGGCATCATGTCGACAAATGATGAAATTAAAATTACACTGATGATAGTTTGATTATAAAGTATATTTGAGACTGTAGAATAGATCTGGCTATGTGAGACTATATCTTTACATGATACATTGACATTACAGTACAGAACGGCATACTCTTTCGGCATTATCCTGAGCATTGTATAAGCATCAGTTTTTTTATGTGTCATTGAATGTAAGAGAGTCTTTCAGGAGCGCGCGTATATGTCACACCCGTTTGATTTTCCCAGCAAAAACGTCCCGAGTCCTTCACATAATAATCAGACTACAGGATTTCATTGACGATCTAAGAAGTCAGGGAAGGTTTTTTAATTTTCAATACAAGATGGTCACACATTGACATTAAAAAAGTGATTGATACACGACAATTCTTACATATAGCCCACAAAGCAGCATGACTTCAGAAGACTATAGTGTAAACTAATTTTATGTTGCTTTTGTGTTTTTTCAGAAGGCCAAAGTATGTTATCCAGTATAGCTGACACAAACTGAATAAAAGTCCTCATTATATCATGACCCCAAAAGGAACCTCTTCAGAACAACACAATGCTCAGATTTACACGTACATATAAAGTGATTTTACACAAATTCAAGTTATGATGTGCATAGCGAGTCTTAAGCAATTATGGGCTAATTGTTCCCCCTAATTGCCTTCGGAGGACTGCAGAATTCCATAGAACATTCCAGACACAATGTTATGACAGCTCCGATCGTACATGCCCAGAGTTTGGAGTGTTCTTGTGTGCTGCTTTTTAATCTGAGGCCGGCAGATGAGAGGCTCAGTAATTGCTATATATTGCTCTTTGTTTCAAGGACCTTTGATGATCCCAAAGCCATGCCTTTATCAGAAGACAAAGTAATTAGAAGGGAAAATGAAGGGAGGGAGGTGGTGGGGGAGGACGGGGGTCTCGTCTTCTGATTAGCAGACTTCTCACCCTCCACGTACACTCTGATTATTTTTATAGACTCTCCGCCTGTCGCTGTTGGTTTGCAGTGAAAATGAAAATTCAAATGTGCAGTCAGCATGTTGTGGTGTTTGCGCTGGTTAATAATGATAATCAAACAAGGTGATAATGGGTCAGGTTTGATGGGAGAAACCACTTGTTTCATGCTGACTGTTCAGCCATGCAGAAATACGCTGCCTAATACAGCTACCAGGCAAAAGTTTGGACATGCATACTTATTATTTAAGTATATACTAATATATAATAATACTTATTATTATTATTATTATTATTATCATTATTATTATTGAACGTATTATATTTTATTATTTTTATGATAGTTAATTTGATATTTGATATATTGAATTATTTATTTGTTATTTGTATGAAACAACACAAACTGGAAGTGCAGTAACCATATAATCTAAACACTCTTTGCTTTAAAGGAACACGGCGACTTTTTGGGACTTTAGCTTATTCACCGTATCCCCAGAGTTAGATAAGTCCATACGTACCATTTTTATCTCTGTGCGTGCCATAACTCTGTCTGACGCACTCCATCTAGCCTACTGCTCAATAAGTGACAAAATAACGCCAACATTTTCCTATTTACATGTTGTGATGTGTATAGTTACAGACCGACGGAAAATGAAAAGTTGCAATTTTCTAGACCGATATGGCTAGGGACTATACTCTCATTCCTGCGTAATAATCCAGGAACTTTGCTGCCGTACCAATTTGTAAAGTTAATATACTGTAAAAAATATTTTCATGATTTGTTATCACAACTTTTTTGTTTTGTCAAATTAACTTAATTAATGTGGTTCAGATAACATAATATTTTGAGTTTCTGTTGATTAAACCTTCAAAAAAACATTCATCAAAAAACATTAATTTTTATTATTTCATTTATTTATTTAAGAGGTGAAACTATATTTCAGACAAACGGGAAGGGAAATATTATATAATTTTTAATTATATATTATAAATATATAATGTAATAATACAACATGTTCTGAGTATTTATTGGTGCAAAAAACATATTGAGATATTCCAGTAATTTAAATATAAAAAATATACTAAATATATATTTCAAATCAACTTAGATAATTAATGTGGTTCAGATAACATATTTTGAGTTTCTGTTGATTAAACATCTCCTTCGTTGTATTAACTTTTTAACTAAATTTTTTTATTTCAATGAATTCACTTTTTTTTTTTTTTTTAAGTTAAACCAATATTTTTTTACAGTGTACATACAGCAATCAAAATGTGTACCCTACAAACTTAAAGCATTTAAGCATTTAAGCATAAACTTTATAAGTAAATATTTTTAAGATTGTGAGGAAAATTGTCAGTATCTTGCACTTCTGCTGTTGTTAGACAATTGTAAATGTTTCTATTTAGTAACTGTCATGTTGTTGGACCTATGAAGGTATTTGTAATATTAATACATTTCAGTGTTTGATTAAATTTTTGTTTCATTTTATTAGCACATTTTGAATGTTATTAACACAAAAATGCTAAATGTCTTTTTACGCAATTGTTGTTGAATATCTCCTTTTCCTGTACAGGGTTATGAACACACACAGTGGGAGAGTTTGCACACGTTCAGTATCAGGTTCGGATGAGGATGAAACTGATCCAGGATATCCCAGGAAAAAGGATGTGTCTCATTTTCCAGGGAATTTCCTCCTCTGTGGAGTGCAAGGAAGAGCGGCTGAGGGATTTGATATGTGGGATGTATAGGATAAACCAGGCCAGAGGGGGTCATTTGGACAAGGCTTACTTTACCAGGTTGCTTTATTTAAGCACATTTCTTACAGAATTTCTGTTCTCATGTTAGACAATGTAGCTTGAATACTTGTCAGTACAATTGATTTTATTATGAATGTCTTTCAACTCATTCAACAGCATTTCAGGAAATGGACATGAATGGATCTGTGTTAGTCACGTCCTCGACAGAATGACCCAAACATTAGTAAGTGCAGCCACACATTAACTGTACACTTCTCTTTGGTCCAATGACAAATTTGTTTATGGATCTATATGTTAAGTTCTATTTGTGTGCTATTGTGTAACATCCACCAGGGAACACTGACCTTTTCTTGTACACATAATGGATTGAAATATTGAGTTTATGGCTTTGGTAATTCATTTTTATTATTTCATTTATTTATTTATTAAAGAGGTGAAACTATATTTCAGACAAACAGGAAGGTTGTAGGGATTTTGAATTAGGAGGTATGACCAAACTTTTATATGACGGTATGAGTAATGTGAATATACTTAATAATTTATATATCTAATAATATTTAAACAAATCATGTTTGTTTTCATGTTAGTATTCACTGGTGCAAAAAACATATTGAGATATTCCAGTAATTTAAATATAAAAAATATACTAAATAAATCATATATATTTAAATTAGTGCTGTCAAATCGATTAATCGCGATTTAATTGCATCCAAAATAAAAGTTTGTGTTTACATAATATATGTGTATAATTATTATGTATATTTGAATACACACACATACATGTATATATTAAAAAAATATTTACATGTATGTACTATATATATATATATATATATATATATATACACGTATTCATTCATTCATTCATTCGTACATACACACATACACACATACATACACACACACACACACACACATACATATATATATATATATATATATATATATATATTTGATATATTTACATATACATAATAATTATACACAGTACACACACATATTATGTAAACATACTTTTATTTTGAATGAGATTAATCGCGATTAATCGTTTGACAGCACTAATTTAAATATTTAATAATTTATTATATAAAAAAATTACAGGTGTTATTTATTTTATTTTCTGACTATTCAGTCTCACACCAGTGCAAAAAAAGCTTCACTTTATTTATTTATTTTTATTTGTTTAATGATGCTAAATTAATATTATAAATCGGTTAGTTCACACTTTGATTTCTGATTGAATGAGCCACACAGGTTTGTCTTGTTTGAAATGTCCCACTTTTATTTTGGCTTTTCTTCATGTGTCCTTGTCGCTCTCGTGGATAAATCATATATCCTGCAAGCAGTCCTGTTTGTTCACCATTAGCTAAATATATTTACTACAGTATAGCAAAATCTCTACCGGTTGACACATTTCTTAGACTATATAACGTCAGTCATATTTTAAATGATGAACAATAAGTGTGTGTGTTTTGTGTAGTTGTGTGAGTATGAAAGTGGCCTCAGATTATAATGATTTCAGGGTAGATTGTGAACAATTATGAGAAGCATGCTGCTGGGACTCTATAGGAGCACCCATGGGAGAAAAAAACCCACAAGAGAGAATGTGTGTGTGGAGAGGAACACAGACCACACTTCACTCTGTCACCGCAAATGGGACATATAGGAGTTACGCTCTTTCTTTGCGCACATTTCAAACAAGACACAGTGGTTTCTGTATGTTTTCACTGGAATAAATTACAGCGCTTTTGGAGTATTATGTCTATCAGGCATGAAACGTCTATGAGGTTCAGGTCCTCTCAAGAGTAATAAAGTATTAAGATTTTCAAACATGCCAAAATATCCCAGCATTCGATATACCGATAGCTAATTTGATCAGCCCGAAGCGACTCCCCGCAAATCTGAGGTCACAAACCCCTCCGATTTGTGAATTTGATTGACGGTCGTGCGCCTCGCTGATGAGATTTCCAGAAGTTTCTCTGGTTCGTGCTGATTTTACTGAGCTATGTGATTTGCTGGAGGCCTCATGGGACACATTTGAACACTGAACCACTGAAAAAAAAAAAAAAGTTTGGTTACGCTCGGTTCGCTCTACATACTGTTGTACTTAATGTCGAGGGTAAAAACTGGTCACTTCTGCTTGTTTAAGATTAATCAGCCGGGAGGTTGCAGATAACTGTGTGAAACACGTGTGCGATGAATCCAGCCGATTGTTCATTTCAAATGGCGCAGAAACGTTGTGACACTGTAAAAACTCAGTGTTCGGACAATTACGCCGAGGCGAGTCACAGTCAACTATGATTTACATCGAAATATGTGGATTATTTCGAACCGGCATTCCTACTGAGTGAGGCACTAACTGATGAGGGCTTTTTTTTAATAGTCTCATTCATTACATGCAGCTGCTTCCAATCTATTGACATAAGGAGGAAATAAAAGCTAAAAGCTCCATAGTTTCACTTGTATAAACCTGATGCATTAGTGCAATGACCACCTGCATATTTTCCCCAACCTCATTAGTGTGTTCCTCTCAGACCCTCGTTCTATCTGTACCTTAGTGTGTAGCGTGTAATTTGAGTAAGCACGGGATAATAAAATTATATGAAATTAAATTACATACATGAGCAAGAAAAAACAACACAAGCTGAACTTTGCGTGACCGTTACCTCTTCCTGACTGTAGATTTACGAGTCTGCTTTTGGTGGGCGTAGCGAGAGAAGGCCCCCACCTTGACCAAGACGAAAGGTTAGCGCACGACTCCTGTTGAGACACTCCAAGCTTGCCATCTTCAAAGCGCTTCGAATTTTGACTTTCGTAATTAGCAGACACTTTTTACAGCTCGTCAGCTGCGGCGGTTCCCTGGGGAGCTCTCGTCTAATGGAGAGCGGCTCCTCCATCTGACGCCGTGTCGCTCCGAGTGCCACGCCACACCCCCACGCGCGGGCCGCTGCTGTCGTATGCCGCCATGCCTTGGCACGTGCTTAGCTGTTACCCTTAACCACACAGGATCGCTAACTGGCATGCACAACCTTAATTTCAGCCCTCAGGCATTATGGGACCATAATTCTCGTTTTCTTAACTTTGTCACATGCTAGCGTGATTGAAGGTTATCGGTGCTCTAGTCTCGCCCACGGACCGCCCACAGTCCATTCAACGACCGTCTGATGCAGACAAAACTGGCAAGCGCTTGCGAAAATCGTAAACTCCAATCGGATTCGAACGCAATTTCAAGGAATCACGGCACAAGTTTTTTAGAAATCCCCTGGTTCAAAGTCGTGTTTACCGTTCTGCAACACTGAGAAATATTCATTAATTTACCAAAGTTTAGCAGGTCATTCACATCAGATCGTTAAAATATATTCAGTTTAGTTTGAGACACTTCAAGTAAAATAGATATCTGCTTTGTATTTGCATTTGGATTAAAAAAAAACAACACTTTATAATAAGTATAGTGTAATAAAGTACTTAAAAAATCATTTGCAAACTATTAGTTCATGGTTAATTAATAGTTTATCAAATGTAGGTATACATTAATAGACTATACAAATAGCGAGTTCTTCATTCATTGTTACTGTAATTAACAAAATATTATTGTTTAATTAGCTCATATAAAGAGTTAGATAATGCTTTGTGAACAACTTATTAATAGTAAATACTTTAGATTAAATCACGGAAAATGAGAAAAGGACTTTAAGTGTTTTAAACCAAACTTTATTAGACAATAACTGCATTCATATTCAGTGTTTTTCTTAAAATGTTTACAAATACATTAAACATACACACACACACCCACACACACTGGGTTTCCGTGTTTTATATAGACTTTCCATAGAAAGTTTTATACTGTACAAACTGTATATTCTTTCCCCTGATGGTTACTGATGTTAACAACATAATCTTATGAGTATTTGTATGTAATTCATATTGACAGAATTTATTTATTGTGGTTATGTTTAGCTTTGGAGATAATGTATTTGTAAACATTTTAATGTACTCTTAATAATAATGCAATTAATGTCCAATAAAGGTTGGTTTAAATCACTTCATGTAATTTTCCTATTTTCTAAAGTGAGAACTATTAACAGTTAATATGTTGTTAACAAAGCATTATTTAACTGTTTACATATGAGCTAATTAAACAATAATAATTTAATTACAGCGACAATGAAGAACTCACTATTTGTGTATAGGCTAATATATTAACTACAGTTTATAAACTCTTTATCTATCTATCTGTCCGTCCGTCCGTCCATCCGTCTATCCATCTATCTATCTATCTATCATCTATCTATCTAGCAAGCTTGATTTTACATAACATTTCAGTTAAAAATGTGTTCAAAACCAATTTGTAACGCAACAAAATTACACATGACATTTTCAGAATTTTTGCTACGTGGGAATCAACCTAAACTTTTGGCAGAGAAACAGTCAGAGAGGAGAGTTAAAGAGTAAAGTTGATATGCTTATAGTTAGCTATCCGAATAATATCTCACATGGTTTAATAACACTAACTTTTGGTCCCTATGTCGCCCCCTTGAGGTCTGGAGTTTGTTACTGCCACAACAATGCAAGATTGAAGGTTAATTGTGTTCAGTGGGTCTACATGCTTGCGATGCATTTGCAAAAATACATTCGGATCAGCACTGGCATACTTGTGCAAATAATTTTTCTGCAATAATTGTTCAGATGATACGGGGGTAAAAGGGGCTAGTTTGGCTGGGGCTTGATTGTGTTGGCTATAAGCCGGTAATTCTTCTGTTAAATAATTTTACAGCTCAGTTACAGGCAGGCTTTAATAGACAAGGATTTGCCTTTCTACATTAACATAACAAAATAACTATGTGAGATATTTCTATAGACTCACTCGAAAACACACTTTTAAGTGTCGTGCAGTAGCCAAACTGCGTGTAGAAAAGTGCTTTGACTCAATAACACAACATGATAGACAGTGATTTGTGTTTAAACTCTCTGTGATGGGTTTGTTTAATTCAGAACCTGGCAGAGGGGCAAGAACAGGATATATATAGGTGTTGGGACGATATCGCCACATTTTTTTATGGTCTCAACTATCACGTTGACAAAAAAGCATACTTCATACGCTCTCACAGCTGACGTGTGTGACATCTGGTTTTCACTTAGGCCTGCAGGAAAAATACCTTGGGAAATATGATGTCCAATATGGGGACTGGAGCTAATCTAAGCCAGCGGTACACAAATCATCTCTCACTCTCAGGCAGAAGAGAGTACTTCTCTCCAAACCTGCAATGCATCTGTAAACAAATCATAGTATTAATGGGGATGGAAATGAATCATCCATCTCCACTGGCCTGTCGCCCTGCTCATGACAACAACATGATTTCTCTTCAGGCCTTTAAGTGGGATCTGCTCAGGCAGAGAAAGAAAAAATGTGGCGCGCTTTAGATCTACACACCATAAAATATGACTGTGCAAAACTACTGTGGGTACAGCTGCCGAACCAAAGACCCAGATATGCTATTGAGTGCAGGATATCCTGTAGTAGAGTTCCTTTACAGAAAAAAAAAAGTCATTTTGAGTCTCATTACTAACTAGAGATCTGTCTGTCTGTCAGTGTATATGTATCGATCTGTCTGTCTATATATCGAATCTGTATGTCTATATATCAATCTGTCTGTCTATATATTTAGATCTGTCTGTCTGTATATATCGATCTGTCTGTCTGTCAGTCTGTATATATTGATCAATCTGTCTATATATATCAATCTGTTAGTCTATATCTATCTATCTGTCTGTCTATATATATATCGATCTGTCTGTCTGTCTATATATATCGATCTGACTGTGTATATCGATCTGTCTGTCTGTCTATATATATATCGATCTGTCTGTCTGTCTATATATATCGATCTGTCTGTCTATATATATATCGATCAGTCTGTCTGTCTATATATATATATCGATCTGTCTGTCTGTCTATATATATATCGATCTGTCTGTCTATATATATCGATCTGTCTATATATCTGTCTGTCTGTCTATATATATATCGATCTGTCTGTCTGTCTATATATATCGATCTGTCTGTCTGTCTATATATATCGATCTATCTGTCTATATATCGATATGTCTATATACATCGATCTGTCTGTCTGTCAGTCTGTATATATTGATCAATCTGTCTATATATATCGATCTGTCTGTCTATATATATATATATATATATATATATATATCGATCTCTCTGTCTATATATATATCGATCTGTCTATCTGTCTGTCTGTCAGTCTGTATATATTGATCAATGTGTCTATATATATCGATCTTTCTGTCTGTCTATATATTGATATGTCTGTCTATATACATCGATCTGTCTGTCTATATATATCCCTCTATCTGTCTGTAAGTCCGTATATATTGATCAATCTGTCTATATGTATTGATCTCTCTATATATATATCGATCTGTCTGTTTGTCTGTCTATATATCGATCTGTCTATATGCATCGATCTGTCTGTCTGTCTATATAAATCGATCTGTCTGTCTGTATATATATCCATCTGTCTTTCTGTCAGTCTATATCTATCTGTCTATCTGTCTATCTGTCTGTCTGTCTATATATATCGATCTGTCTGTCTGTCTATATCTATCGATCTGTCTGTCTTTATATCGATCTATCTGTCTGTCTATATATATATATATATCGATCTGTCTGTCTGTCTATATATATATATATCGATCTGTCTGTCTATCTACATATATATCGATCTGTCTGTCTATCTATATATATATATATCGATCTGTCTGTCTATATATATCGATCTGTCTGTCTGTCTATATATATCGATCTGTCTGTCTATATATCTGTCTGTCTGTCTGTCTATATATATATCGATCTGTCTGTCTATATATATCGATCTGTCTGTCTGTCTATATATATTGATCTGTCTGTCTGTCTATATATATATCGATCTGTCTGTCTATATATATTGATCTGTCTGTCTATATATATATCGATCTGTCTGTCTATATATATTGATCTGTCTGTCTGTCTATATATATCAATCTGTCTGTCTATATATATTGATCTGTCTGTCTGTCTATATATATCGATCTGTCTGTCTTATCGATCTGTCTTTCTGTCTATATATATCGATCTGTCTGTCTGTCTATATATATATATCGATCTGTCTGTCTGTCTATATACACTATATTGCCAAAAGTTTTGGGACGCCTGCCTTTACATACACATGAACTTTAATGAGATCCCATTCTTCCTCCACACCAAACTCACTCATCCATGTCTTTATGGACCTTGCTTTGTGCACTGGTGCGCAGTCATGTTGGAACAGGAAGGGGCCATCCCCAAACTGTTCCCTCAAAGTTGGGAGCATGAAATTGTCCAAAATGTCTTGATATGCTGAAGCATTAAGAGTTCCTTTCACTGGAACTAAGGGGCCAAGCCCAACCCCTGAAAAACAACCCCACACCATAATCCCCCCTCCACCAAACTTTACACTTTGTACCGTTCTCCTGGCAACTGCCAAACCCAGACTCGTCCATCGGATTGCCAGACAGAGAAGCGTGATTCGTCACTCCAGAGAACATGTCTCCACTGTTCTAGAGTCCAGTGGCGATGTGCTTTACACCACTGCATCCGATGCTTTGCATTACACTTGGTGATGTAAGGCTTGGATGCAGCTGCTCGGCTATGGAAACCCATTCCATGAAGCTCTCTATTGGAACAGAAAGTTATATACCACAGTACCAGCATAGCTCCAGCTGTACCTTGACGTTTTAATTATATTATACCTGAAATGGTTATGAAGATGTCAAAGCCAGTAACCTATAGAGTCTTTGACGTTACATTAATTATAACAGGGCACATTAGAGATATTTGCAAAAAGAAAGTTGTTAGAAGTAAATGACCTTCTAAACTTTACCCATTTCAAAGAAAGTGGTAAAGCTGGGTTAAAGGTATAATTCAATTAAGATGTAACAGCAGGACGTGGGCTTGATAAGCTAAGCTTTGTTGATTAGCAGCGACGATGAACTTTAGCCAATCTCCCTACACCATTAAGAACTGACTGACATAATGAACACCCAACCAGCTCTTACAGTGTTGTTCCAGTTTTGAAGTTAAAGTCTTGCCATAACAGGGAGGTCTATTGTTGTTTTCTTTTCTCCTAATTCTGATCTGTTTATCTTGGTGAGAAACAAACATGCTCAATTGCTTTTTTCCCTCTTTTTTGTTGCGCTGGTGTGTTGGGGGTGGATGGAATTCCCTGGGGTTTTTCACCTCCTCTGTCTCTGCTTATTGGATATTCAAATTTCAGTCAGACGCACACAATAATACACATTTAACATTGTGTGACTGACACTTTGGGAAGGTCTTTGTTTTCATAAAAACAAACACATATGCAGTGACACAAACAGACAAGAACAAAACAGCATCGGGAAGCAATGCTGACAGGCTAACATGACAAGTTAAACTAAAGCAAGGTTATGATACTCTGCAAAGGGAAAAAAATAATACAAAGTGCATAAATATATATATTTTTTGACAGTCTTAAAAAAGTTACAAAAATATATTCTTTAAAAATAATTTTCTGCTCCATGTAAAAAAAAAAACATCATTTATTTTGAATGAGTTTGAATTTTGGAATGACAAGAGGGTGAGTAAATAATGCCAGATTTTTTAGGCTAAGCCTTTAAGGAAAACAATACAAAATAAACAGCAGTGAAAAACATTGTGCTTAACATCTATGCAGATATGATAGAAAGACGCAGCTATATCATTAAAATTCTGATCAGATGTCTCAACATATTTAGGCAGGCCGAGGAGGAGGCTGCCCATAGCTGTTTCATTGATTGGTTGCAGGGGCGAATGCTCAATTTCGTACCTTGAGTTATTTTGCATTACCGTCCAGATGGTATTTATCAGGCTATGTAAATTAACACAGTCAAGCTGATTGCATGTCAAAAATAAGTAGTTAAACCTTGAAGGCATTTATTTTCCATGTGCACTAATGGGCGCTTCTTGTGTTTCTTCAGACGAGGTTCCTTGTTGAAATTCATGTTTGATAAATTCGAAGGATTTCGGGGTAATTTGGCCATCTAGAGTGCTGTTGATCCTTCGAGTGTATATTTGAACCTCGGGGAGTTGAACATCACATCTGCATATCCGAGCTCAAATATATACTTAGAGTGATTGGTTTAAACATTAAGTTGTTGATCTTGTCCCAGATAGATTTGTCAAAACGTCACCCACCCACCCCCCAGTTTCATTTCCGAACAGAGCGACTAATCCTTAAATACCGCTCTGAAATACATCTTTACTAAATGCATTGATTGAGTTAGTCAAACTTACATTCTGCCCTAATTTCGCAGTCAGTGCATGGAATAAATATTCCTCAATCCATTTATTTTCCATAAGGGAGGATAACCGGCTAGGCGAGTCCTTACATTTCAATTAGCCTGAGAACGAGAGAGGAGAAGCGGTGGTCAGTGGACTGGCTGTCAGGATAATCACAACGGACAAGCCGCCACTGGCCCCTAATCCAAGCAGATAACAACGACCACAAATTCGTTCTCCGGCACCGAGAACCCGGAGCAGACAAATACACGTGTCATGCTAAACCAAACACAGTTAGCCCAGGGATCCCACCATTACTGGCAGATCAACACGATAACCCTGCCGCGCTTTAAAGGAGTATTTATTTGACAGATAAGATTGACATGGGAGTTGGCCCACTAGAAAACAACAACTTATCCATTTTAAGGACAAATGGCTGTGTTCGAAATGGACAACTAGTGTGTAGGGTTCACTTACTTAGTACATACTTGTGCATCATGCAACAATAAACATTTCCAACTTTGTTACTTATCAATTTGCATGTGAGTGGCATCCAAGCGAAGCGTGTTGCATTGTGGGATACAGTATTCTATACAATGTGCTTTGTTGTATACTGCACATTTTTGCAAATGCAGTAGATCTGCATTTTCTGCACACAAAAAACATACATATTTGCATCTAAAGAATCTGTCAGTATGCTATTCTAACAGAGCTAAATAAACTGTGATGTAATGCTTCATTTCAGCAGCTTAGCTTTGACATGCTGTACACCCTGCTTTATGCACTTGTGTTCCAGCAACATGACGTTTATCGTTTGCTAAGTACTGGGGACAGATTTCTCCGGCACACCATATGTAGACAATGATGCTAACAAGTTAATATGGCAAGCATAAATACGTGCTTCGTATTATTATACCCTCTTAGCAACACGCTCAAGAGCCTAAAAATTAATTGCTAGACTAAGCAGAGACAGCACAAATGATTTATAATGTGGCTGAATCGCTGGTAGTTATTTATTTTTGCATGGTATTACACTAACCGCAATGTTTTGCTGAAATTGTTAGTCAGCATCAATGAATGCAATTAGAGTTTAATGGGCTTTAAAGAGAGCATGAAAAAAACAAGCAGAAGAGAGAGATGCAGGGAAGAAAAAGTTGCAACACGGATTCCCGTATAGGAGATTTGTCTCCTATAGTGGAAGTCAGAAAGACACTGCCTTTTAGGTTTGACTATGGGTAGATAGCGTAAATATACCATCATGCTTTTAAAAAATAATTATTCTCCACTAAACTGCATTCAAAGGTCACTGTGTATTTTGACAGACATTTTCCAAGCAACATATTGTGCAAATATATAGTTATTTTAGTGCATATATATGTTTATACACTATATTGCCAAAAGTATTGGGACACCCCTCCAGATCATTGAATTCAGGTGTTCCAATCTCTTCCATGGCCACAGGTGTATAAAATCAAGCACCTAGGCATGCAGACGCTTCTACAAACATTTGTGACAGAATGGGTCTCTCTCAGGAGCTCAGTGAATTCAAGCGAGGTACCGTGATAGGTTGGCACCTGTGCAAAAAGTCCATTCGTGAAATTTCCTCACTACTAAATATTCCACGGTCAACTGTTAGCGGTATTATAACAAAGTGGAAGCAATTGGGAACAACAGCAACTCAGCCACAAAGTGGTAGGCCATGTAAAATCACAGAGCAGGGTCAGCGCATGCTGAGGTGCACAGTGCACAGAAGTCACCAACTTTCTGCAGAGTCAATAGCTACAGACCTCCAAACTTCGTGTGGCCTTCAGATTAGCTCCAGAACAGTGCGTAGAGAGCTTTATGGAATGGGTTTCCATGGCCGAGCAGCTGCATCCAAGCCTTACATCACCAAGTGCAATGCAAAGCGTCGGATGTAGTGGTGTAAAGCACACCGCCACTGGACTCTAGAGCAGTGGAGACGTGTTCTCTAGAGTAGCGAATCACACTTCTCTGTCTGGCAATCTGATGGACGAGTCTGGGTTTGGCGGTTTCCAGGAGAACGGTACTTGCCTGACTGCATAAAGACACGGATGAGCTAGTTTGGTGTGGAGGACTGGCCTGCCTGACCTCAACCCGATAGAACACCTTTGGGATGAATTAGAGCGGAGTCTGCGAGCCAGACCTTCTCGTCCAACATCAGTGCCTGACCTCACAAATGCGCTTCTAGAAGAATGGTAAAAAAATCCCATAAACCTTGTGGAAAGCCTTCCCAGAAGAGTTAAAGCTGTTATAGCTGCAAAGGGTGGGCCAACTCCATATTAAACCCTACAGAAAGGGATGTTATTAAAGTTCATGTGCATGTAAAGGCAGGCGTCCCAAAACTTTTGGCAATATAGTTTTTATATATTAGTGCTGTTGCATGTGTATGTGTATATATATAGAAAAATGTGTTATATATTTATATCTTTATATATAAAAATAACAGATATAAATATATAACACATTTTTATATATATATATATATATATATATATATATATATATATATATATATATATATATATATATATATATATATATATATATATATATATATATATATATACGCTTGTTATATATATTATATATGTATGTTTAATTTATATTATATATAAATATAAATATTTATATTTACGCATTCTAGATTTTCTAAATTTTCTAGTGAAGAGTTTGGGACTTGCATGTTCTTATGGTGCCATTAACCTATCAATATCCTGTTGTTCCAGAGTGTCACATGGTCACATGACATTTTCAACTTGGCTCAAAAAACCTCTAATGCCCATATGCAAAGATGGCAGAAAGCAAGATGCATACTCCTCAGAAGGTCACAGACCAGATGAGTGACTGTCATTGAGATGAATGGGAATGCGAACGGATAGCTTTCTCAAGGTATGATATGACTGACTAGATATGACTTTTATCACTAATGCAAATGTATACAGTGTTGCATAACTAATAAAAACTGTGAAATGCCCCCACATCCTTGGCACTGATCTTTGCTCCTTTTCCAGCCAGGGATCTGTTCAAATCAAGCCAAATTGAATCCATACCTGCAGTGCGTAATGTCATATAAATAATTGCGCCTTGTGTAAACATATCAATTTCCCTCCACAGCAGTGAGCTTGAAAAACCATTTGTGGGACCCCGTACAAGGTCATCTGAAGCTGGAAGCCTGGAGTCATTGAGCACACACACACACACACAAACACACACACAGGCAGACCAAGTCCGAACACAAGCTCCTTCTGAGCGCACTGGCCCTTAGGGCAACAGCAAGCCATTGCACCGTCATTAAGACCAACATATAGCAGCTATTTATACACTACACTGCATCACATCATACATACTATACATACTTGCACACACATACATGTGCGAGCACCCTGAGGCGCACAGGCTCATGCTGTATTCTCACAAACATTACACACACAACCGCTGGAATAACCATACCAAATTAGCATGCACAAAAGCGGGAGTGTGTGAAAGGCAAATAGGGTCAAAACTGCAGGGTGAGAGTGTTCGTGTGTTTGTAAGTGGCTCGTTTTAAATCGCCATGTGTTTTTTTTCCAGATGAATGCAAATCAACTAGTCTTGGAAGAAATCAAAACTAGTGCTCGTTTCTTTTCATTGGTGCAAATGACTTCAGGACACTAAAAGTTGAAAGTGTCAATTATATTCTAACAACCTTTGAAGCCACTGTGTTGCTCTTGAGGTATTACGCTTTATATTCTAGTGATTTTTGCTTGTGTTTCATCAAGAATGCATCTCTCCACCAACCCACATTTGCAGCTCTGAGCGATATTCATATTGTATGTTTCTTTGTGAATATCTTTGCCTGGCAGTTTTTAACCTTACCGTGTCACGTTCATTATAAATTGTTTGAATCGCACCAGTGCCCCAAGCCAGCGCAAAGGCAAAAGGCATTCTCAAAACAGAGATGCTAGATTACGCTGATCAGCGATTGCGGCGTGATGTACCGTCCCGCATTAGATCAAGGCGACACGTTTACGGGCCCCATGAATGTAAAACGCAGGGCCACTCTTGTATGCGATTACTCAAGCGGCGGAGAGGATATTATTCAGAGTAAGTTGTTAATAAGGGAGTTTATTTTTTCTGACAGAGTGAAAATGGCTTCCTAACGCAGGATGGATAACCCCCGCTAGCCTGTGTGCGCCACCCCGACAGTTGTGCGCAATTAGGAATAAATAAATATTAACGTCTTCACTTACGCATCTGACGCTAACGTGCTAAATTGGATTAGCCCTCCGATGACCTAATTGCATTGTCACAGTGCACGTATCTAAAGAGGAGCACTTTGCAGAAAGGTACCATCAAATTAATCTAACAATCAGTAATTGAGACAAATGATACGCTGCGGCCGGCTGTCTGGGTGAAAAACTAGATGAGCTGAGAAACGTGTTGTAGGGTTAAAAGCCAGCGCGGTAAGGCAGTGACTTAATCTAAAGACTATTAGCATTAGTTAACCATGTACTTTTCAATTAGAGTGATCATTTTGCATTTCGGACTTGCTGATAAATATCTTTTGTCACTGCACACCCCGGCGAGCGCAGAGGGAAGAAGACGGGCGGCTTCCGAATAGCATGGCAGGGTTTAAATGCACTTAAAATGCACAGAGGCTCGCGCTTAAACGGAAGGCCAAGTGGAGAGTGCAGTCTGCGCAAGGCGCTGTGTGGCATTTGACGAAGGGGGTGGGCGGCAGGGGGCTCGTATATTGGAAAAATAAAATAAAACTGCAAATCAAAAGGCCCTTTGTATTAAATTACAGTGGGGGCTTTGCAGGAAAGAAGCCTGTGCACACAGACTCTGTGTGAATCTAATAATGAACTTGCATCCAACCTTAATTAAACAGTCTACATCCCCTCGCATAGCCATATAATGATGTCAAGCCGGGAAGCAATTAGCTGCCCTTCTCTGAAAGCAAACAGTGTTTGTAAGTCACACAAAGTACTGCGGCAGGCGTGCTTATTGAAACCCTCCTGAAAAATAAAATTAATTAGTATGTTATGATTTTGGAGATGCCTTAACATTGGGCCCAAAGGACAGGGGCTGAGATTAAAGATGAGCCCCTCTTTCTGCCAGTGCTGGTAACGATAACAGCAGGAGAACCATCTCACCGTCTCATTAGCAGCAGGCCAGGCCAGACTATGCGCTTTGCCCCGCGACATCATAGCATCCATTAAAATAAGCTGTCATGCAGTTGTAAGAATAACAACCCACAGTAGACCAAGTCATTTGAAAGGGAAAAAAAGCAAAGTTTTCCAACAAAAGGCCCCTCTCCAATGGTTCTTAGGTGTACGCCGTTTATTTGTGTTTAGAGATCACCCCTTTGTCTGCCTCGGCTAATTAAAGTGATGCCGCACCGCCTGGCTTTGCAGGCAGCCGGGGGAAGCACCAGCCAGCTGAGACACCCAATTACACAATTAAGCCTCCTACAAGATCTCGAAATTGTCAGGGAAAAAAGAAACTGTGCAGTTTTTCTCTTTGTCTTCTTATCTAAACTGCGGCTGCGACGTTGTTACGAGAGTATTATTTTCACGTTCCGAGAGGAAGGTGCACGCTCGCTCTCGATGATGTAAGACGTAATTTCGCCCGGCTTTGTTCTCGACGGAGCAGGGCTGTATATTTGTGTCTATTTACTCGCGTCGAGTTTCTTTTGTCTCTCGAAGTTGTTGCGCGGGCGGTCATTAGCTGAGCCTTAGCGCTAACTTTGTTGAGCGAGAGCATTTGGAGACGCCGCTCTAATTGGCGATGTTTTACAAGGGAAGCACTTATCACTTTGCTTATTAAAAATGCTTATTGGATGCAATAAAACACACATTATGGTGGTGAAATTAATATAGTGCATTGCCCAGAACATAATGCCGTTCTAATGTGTGTCTTGTTCACTCTAATGAGTGCTGCCGAGTTTATTAGCTCTGATGACAGAGGGGCCAAGCTGGGGCTGTTATTGTTTGGTACAGGTTGATGGATTTCAGATGCACACGCGCGCACGCCCACGCTCTCTTTATTACCGAGCACGGTGTCGTCTAGCCCGGTGGCTTGACTTTAATGCGGTATAAACATATAAATCTGGAGCAACTCTCTCTTAGCCTGCAGTGGAGAGTCTTCGGTCGGTCCGGAGTCCATACGTTCTCGCTTATTTCCACCGCTGGAGAGGAAGCCATTGATAACTCTGTGACAGGGGCTGTCCCAGGAGGGCCGGACGGGGGGGGGCAGCACAGGAGAGGGTTAGTAGGTCATTACTGGCTCAGCACAGATCCTTTAATTGTCTACTGAGCTGCTTTGGACCTGTGTCAGGTGAAGGCTTCGGCCAGAAAGAAAAGTGCAACCTAATAGTTTGGCTTTCAGACCAGGAGATTGGTTAGACTTGGTAATGGATGTTTGTGCATGTGAGAGCCCTTTGTTTATGGAGAAGGCTCTTTGTTTTCCAATCCTCCCCTTTTTTCCACAAGTTTGAGGCAATTTATTTGCGATCCAATTTCAGCGAGTCTTGCAATCAGGCAATGCAATCCAATTATCTCTTTGATTGGGCGAACTGATTAAAATGTGTAGCCAGACGTGATTATCCGTCTCTCTCACTCTCTCTGAACATTTGAGGGAGACACACACACAAGGCAGTTGGAATTATAAACGCACTGTATGGTAAAGTGTGCATCTCACAACATGGCATAACTCGAGGATGCTGTGAGCCGGCAGAGACTTTGTCGTACTGTTTATACTGTGGCCAGTGGCCAGAACTACTTTATTTACAAGTCAACAAGTCAATCTGAACTTCTGTTGTTAAGCATATAATGCAGGTTCCAATTGTTTACGGTTGCCATCATTGCAACTAGCCATACTAATATAGAAGTATGATTACTAATATGTAAATATCAGCTCTTTTATAGTGGTTTCATACACTCTAAAAAATACTGGGTTGTTTTAACAGAAATTTGGATCATATATTGACAAATCCAGCCATTGGGTTAAATTTTTCAATTAAATTTTTAACCCAACAGTTGGGTTTGTCCATATTTGACCCAAATTTGGGTTAACAACCCAGCATTTTTTAAAGTGTATGTTGCCCTTTCATTTAGAGTACTGTTTTGATAAGATAAATACATTTATTTATGTTTAATAGTATGATCTCTTTTATCATCTTCATCTCATTTGATAATGTTTGCTCAATGTAAATAATATACAATAATAATATATACATAATGAATTTTATATGGTTTTATAGTTACCTTTTTTAATAAAACAGAGCAGAAACACAAGGCACTGGATTGATGTAATTGTTCTTTTATATGTTGTTTTATATGTGTCTCATATGCTGTATATGCAATATATTCTATGGATCGCAATCAAATCAACAAAAGGCCGTCAATGTATTTTTTTTATATGAATTGCACATATTGAGTTATTTTTTTATTGATTGTTTTGCTTTTGGACTCAAGCTCACCAGTCCACTATAACAGGCTTTGTAATCATGTAGGTTTTGACATGGCATTTTCTCTCTAATCAGAAACAGCCCTTGCTCAGGTGGAATTTTTGCGAGCCGACTTTGACGGCACTAAACATTTCCTGGACCACTTTGGGTTGAAGGTCTTTCCAGTGTTTTGAAATACAATAACCGGCTTGTTTGATTGTTAAAGTGATAACCATGAGAGCAGGGCTGCCCCATTTATCAAATTACCAACTTAGTGAAGGCTCGCAGAAATCTGCCGGTAATGAATGACAGGAGAGAGAGAGAGAGAGAGAGAGAGAGAGAGAGAGAGAGAGAGAGAGAAAGAAAGAGAGAGAGCAGGACGGCATGTGGATGGGGGGCTCGTCTGTTATCTTTCTTTTTTCTCTCCAAATCATGTGTCCAGAGCTTATGAAATTTAAAGTGGTGTCTGGCTTTTGCCTCCATCAGAATGGCCTTGACGTGGCTGAGCATGTGTAAGGAGAATGTGTGATAAGGCAGGCCAGACCTCCTGCTGAAAACGTCACAGGCGACCTGGACAAGGGTCAAGAGTCAACCGACAAATATATCTCCTGCTCTCACCATCGCTCGCTTTAAAATTGATAAAGATAGACGAGAAGGCAGATGGAAGGCGAAATGGTCAGGAAAGAGGAGGGAGAGGTGTCAGGGTCCTCCATAAACGGCACTTTGTGACGCATCATTGGGAATGCCCTCCCATAATGCAGTGCTGTCTGACCTCACACTTCACAGAGTAGATGAGAGCTCAGCGGTGACCTTGCTAGGGATTCATTCCTTGTTACTGTGGTCAGATGAAGCTTCATAACCTGCACTGTTCCATTTATGTGCCCTTTTTTATGAACTTGCTTTCCAATTGGACACAGATTAAAATACATTTCATTTATTTAATGATAGATTTAATCTATATATAATATATAAATTGAACATGAATATTATATATATATATATATATATATATATATATAATATAATATAATATTTATGTCCCATTTATATATATTTATATATACAGTACTGTGCAAAAGTCTTAGGCACGTTGGTATTTTCACACGAAAAATGTTTTTAAGCCAGTTATTTATATCTTTTACTGTAGTGTGTCAGTAGGGAATATCAGTTTACATTTCCAAACATTCATTTTGCAATTAATTGTAATAATCCAGTGAGATTTTTATTTTTTTATTTTTTTATGCACAAGAAGTCTGATAGCAGCCGGTCTGATCTGATCTCACCATCATCGAGTCTGTCTGTGATTACATGAAGAAACAGAAAAAAGACTAAATCCAGAAGAACTGAGGCAACGTCTCAAAGACACTTGAAGAAACCTTCCTGCAAAACTACATGAATAGGTGTAGGAATAGATGCAGGTGACAAAAGCCGTTTAAACGCAAAGGGTGGTCCTGGTCAAGACAATCTCCTGAACTCCAAACTGAATGTCAGAATGGGAAAAAAAGGTGATTTAAGCAATTTTGAGCGTGGCATGGTTGTTGGTGCCAGACGGGCCGGTCTGAGTATTTCACAATCTGCTCAGTTACTGGGATTTTCACGCACAACCATTTCTAGAGTTTACAAAGAATGGTGTGAAAAGGGAAAAACATCCAGTATGCGGCAGTCCTGTGGGCGAAAATGCCTTGTTGATGCTAGAGGTCAGAGGAGAATGGGCCGACTGATTCAAGCTGATAGAAGAGCAACTTTGACTGAAATAACCACTCGTTACAACCGAGGTATGCAGCAAAGCATTTGTGAAGCCACAACACGCACAACCTTGAGGCGGATGGGCTACAACAGCAGAAGACCCCACCGGGTACCACTCATCTCCACTACAAATAGGAAAAAGAGGCTACAATTTGCACGAGCTCACCAAAATTGGACAGTTGAAGACTGGAAAAATGTTGCCTGGTCTGATGAGTCTCGATTTCTGTTGAGACATTCAGATGGTAGAGTCAGAATTTGGCGTAAACAGAATGAGAACATGGATCCATCATGCTTTGTTACCACTGTGCAGGCTGGTGGTGGTGGTGTAATGGTGTGGGGGATGTTTTCTTGGCACACTTTAGGCCCCTTAGTGCCAATTGGGCATTGTTTAAATGCCACGGCCTACCTGAGCATTGTTTCTGACCATGTCCATCCCTTTATGACCACCATGTACCCATCCTCTGATGGCTACTTCCAGCAGGATAATGCACCATGTCACAAAGCTCGAATCATTTCAAATTGGTTTCTTGAACATGACAATGAGTTCACTGTACTAAAATGGCCCCCACAGTCACCAGATCTCAACCCAATAGAGCATCTTTGGGATGTGGTGGAACGGGAGCTTCGTGCCCTGGATGTGCATCCCACAAATCTACATCAACTGCAAGATGCTATCCTATCAATATGGGCCAACATTTCTAAAGAATGCTTTCAGCACCTTGTTGAATCAATGTCACGTAGAATTAAGGCAGTTCTGAAGGCGAAAGGGGGTCAAACACAGTATTAGTATGGTGTTCCTAATAATCCTTTAGGTGAGTGTATATGTAATAATGAAATAAAATATAAAAATATATATGTACATAAAAAATCTGTAATGTTTCCAAACTTTATATATAGGCCCAAGCTACGTCACTAAGCTAAGTCACTTTGGATAAAAGCATCTGCCGATATAATATTTCTATTTTTTTATTATATTATATTATTTTATTATATTATTTTTTTTAATGTATTTATATTTATGAGTTGGGTTAAAGCCTCAATTTCACCAAAAAAAAAACTGATGTAAAGCATAATATCACTGCACAAGACACTGCCCCTTCCTTCATATACAATTATTATGTTACATTATTCTTTATAATCATGAATTCTCATTGAACATCATATAGGCCTATCTCATTATGCATTGCAACAGTATTGCACTGCTGAAACAACCCAGCCTTCTTTGCTGTGATTAGCTGCTTTTCTCTCAGGGAAACATTACCCACTCGCTACAAACGCTGATCGATTTCTCTAAGACTGCCTATCTGATTGCTTTTATACCTTATTGATTCTTCAGGATTAACGTTTATGGCCGTCAATTATTCTCATGTATGATTGTTCACATCTGTTTATTGCACGCTGCATAATTGTAGAAAACAATGATTCTGTTCAAGTTGATAATCCAATTTCAATACGAGAAGCAGCCCTCGTTTTTAAAGAGATCACCGCTCTTATATCAATGAGTGTGAACGTAGCTAATTGACTAAAGCTACCATCACAAATGCCTGACTTCTTGACGGAAGCCTTCTGTGTGAAATGCAATGATCATAGGCTTCATTACAAGAGCGTTTAACAGTCAAAAGAGGTGTTTTTTTTTCTGGAATCTGCCACCATGTCAATCAGAGGGATTTGGAATGATAGTAGAACAATTAAATGTGAAATTGAGTGTTTTGAGCATTGCTGGCTAATATTGTTTAAAGCAAGTAAAGGAAATGTGTGGGGATAAAATCATCATCCTGATAGAAACTCGCATTTCAATTTCAGTGGGATATTTTTGGCCCTTGCATGGCCAGGTGAAGTATACTTTTTAAACACTTGAGTGGATGCAGATGCAACTGAACGCATGCAGGCATTTCATAAGTGTCTATCAAAGCTGTCTTTGAAGGGCTCTGCCAAATTATGACCGGCATCATTCACGGCTGTCACTTGAAATTGTTATGAAAATAAGTCAGAAGTGGGCTCATACAAATAGGACTATCTTGCAGTGTTATGAGGTTGAATGTAAAGGCTTATTTCCATTCCATACCAGTTATTGTTGTTCAGACGAGAGTTATCCCACTTGATCTAGTCATTACCTCAAGAGTGATGCGTTTGACTGTTATTATAGCCTGTAAGTAGAATCTACTTCCATAGAATACATTTCCCCATTGTTTTAAACATAATAGCTACATTTACTGTGCATGCAAACTAATAATTTGTTAATAATGTGACTGATAGCACACTCATAATGAAAAGACTTCATGTAAACTCCTCAGTCTGATAAAATTTTCTGATTGAGCTCGAGCTTGAGAGAAATTTCTATCCAATAGAAACTGGTATATAGATCTTAAATAATGTTATGTCCCTTCACTAAGCTCTGCCCCTTAGTTATAGAGTTTTCCATTTCCATATATTATTTTCTTGATTAATAATATCTTGTTTGTGTTCTACAGAAGAAAGAGAGTCCTACGGGTTTAGAATGACTAGGGTGAGTGAATGATGACACACACACACACACACACTGTTTTTGTTTTAAAGAATGTAATACTTTTATTCAGCAAGGATGCATTAAATTGATCAAAAGTGACAGTAAAGATATTTGTAATTATTTTTTATAATTTTTTATTTTTTTTTTTACTTTCTATTCATCAAAAAAATCCTGGAAAGAAATATCTATCACAGTTTGCATAAAACTGTTTTCAACATCGATAATAATAATAAATGTTTCTTGAGCAGCAAATCAGCATATTAGAATGATTTCTGAAAGACTGGAGTAATGATGCTGAAAATTCAGCTTTGATCACAGGAATAAATTAAATTTTTTATAATATATTCAAGTAGTAAACAGCTATTTTATTGTAATAATATCTACTCTCAATATTTCTGTTTTACTGTATTTTTGATCAGCTTTGGTGAACAGATGAGACATCTTATATTGACACTAAATGCCACTTTTAGCATGCAGATTGCTAAAAAAACAGAAACAAAATAAGGTTACACTTTATTTTAAGGTGACGTAATTACCCCACCCCACCTTAAAATAACGTGTTACCAAACTCCATTCCACCATATGTGACCCTGGACCACAAAACCAGTCATAAGGGTCAATTTTCATACTTCATCAGAATAAAGCTGACTACATAAGCTTTCCATTGATGTATGTTTGTTAGGATAGGACAATATTTGGCTGAGATACAACTATATGAAAATCTGGAATCTGAGGGTGCAAAAAAATCTAAATATTGAGAAAATCGCCTTTAAATTTGTCCAAATGAAGTCCTTAGCAATGCATATTACTACTAATACATTTTTTATATATTTATGGTAGGAAATGTACAAAATATCTTCATGGAACATGATCTTTACTTAATATCCTAATGATTTTTGGCATAAAAGAAAAATCGATCATTTTGACCCATACAATGTATTGTATATATTGTTGGCTTTTGCCACAAATATACCTGTGCAACTTATGACTGGTTTTGTGGTCCAGGGTCACATATTTGTCTGAGACTACATTCAAAAGCTATGATCAGACTGAATTTAATTAATATAGATGAAAAGATATGTATGTAAACAGTCAGTCAGAGAAATGGATGTAAATACAGCATAAAAAAGGACAGCAGCAGAGGGAGATGCATGAGTTTCACATGTAGTCCCGGGTAAAGGTAATTAAGCACTTTTTGTATTTGTTTTGCTTCCATAGGAACATGAGCGATGCCGCCCAGCTCTTAATGAATAGGTACCATGGTTCGCTCTCTTTCTTTTCAAATACAAATCAGACACATACGCACACACAATGAGCGGCTCGACCCACACTTGGCACTGTCGGGCCTCATTGTTGCCAGTCCTGTGGAGGTGGTGTGGTTAGTGGGTGTGGAAGCTAAATTAGCCTCTACCCCAGGCTGTAGGCCCTCCCGAGGGGGGTCCGCACTGCCCTGTGAGTAAGCTTGTACCGTGCCTGCCCTTGACATGCCTTCTCCGTGGACGGTGGGACGGAGGGGTGCGGTGCCAGCTTGCTGAATGGCATGAGCCCGTGCCAGATGGTACCAGCTGCAGCGAAACACTCTCTGCGGTGGACACCTGTCCACTCCGTGCACCTCCAGGAGCCATCAGCGCCCGCCCTAAAGAGCCGTCAGCGGGAAATGAGGCGCTAACCCGGGAGTGAAAAGCCTGCGGGCCCTCGGCGGGTGCATGCCGGGTCCTCGCCGAACCGCTCTAATGAGGACGGGAGCCCGAGCCAAGACACGTTTAGCAGCCATGCTGTTTACTTTATCATCATTACTCAACGTGACCCTGGCCTCTACGATGGCGTGGCCAGGATGTGTCGCCGGTTTGGACACCTGAATCCGGGCCGAGAGACAGAGGGCATGCTGGGATTGGGCGCAGATAAGCATTTGTGTATTGTGGAGGCCATCATGGGTGTGAACCAGGCATCACACAATGAACATTGCACAAGGTTTGTGATGATTATGACAATAGATGCACAAATTTTGTCATTATTTACTTAACCTGACAATATTCTACCTACTGTTTTTATTGTGAGTGTACACAAATAAAAGTAGACACGTAACTGTTTCGAATGATGCATATGATGCATTGAGTATTTTAAGTTGATTTTGCTGCTATGTGATGAAATACCAGTAAAACGTGCCGGCGTGTTTGCCGAACCCAGAGGGTTAATATAATAATAGTCACTGAGAGGCTGTCAAGCTCCACATTGACAAAAATGTACCACAAAAAAAAGGAGTCAATATGGCATTGGCACATTCATTAGATAAGTAGCTATGTTCAGTGTTGGGGAAAGTTACTTTTAAAAGTACTGCATTACAGTATTGCGTTACTCGCTAAAAAGTAACTAATTGTATTACTTGGTTACTTTCAATGGAAAGTAATGTGTTGCGTTACTTTTTCTCACCTGGGCTGGGCTTGCTTGTTTGCTTTTTAACTCTTTCCTTGTCATTGACGTAAATTTCTGGCTTTCCATGTTTTCACTGTTATGCGGTAGGGGACGCTTCTTCTGAAAGACTTCGAGAAGCTCCAGATCAAAACACAAGCGAAGAAGAAGCAGAAACAAGCGATAGCACATGAAAGCAGATGCATATGTAAAATAACTCGATCATCAACATTAAACGACATATAAATCAAAACTGCCCAATGTTACTAGATGAAATGTCGACCCAGGACGAGCTATAGGACTGTGAGGCTTTGGGGGTGTTGATGGACTCGATCTACTCCATCTATGTTTTGATCATCGTTCTGAATCCCATCTGGATGTAGGCTTTGACAAAATGTGTTTTTCTCATCTTTTTGCTCAAAATGTAGCTTTTTTATGAAACTTACCCACATTCAAATGTTGATACAAGCAAATGTTGTTGTTTAAAAGCAGAGGTTATGTTCTTTCTTTTGATATATTGCATATTCAGATATTCATACAAAATATTCTGGGGGCTATGAAAATTAAAAAAATGCTGCCAGTGGCTGGCAACTTGCTTTTTTAAGAAATGCTGGTGGGGAAAGAGTTAATAACTAAAGTTCTATTTTGGCAATATGAAGGACCTTTCACATCAAAAGTGAAATGAATAAGCCCCAGGCTGAAGGAAATGCTAATTCACTCCTGTACAGTAGAGGGCGCAGCTCAAACAAACCTTTCAGTTGTGCTACCATTCTGGACCGCAGAAGAATAGGATATAGGAGAGGCTTTTTGAAACCGTTGGCTGTGTCTGAAATCACATACTCTCTTGAGTAGGTACTATTTTGAATAAGTAATTTTTCACAACCGCTAAAAAAAGTATGTTCTGTATAGTTTTAATGTGTGTAGTATGAATGCAATTCGGACGTACTACATCCGCCATGCTGTCATTATCATGTGACCTACCAGCATCCGTTACGTCGCTTCACAAATCCTCTCCCGTGGCCTCATGGGATAGTAAAGTGTCCATCATGCACACTTCAGAATCTCGCCGGAAGTAGCAGGTCATCCGTGTACTTTTTGCCTATTGTTTTATGAGTACCGTGAATTCTGACATACTACTTTTGTCACATACTGTGTTTTGCGTACTATATAGTAGGGAAGTATGCAATTTTGTATGCAGCCTTTGTCTCATTCAATGTCTCATTTCCTTTTATTTCCCAAAGAAGGAAAAACAAATCAAACTCATTTAGGACAACAAGAGTGTGAGTAAATGGTGACAAAATGTAATGCTATGTGAAGTATCCCTTTAACTTGAATAATTAACTTTTTTGGCTAATGTAGAGAAAGTAGATCTTTCTCTTTTGTAGCAATTTTGTAAGAATTTGATGCAGTGATGTGTAACTGTAATGTAATACTTTTGTACAGTTATAGAAAAGAAACAACTCTGAACATTTGTCAGCCAATCACAGTCATAAATTTAATTCTGTGGCATAATGTTTTATGAGAAAAAAAATGTTTACGATATTTCAAATTACAGATTACCTTTCCTCCCTTCAAAATAAAGCACAGTAAAAAAAATTGTCTCCGAGGGCCCTTATCTTGGCAGTGTGCGAGTCTCCTCTCCGTAGCCTACAGCTCGTTCAGGGATATTAAAGAGTCATTAGATGGAGGGCGTCCTTTGGGAATACTTCAATATGAAGCTCTGTGGTGTCACAGCCCATGTTATTTGTGTGTAAGTGACACTTACCTGCAAGACATGACATGAATTAAACACCGTTCTGTACCTTCCAGTCTTTTAGCATGCTGCCTTCTTACACAGAGTAACCTTTTACATATTCCATCCTGATTTGTCTTTTTATTTTTAGTGAGTAAATTGCCCTCAACTGAAGAGGGAAGCAGAAGTAATAACTGGAATTACAAGGCCAGAATTGAGTTGTCTTGTGGCAAGTGTTGTTGGCATGGATGAATATAAATTGAAGGGTATGCAGGGACGTGCATTACCATCTCAGTCTGCCTCATGATACGGTGGACTGGACCGTGAATGAGAAATTCGCTCTTTTAGGTCCAGGTCAGCGGCGGCCCGTTAAAATGTGCATATCCGGAGCTGATTAGCGATGTTCAGTAGCATTCGCCAATGGGAATGAGGTAAAAAGAGAAAGGCGGTAAGAATGATTTGTTTTCACAGCGGGATGGATTTTCATAGGGAGAGAAAAGAGAAAACATGGAGTGTGGAGTCAGGTTGGGTGGCTGTTTCTCTGTAGCGATGGCTCTTCAGATGTTCACCAACCGAATCCCCACCCTTTGCACCACGGCATCCTTCCCGCCTTCACCCACCGGGCGTAAACATGACGAGATCAGTAGCGTGTTAAAACGGCACCCCGTCCCGTTCCCGATTCGCCTGTGTTCTCTTCTGTTTGGTTCTCATGTCGTACCGCAGATAAAATAAGCCCCGTGCAGCGAAGCCCCTTTATATCCCTTCAATAACTGATTTGCATTTAATTGTTTCTTGACGGCTTGAGACTGCCGAAACCGGGACGACACGCACCTGAGTCGGAATTCTGAATACATACCTTTCCGGGTGGCTATTTGTGTTCGCAGTCAATTTTTTTCCCATTACGTTGGAGTGAGGATTTTGATAAAACATGAAGGTACTTTCTGTAATACTTTTTTGGTTGTCGTTTTATCGATCAGCCGATCCCTGGGGAGGCCCTTACTGCGGGAGGCAATTATGAAATCAGAACAAAGACTTGGATAAAACAAGATATTACACTCGCACAGTTGGCTGCTTGTTCCATTCTGTTACAAGACTGAAGAGATCTTTCTTTCTCTCTATTCCAATATTGGATGCAGTCAGAGGGAGTGAGGGTGGGAAAAAGAAGAAAAATGCATCAATATTCTTCTTGGAAAATGCCAGGGATGCATAGTGTGAGAATTTCAAAATTATACTCAAAATTATAAAACTGATAGTTTCTTAATGATGATGATTGGTCAATACTGCTTTCTAGCTGTGGTAAAATACTTGATATAGTAAATGTATGATGTAAAACACCTGTGCACCATACCATAGCAGCTATATACCTTAGATTACATGTCAAAGAATATGTCTGGCCGTAAGTAGGGCCAGAAAATTATGATGTTGTTTTTTTTTTAGCAAATGCTTTGTGAAAAGTGGTGCTTACAACCACAGTATAGGCCAACATATATGCGCGTATATGTACACTACCATTCAATAGTTTGCATTTATTTGATCAAAACTATAGTAAAAACAGCACTATTGTGACATTTAAATATATTTTTAAATGTAATTTATTCCTGTGATCAAAGCTGAATTTTAAGCATCATTACTCCAGTCTTCAGTGTCACATGATCCTTTGAAATCATTCTAATATGAGGATTTGCTGCTCAAGAAACATTTCTTATTATTATCAATGTTGAAAAATAGTTGTGCTGCCTAATATTTTTTTTTACACATAGCTTTTTGTCATTTTCTGGCATTAAAAAGAAAATTATCATCTAATTACATTTATAAAATAAAAGTACATAAATACGGCACCTGAAATATAGTGTCACTCGATAGGTGCTAACTTGTTTGGGATTAAATATTGGTTTAGCTGGTATAATTATTGATTATGTGTAACCCCTCTGGTTCTACTTGCACCGCTCTGGGGTGCGTTTCCCATACAACGACGCAACTTGATGCTTAACTACCATAGTACGGTGCATCGTTGAAGAAATCAACTACTGTAGCTAGTTACGAAACCATACTGTCGCAAATTTGTTGTTCAACCACATAACTTTTTTTAATGAATCCGTCTGAGATCGAATTAATGCTAGATTTTTGCTATAAATTACGGACATGGCATCTGAGGACTAATTCTCCTTTTTCTCAGTTATTTTGCTTTATTTCCAGATTCAATCATAGGGTCATTCTTACTTACTAGAGCACGTACACACATGCGCGTGCTTTAAATCTCTTGACAAACTAAATGTAAATGACATTTGTATATATTCAAAATAAAAGATATAGATTGCACTGAATGTCAGCTTACTTATTTTGTTCAAGATAAGGATTTTTCCAGATGTCATGCAAACAAGAAAATACGCTTCTAACCACAGGTCAAGAGCTGTCGGTCCAACCACAGCTTTGCGATGCTGTTTGCGAATGTTTGTTGGCACTATTGTTTCGGGAAACATCGACTCATTGAACTATACTGATAACAACGGAACTTGTGACAATAGTTGGCTAACGATGCTTCAAAGTGGGATTCAAATTCGGTGTTTCCAGCATGGGAGGCGGGCATGTTACTCTCACCCCCTTAAATATCACTCCTATCCAGGTCACGGCACCAATGTAACCCCTCAGGTTCTACTCGCACCACTCCGAGTGGGATTTGAACTGGTGTTCTCAGCATGGGAGGCGGACACGCTAACAAGGACACTAAAGACCGCAGCCTGTAGCATTCCTTTTAAGGGCAGGGGAGTGAGGTTTACCTGCACAGCTCTTTACTAACTGGCCTCCATTACACTCACCCCCCTAAACCTCACTCACATCCGGGTCACGGCACCAATGTAACCACTCCAGTTCTACTATACCACTCCGAGCGGGATTCGGGATTTCGGAATGGGAGTCAGGCGCTAAAAAGGACGCTAAAGACCACAGCCTCTGTTATCAGTCGCTACTAAAACAGACTACTAACACGTTAGTAAAGAACTGTGAAGGTAACATCACTCCACTACTAGCTTGCCTACATTACACATTTTTATATGTATCTTCTTACAATAAATTAAGGTTAGGTAACTATATTAAATGGTTGAGCTGTGCTGAATGCAATATATGTAAATTAAAAAGGTCAAGACCTCAGAGGGGACAATCCAAAATCCCTATTTTAAGTGTGGGATACAGACATTTTATTTGTTTAAATCTTACATTTTCATGCTATATGTTATGCTGGATATTAGTTTATTTAACATATCTAATAGGCTTCATACCTAATGTGCAAATTTTTCTTGTGTATTTGCTTTGTGCTTACAGGTACGAGGCAGAGCGAGGGCCCGCTTCACACGCCTGATATGAATTTCACCTGCGATATATTTATATATCACATTATTATCAGGCCCTCTGTGACATGGAGCAGATGGCGCTGATGCAGGTGGTAGCCGGTGTTTAAAAGGTGTGTGCATATGCACCCTATTCGTCCCTTTTGTTCCAGTTAGACGTGTGTGGCCCCGGCTCTAATGGTGCTAAAATCGCCTTTTGGAAAGCAACACCCTGCCAAATCAGATTTGTGAGTGCTGAGGTAATAGCGTGGGATTGATCGGCGGACAGACGGCCACGGTGGTGTTGTGCAACCCCTTCGGTGACGCTGTTTGCGTGTCACTTGCAGAATTGTTAATAGATTTTCCTCATTTGTGCGAGACACCGCAAACTCTCGGCCGAGACCTTTCCATTACCGCCTGCGCCGGCCCGAGCGAAAGCCAGACGGCGACATACGACGCGAGGACTAATATAACGTTAAAACGACGCTGAAATAGCATCAGGAACGACTGCGAGTTCCACCTCTTGACAGCATCGCAGCTGTAGACTAGCGGTAGTAATCCTCCAGTGGCAGTTTTAATTATCGGCACGGCTCTACTATCAGCAAGTGTGTAATTATGTGTCAGCTCGCTGGCTGCTGGGTATGAAGGGTGAAAGTGAGAGATATGATGATTGTTGAAACTGGCGAGTCGTATTTAAACAATCCGGAGCGTGTGAGGGGTTCTGTCATTAAGCAGACGGAGGCTGACCCTTTCTGTCGCTCACCATCTCACTTATGCAGATTTTTTTTTCATTCTTCCTCTCACTCTCTCTTTTTGTGTTTCTTCGCAGGACTTCGCGCTTAGGAGGAGGACGGGGCAGGAAGTGGCTGAACGTGTGGTGAGAATGTGACACTCTGAAGGTTTCTCCTGTGTAGATCAAACACGCTCACACACACACGCGCACAACGTGTGCCATTTCTCAGTCATAGTTTTAACACGCTCACATGTTTAAATCAGCGTGCTGTAGGCATTTATCTGTTTAATATTTATTTCTGTACTTTGTTTTTACATCCATGCCTTTTCTTTCTTTTTTGATGCAATGATACTTTGACTTCAGGAATGGGAACATAAAAGCAAAAGCAGTGTGATGCAAAATGAAGCAAGCATCTGGGGAATTATAGCTGGATGTGATAGCAAGTTTAAAGGTTTCACAAACAATTATTAAAAAATAAAACTTAATAAAATGTATTTTTATTTTTAATTTAATGATTCTGGTTATTTTAAATAATTACATTAAGGGTTGTTTTAGCATGTTTTAGGAATAAATAATTAGAAGAAATGGAAGATTTCAGTTTCACATTTTTATGAATGTGTAGAAAGTGTGCTTAGCTCTAACTGATCAGCATTTCAAGTTTTCTATAAATGCTTCATGCATAATAATTATAAAAGAATGATCAAACGTTTTAGTTTTAGATGCCTTACACTTTGCCTACTTCAACTATCCAAATTTACAATAACTTATTTGTCTTATCATGCTGTTAAATTTCCAGTTTCTAATAAGTTTTTATTACACGGTTGTCTGGAATGTCTAAATCTTAGTGATCTTTTTTGAAAAAAAAAAAACTTTTGTATAATGACCACTAATCTGTAAATGATTATTGTCCCAGGCAACCAATTTAATTCAATGTTTTTCTATTTTTTAATTCATATAAACTATGTTTAAAGTCCATTTATACACTACCTGTTAAGGGTTTGGTATTAAGAATTTTAATGTTTTTTTTATTTTTTATTCTCAGCAAGGATGCATCTATTTGATCAAAAAAAGTAGTAAAAATATTAATATTGTGAAATTTTATTACAGTTTTAAAGAACTGTTTTTGAAAATATTTAAAAACGTAATTTATTCCTGTGGATTTTCAGCATCATTACTCCAGTCTTCAGTGTCACATGATCCTTCAGAAATCATTCTGATATGAGGATTTTGTTGAAATGTTGAATTTATATTTTTGTGGAAACAGTGATACAATACCATACAAAAAGTTTGGGGTATAAGATAAAAAAATAAATTGTATTTATAATATTCATAAAATGAAAAACAAATGTAGATTTAATGCTTTATTTGGATATTTTAAGTAGCCTAAATATGAGTTATAATATGAACTATAAAGGCTGGTCACATGACCTGTTCTCCTGCTGTGAGATTGTTTTCTCCTGGATGTGTCTACATTGGACAGCAAAAAGCACCTTTGATATGATGAACTGTAATAAATTCTCCTCCTTTTATTGCCCGCATTCTCCACCAGAAACAAGCACCTTTAGGCTCACTAACATGAAACAGCAGCACACCAGGGGTCTGTAATGTTGGCTTTGGGATTCGGCCTTAAGCTTGAGTGGTTGGCATGATGTTCTGGTCTCCTCTAGGTCCTCTATGCTATTTCCTATTCTTAACCCAAAAACCAATTGACATTATTGGTAATGTTTGCAGACTTTATGATCTAGTTGTGATTATTTCATAGATGGCTAAGACTATAACATTTGGGTGGTTTCAGTTGAGATTTTGCAGACAATAAGATAGTGTTTTCCAAGGACAGGAAGGAACTATCCACACCATAGTGAAAGGCATTATTACCTGCAGTCCCACCTCTGTACTCCAGAATAATGAAAATCTGCAACATTGGGGCCTCGTAGGATTAATTAGTTGAACACCTCAGAGACAGGATGATTTACTTTGATTTACATAACAGAACAAGTGGACCAGGCAGCGGCCCATTCGTAAAATAAAGTCCACACGTCTTTTATTATGGCAAACGTGCTTCGGTCGTTTAACTAGGTGAGCTTTAGACGATGAAAATAGCCGTGACTCTGGCCTCTGCGGGTTCCGTCTGAAGCCTGATGCAAAAGGTGACAGAACTACAGGCTTAATTTAAAGACCACTTTTCGCCCCCTGTGGTTTCTATGATAAAGACATCTGACAATAGGGCTCCCCTAATTTATAGCCAGACCAAGTACATTAATTGATTTTTACATTTCGCACCGTCCTGTTCCCTTATTAGAGGGAAGCGTGAGGCAATTTATCTGCCTTGATATGCCATATTCATGGCCCTGATTGTAATTTTTTGACAAAGTGGCACATTTCTCTGGAATGAACTCTACGGCATGCATGGATATACATTTAATCATTTTCTAATAAGCTCTTTTAGAAGGATTCATAAAAATCCTCTCAGAATACAGAGTGAATTACTGTAATACGGTTAATGCTGTTTCTGTCTTAGTAGTAAAAATAAATAAATAATAATACGAAATAACTCGTTCTGCCATATTCACCATTATGTCTGTGAAAGGACCAATTCTACAGTTATTAATTATAAATGTCCTCCTAATTGACATAAATGGGCTTTTCATTTTCCACTGTTCAGAAACGAGGCTTTCTGTGCTTTGTGTTTTTCACACGATTAGGCAAAGAATGGTTCATTCTGAATAATGGAGCGTTCACACATTCACACACTTGATTTTATTAGTTCATTGGTAGCTTCCACTGCTCATATGCATTAAGTTAACATTGCCTCATTATTGTTACAATGTTGGACACACCCACGTCGAACAGTCACCGTTACTCATGAAAATGACTTCCTGTGTTAATGGCAGTAGTGTGAATGCATTTTAAGCCATTTTTAACTTTAACTTACTTTTAAAGATTTGTTTTAAAGGACAAATTAAAATTATTTTGTGTTGTAATCAAAATTGTATTTTTTTTTTCTTTAAAACACAAATGGTGATCTTAGATTGCCCTTAAAAATCTTTGTCATACAGTGAAAGTGGATGGTGACACTTTAAATAATTTAATTATTGACAATATTTTTCAAGTTACTATTTTTCCTTTCTTGCTTTTTCTCCGATTATTATGAAGATCATTAATTATTTTTCTTTTATTAAGGCAATAGCTGTGCACTGTAAATATATAATACCTAATACCTAAAATTAACAACCCTACTAACTATTAGCAGTAATTAGGTGTTTACTGAGGCAAAAGTTGTCATTAATAGTTGTTAATAGTGAGAATTTGACCCTAAACTAAAGTGTTACCATGAATTTTACTAGTAACTTTTGAATGAAAAACCGTTTTATTTTAGGGTTCAATTCTTGCTATCACTAGTTGCTTATGAGCATGCATATTACTAGGATATTGGCTTTTTATTAGTTTTTATAAAGCACATATTAATGCCTTATTCTGCATGATCATATTCTACATCGCTTAATCCTACCCAATACCTAAACTTAAACGCTACCTTACTAACTATTAATGAGGTGTAAATTAAGAGTTTATTAAGGCAAAAGTCGTAGTTAATAGTGAATATGTGTTCCCCATACTAAAGTGTTACCAATGCTTCTTTAACCTTTCTGAAAATGCTTCTTTTTTTTTATATATGCAGAGAAGCTCTTAAATCTGGCCAGAGCTCAACAGCTGTTTCTCTGCAGCACCAGGACCACAGGAATAAGTACAATAATAAAGTGTTATTCCATCAGACAGCGAGCCCCAAAATCTCTGATGTGGATTTAAAGTTTAGCTGGATGCAAACCAAAGCATGTCCCTGTGTCTCTCAGCGGCTCTCGGTTACCTTACAGGCAGGAATGTCTCTACGAACGCCATAGGCTGTTTGGGAGGATGTACTGTACCTCATTCCCATGCATTCTGACTGTTCTGTGAGCCGCGGTTATTTTGATTTGCCGTAAAATGTCAATATTGTTTCTGCATTAGCTCACCTCCGATAAAATGACACGTTCCTCTCCAGCCGGATGACATAGCCTTATTAAAGCTCTATGCTTGTATCAACATTCGAGCAGCAGAAGAAAAGTGCTTGCGTTCCAGAGGGTCAATGCACCAGAGCGCTAATTTGTTGACCCTGAAAGTGAAGGGGTCAGAAGTTCAAAACCCAGCTGCTGGGGAGATAACCGAGCACATGTGAGCGTACGTGTGTTCGTGGCTCTGTAGGGGTCATTTCCTTCAGAGCCCCTTCAAATACAGAGGATATGGCCCGCTCACTAAATTGTCCATTAAATGGCCTGTACAGTAGAAACTGTTGAGGTGAGAGGTTACAGAAGGCGCGAAGGAAAACACATGCTCTTTAAAGGAACATTCTGGGTTAAATAGCATGCAAGTGAAGCTCTATTGACAGTATTTGTAGCATAATGACTGTTTGAAATAATTTCCACTCATCCCTGGTCACAGTAAGACTTTTACAATGGAAGTACATGAGGCCAGCATACACTGTTCATAAAGTATAGCCCTATGACTTAAACGTGTTAACATGAGACTGTATGATGGAATCACTAATTGGCTTTGTCTATGTAAAGTCATATTATATATAATATGACTGCACTGAAGAAAAAAAAAGAAAAGAAAAAGAAAGGGTCCCATGCGCAGGCCTGGCCAAATAGCATCCATATTTAAAGTCGATTGGAGATTTCTTCTTTGGCTTCTTAGCAATAGTCCATAGTCCAGTGCCCTATCGTGATTGGCAGGAGCTATCAAACATTAATAGTGATGCTGCTTCCACTGTAATTAAGTGTTAATCACTTCCTTATGCTAATGGAGTTTTTTGGAGTGGAGTTTTTCCGTGCCAGGCCATTGTTACTGCGCCTGAAATAATTTCTGTGTGATCACTCCCCTAGAAATCAAAATGTGAATAATTATTCCCTAATTAAGTGAGTGGGGCCTGCTCCTGGAGTTAAGGCTGCATTAATTTGAATGTTTTTACAGTTCTCTAATTGGGATAAGGGCAGTTACTGATGAGAGGCCCGCGCACAAGCAGAGAGAAGGCCTGGCTCCTGTACGCCGCCACTCAAGGTCAGCGCGCCGAGTCCTGTAGCTCCCGCAGAGCCCTGCATTGTTGGCGGAGCATGCATCTATCATCTTGACAAGCATGTGCTCTCACGTCTTCAATTATTAATTGCATTAAATACATTTTTTGAATCCGGGATGGAGGTGTGTTTCCAGGAGAGTGGCCTTTAACATCGCCGCATTGTTGCCGCACGGTTGGATGGTCTATTTTCCGCCTCCACGTATTTGGGAACTGTAAACAGAGAGAAAGCGAACAAGGCCAAGGTGGGGAGCGTTTTTCAAAAAGGAGTTTGTCTACGCCCCTGCCTCGTTCTTACGCCGAGACTGTTGCGCAACGAAGGTGCTGAGGTTGAGGTCGTTGGATGAGAGAATCAAGGCAGACGGAGAGAGGAACTGCCTTGAGGCACTACACGAAGGACAGAGAAAAATGTAACCATTACTTGCTTTTAAAAGAGGCACTTTCAAAAATAAATTAGTACTCAAATACTTGGCAAAGTGGTTCAGATACAGTTTTGGAGGAGTTCTGGGAGACTCGACAATTGAAAAATAACCTTCTACAACATATTGGGACACTTAAGGCACACTTAAGAATGTCTGAATGTCATTGCATTAAATCATCAAATATATCAAAGCAAACAAATGCCATCTGTTTCTGAACTAACTTTACTTTTCTGAGCCATTTTTGCAGGTACCTTAAACCAGCTGTTCTAATGTGATTGGATGTATGGAGACCACAAAGGTAAGTTCATCACATTAACTTAGCTTTTGACAACCACAAAAACACTTTGGGCCAGATTTACCAAACAGGGCAAATTAGCGTGAGAGCGCAATTCCAAAAAGTTCTGTGCATGATCTAATGACAACACGCAAGTTAAAGAACACAGATGCAGCCGGATCATTAGCATCTGGTTTAAGACATATTTTTTTGGTACTTTACTTTTTTTTTATTTACATATTTTATTTTCAAATGTGTGTGTGTGTGTGTATGTGTGACATTCAGAATGGATTTGCAAAAATAATGACTTTGTGTTATTAAACAGGTTTCCAAAATTCCCTGATATTGGTCAGACAAACTCATAGCCCCACTTCCAAAGTCATGCCATTGGTTGAGTTGCCGTGTACGGCTGGTCGGAATGCTCAAACAAACAGTAATATTTCAATGTTTTATTTTTTTGGGGAATCACCTACAAATGGCTTATATATTAAGGATATGGTAACACTTTACAGTAAGGTCTCATTTGTTATTAACATTAGTTAGCATGAACAAACAAGGAACAATTCTTCTACAGCATTTATTAATCTTAGTTCATTTCAACATTTGCTCATTTTTTAAGGGATATTTTACCCAAAAATTGACATTTTGTCATCATCTACTCACCCTCATGTTGTTCTAAACCTGTACTGCATGAGTTTCTTTCATCTGGTGAACACAAAAGAAGATAATTTAAAGAATAAAGTGTAACCAGACAGTTGACGGAAGCCATTGACTTCCAAAAAAATACTATGGAAGTCAATGGGTGCCGTCAACTGACTGCTTACCAACATTCTTTAAAATATATTCTTTTGTGTTCAACAGAAGAAAGAAACTCATGCAGGTTTGGAACAACTTGAGGGTGAGTAGATGATGACAGAATTTTCATTTTTGGGTGAACTATCCCTTTAAGAGCAAAGTTAACATGTAATGCACTCTGAACTAACATGAACAATTTTATTTTTATTAACTAACATTAACAAAAGTTAATAAATGCAATGAAAATATATTGCTCATTACTGCATTAACTAATATTAACAAATGAGACCTTATATTGTATATTGCAAGTGTTACCAATAAATACCAAGTGTTTGTGGACACTATAGTTATTGTTCAGGTTTATAATTTTACAGCTGGTTTAGTTAACTATATGCAATGAGAGGCAGAAATCAGTTTGGTTTTATCCCAACTGGCTGTCGTCCCTCGGCCCTACCGGCACATGGTGGTGTCGGCATGATGCTGTTACCACCGGGCAGAGTGGCATGATATATTAGAGGCCTTCATCCTGCGGAGAAACACTGCCTGCCACTTACCCTGATTAAAGCTCCCGCTGCTTAGGATAAAGCCACCGTCACCTCGCGCTCCAGACAAATGGAGCACGAGGGGAGCAGGACATTTTTCAGACGCCATCTTTCCCTGCCGAGCGCTCCTCTACCGCCTCGCCTCTGTGTAATACTTTTGAATTAATTAGGAATTTTGGTAAATGACATAAAGTGGCTCTAATTTTTTATGTCTGCCAGCAGAACAATTAGACCATTAGGAATAACAGATGACCCAACCGAGTCCGTGCGCCTGTTGCCGATTTTCGAAGCACATTATTTCTGACGTGCCAAAACAAATAGTCGCAGTTTTAGCCTGATTTTACTGTCGGAGGCATTCCGCTTGCAAATGATTCTTTTTTTCGGAGTGTTTTTCCCTCCTTCTGTTTTGAACGGAGGCCTGATCCCTGGTTGCGAGACCTCATTAGAGCAGGTATGCTCTCTCTGTTCACTTCTCCATTCTTCAGGTGAACCTTAATTTACACTGAGGCGCGTTACGATCTTCACGTCGCGGAGTCACCCACTACCGTGGAAAGCAAAAGAGATGGAGCACTCAAAGGGGCCCGCTCGGCACTTGAGATGAAATTTTTGCCTCTTGAAACCTGTCAAATCTCCCGGTGAGAAGGCGAGGGGTAGAGGAGGGGGTGAGCGAGTGGAGAGGAGGGACCTGAGGTGCAAAAAATAGTATTTCCACCCTGATAAATGAGTTCTATCCTGACTGCATATGGTATATGTTTTAAAGTGCCTCCCCCCGGCCTGTGCGCACAGGAGCCATCCTTCATAATGAGCTCGGCCCCTCTCCCTCATGTGGGGGCCCCGGCGGTTGCCAGGCAGCTGCCAGTACAGTCGCACCCCGGGTCGCCACGGATGCATCTGCGCACTGTAGCCTACAGTCATTATGCACTCTGTTGTACAACTGCTCTGATGTGCAGTCAGTGCCAGGAGTGTTTGTGTTGTCATTTATATTGGCTGTCATTTTGAGTTGCTCATACATCACATCTTTGAAATCAAATAGGAGCTTTTGGACGTTTTGTCAGGTCATTTGAAAAAAATGTTTCATGTAACATCTAAATTAACTGGTTTTATTTAAGTGCAAAATATTATTTGAAAAGTAAAATAAGATACGACTCACTGAAAATTAGTGATGCACATTAATATGCCAGCAAACAGCTTCATAAACAGGCTACTGTGAAGAAGTTTAGACAGTTTGTATACTATAGATAGATAGATAGATAGATAGATAGATAGATGGATAGATGGATGGATATTAGTGCTGTCAAATCGAGTAATCACTATTAATCGCATCTAATTTTTGTTTTGTTTACACAATATATGTGTGTGTATATTGTTATATTTATATGTGTGTGTGTGTGCATGTCTGTGTACATCAGGGCCGTAACCACCATAGACTTTGAAGTCCCCTCAAATAATTAGAGATGGCCAAATTGTCCCCCCCAATATTTGATATATTCTTGATGCTGCTCTGCTGTACTCCATTACACACCACTCTGTTTGTTGCTAGGATGACAAATGTAAAATTTTTAAGCTGGTCTGTCTCAGCGGTTTAACAGCGCTCGTCACCGTCAGAATGAGTGAGATGGCCAATCAAATCAAAGAAGGCGGGGCTTAATGTTAGTGCGAATTCCAATGTGACACTTTAGTTATAACAGAGAAGGAGTGCATTGTAAGCATAGACTGTAAAAAAATATGGACATAGTGTCCGTGACGTCACCCATAGGATTCTGAAGAGCAGTTTTGAAGCGTAAAGTAGGGTCGAGCTGGCTGTTGCCATCTTAGCCGCGCGTCACTCCCAGATAACAGAAAAAGGGCAAAGAGGCGGGACGTGGCTGGAGCTGAGGTGACGCGATGACTAACAGACAGCAGATAAATGGCTATCCACCGGTCACTCAAAGTGGCCACGCCCTTAATTATGCAGAACTTTAAGGCTTTATATAATGTAAACATAAAAAAATTCACCCCCTTCATAGTTGTCATGAAGGGCAAAATTAGATATATAGACCAAAACCACCATTTGTACCAGGCTGTAAACATGTTTTTTTTTTGCTGTAAAGTTGGGCATTTTACATGGAGCTCAATGAGATTCTGCTCCCTTCTGGAGCCTGTCTCTAGTGGCCAGTCGATGAATTGCAGTTTAAGTCACTTCCGTATTGGCTTCAAGAGAAACTGGGGGAGGTTGCCGCTTGGTTGTAAGATGTAAGTAGCTAAACATTCTTTTACTCTTTTACAATAAAAACGTTCAACAACCAACAGTAATATCGAGTGATACAAACTACTTGACATTTTCTATGAAATTTCACCGTTTTGAATTGAAAATATAAAATTATTTAAGTAAATCATAACTGAATTTGACGTGACAAGAAACATTTTTACTTATTAGGCAGAAAAATATTATTTGCAAATAGTTTACTTCATAACTACAATAGAACTGGAGCTTTTACCGTTCTTATTTCGTTTTCTTTATTTCCTTACATCCCTTTTAATCCTTTAATAATTTAAATCCTTTAAATAAACCAATTAGACCAATACCAATATATATATAGCATGTTAGATGCGATTAATCGTTTTGACAGCACTAAGTGTGTTTGCATTTATTATTACACATTTTTAGAATAAATGAGACTTTCACGAATACAGTTCTTATGCTCCACTGTATTCTTTTTACAGTTGCTTTTTGAAATATTTAATACTGAATCAAGCTACAACATCCAAAGTAATTAAGCCTAGGTAGAAGTAGAAATAGCTCTTTTATGTGAGAACTGCACTTTTTACAGGGTATTTGCTACAGTAAAAAGGCTAGTACTTCTTACCATGACTGTTCTGTTGTGGGTGGTAAAAAAAGTGTTTTATCCCATCATGGTAGAAATTACATGCGTTATTGATGCCCAAGAGCTAACCTTAGTTTGCTTATGCGTGCACGAGTGTGTATGTGCGTTTGCACATGTATGTGTGGACCGCGTGACCCAGAAAGAAGACGAGGTGTCGGCCGTGCCTGCAGAAAGCAGCCGTTCCTGTCACCAAATGATGTTATGTGGGTCAGCATTTATTAGAGAGTTATTTGTCATTCTCTTCTTGAACAGACTGGAGTGTGAAGTCGTTACTGCCGCGCTGCTGTCTCCAGCTAGACCCATTATTTCCTTCACAGGAACTCGCAAACCTCTTTGTTACATCTCAAGACCTGCTGGATCTGTGCAGTGCACGCCTCTCTGCTCTCCAACTTTCCCCTGTCTGCTTTTTTCTCCTCACAAGATGATTTTCTTCTCCAGTTATGATAGTCCCAGATGCTTTAGTGGATTGAATAAGACTGAGTGTGACAGATGTGAATTCTTAGATGTTGTGTGTTCATGTTTGTGCTTCTGTATGACATAGCTGCCTAATTAAAACTGTTCTCGCATGCTTTTTCATTGCTATAAGCCGATATTTAAAAGTATGGCTAATTTCAGTTCAAATACTAATGCAAATGTAGTGTTTTCTAAGCATTACTTTAAATATTTCTCATAAATAGGGGAAGCAAGAAACCACTCAGAACACCATCAAGAACCACCACCATCCAGAACACATAGCATCATGGCAAGCTTGGAGTTTTGCATTAACAAACACTTCTGACATTTTCTTCAGGTAACGTAAAAATATATTTATGAGAATGTTTTTGAGCCCTTAATTTTTGTAATACATATTTCTTGATAGCTGCTATTTCAGCCATCCTGTACTGACAGAGTTTCCACATATTGTCAAAACTACAGTTCAAAAGTTGGAGGGCCAGTAAGATATTTATTTTATTGTATTTTTTTTAAAGAATTTTTTTTCAGCAAGGATGCATTAAATTGATCAAAACATTGACAGTAATGCCATTTATTGGTAACACTTTATAATAAGGAGGCTTTGAGGCTTGATGGTGAGAAAATCAAGGGGTAATTTTCATTGTTGCATGAACTATTGAACTATTGGGTAAATAGTCCTCACTTTAGATGAGCTCACAAAAATAGTTAACTGACAACTACTAAACGTTTGATGATAACCTGAATTAATCATGAATTACAGTAGGAATACATGTTAATAAAGCATTTATAATACTTAATTTAGAAATTATATATTGATCATTAATAAAGAATGAAAATACAATTATTAAACACTTTATAGATATGCTTATAAATCAAGAATAAAGCATGTATAGCTGTATTTATAAACTGCTTATTGTCTATTAATGCTTAATAAATGAATTAACTATTTACTAATGCTTAACTAATGATTCATAGCATGCAGTTATTATAAAGTATTACCCATTTGTTGTTTCAAAATATTTCTATTTCTATTATATTTCACAATATTACTGTTTTTACTGTTTTTTTTTATTAAATAAAATATAAAAAAATCAAACTTCAAACCCCAAACTTCTGAATGGCAATGTATGTTTTGAGAATTAAATATAATTCCTAGAATTTAATATTAATATGTGACTGTAGAATAATACTGATGTTAAGGCTTTGTTGTTGTGTCTGAAAATACAGTATGGTATGGTGTATATAGTATAGTATAGTACAGTATAGTATAGTATATAGTACAGTATATAGTACAGTACATTACAGAACAGTATAGTAAAGTATATAGTACAGTACATTATAGTACAGTATAGTATAGTACAGTACAGTATAGTATAGTATAGTACAGTAGTGACAGGAAACAATAGAAAGAAGAAAGATCTTGGGATTAGTAAATGACCTGAATCGGATTCAATGTGCCTCTGATTTTTAAAATATTGCATTTCAAATCCTCTGAATAAACTGAAAAAAGTGACCCCTCATACTGTTTTTTTTTTATGTCTTATTTAAGTACAATAACACAATATTAACATACAAAACAAAAACCAAATTCATCATATTTTGTTCATGTTACAAATAACATGGCATTTGTAATGACAAACAGGATGTCTTAAAATAGAGCTTGGGTCCAAATGAATCCAGGCCAGGCATTGGTGATGGTGGAATAATCAGCTATCCCATACTCCCCTGTGCTTAATAGAGACAGCTGCTCAGAATTTAAAGGACAACAGCGAGAGAAGTCTTAATTACTGGACAGAAGTTAGCCAATAATGAATATTTTATTTTAGGCCGTCCGTTGGCTGCCGGTGAATTATGCCAGAGAAGGGACGAGGCCGTGAATCATCACGTCCAGGTAAATGCCAGGATGATGATATAATTGGTTGCCGTGGAGAAAAGCGCAACCTCTGTAAAATGTTAGGCAGGTTAGGGTGTGAGCTCTGTAATTCATTACACACAGATATGACTGACTCAGATTATTCATCATTCTCTCTCTCTCTCTCTCTCTCTCTCTCTCTCTCTCTATTTACATCTCTTTCTGTCACTAATGAGCAGGTCCAGGTGGAATCTGCAGGATTTTGTGCATATTCTGCAGTGATTTTAAAGAACAATCTGCAGAATTGATGTAAACATGGTAAAAACTTATTTTTTTATATAGTATTTATGACAACTATACCTGGTATCCTCTATACAGTACATCTCAGATTATACTTTAATATCTCATTTTATTTTACTTCTTTAAAAGAACAAATTGCTCTGTTTTCATCACTCTACACAGAAGACAACTGCACAATGCGTGGAAGAAGGGAGAGAGAAAGAGAAAGACTTGCCGTGCTCACTAAAACAGACATCATTAAGCAGGGTGGCCTGACTATTTCATGCACTGAAAAATTTATGAATGTGGACACAGAGGTCATGGGGACACAGCTACCATTAAACCAGCCCAGCACCCCCTTTACACAGCCCCCTGCTAGCAGCTGAACTCATCTTCACCGCCTAACCCCGACATTTAATTCTTATTCTACTCTAGCGCTCCACATTGTCCTGAGACACCGTGCATTTTATTTTGCAAACACTAATGCTAACCAACTTCAATCCACATTTTCTAAAGGAAATGCTTGCTAGGTAGCAAAAGAATAGTTTAAGTGTTAGTTAAGCTTTGTTATTCTGCAATTTGCTTTGTATTTGTGTTGCATGAAATGTGTCGTGCGTATTGGCTGTGCACTAGATTCAACAACACATAATCTGAGACTGACTTAGAAGTGTTAAGGTTCCTAGAGAGGGTTAAACAGATGCAAGAAAGAAAAGATAGATCATTATTCAGTATGCAAGAAAGAAGACCAATCGCAATTCAGTATGAATTCAGTGACGTCATTATATATATATATACTCACCAAAAGTTTGGGGTATTATTTTTTTTTTTTAAATAAAGTAACACTTTTATTCAGCAAGGATGCATTAAATGTATCAAAATTGGCAGTGAAGATATTTATGATGTTACAAAAGATTTATATTTCAAATAAATGGTGTTTTGAGCTTTCTATTCATCCAAAAATCCTGGAAGAAAAAAAAATGATATAGTATAATATAGTATAGAACTTTATAGGATTGAATAGAATATGATAGGATAGGATAGGATAGGATAGGATAGAACATTACAGTTCAGAACATTATTGTATGGTACGGTACAGTATATTATAATATATAACACTACAGTTCAGAACATTATAGTATGGTATGGTATAGGATAGGATAGGATATAGAACATTACAGTTCAAAACAGTATAGTATATTATAGTATGGTATTGTATGGTATGGTATAGGATAGGATATAGAACATTACAGTTCAAAATAATATAGTATATTATAGTATGGTATAGGATAGGATAAAGAACATTACAGTTCAAAACAGTATAGTATATTATAGTATGGTATTGTATGATATGGTATGGTATAGGATAGGATAAAGAACATTACAGTTCAAAATAATATTGTATATTATAGTATGGTATTGTATGGTATGGTATGGTATAGGATAGGATAAAGAACATTACAGTTCAAAATAATATTGTATATTATAGTATGGTATTGTATGATATGGTATGGTATAGGATAGGATAAAGAACATTACAGTTCAAAATAATATTGTATATTATAGTATGGTATTGTATGGTATGGTATGGTATAGGATAGGATAAAGAACATTACAGTTCAAAATAATATTGTATATTATAGTATGGTATTGTATGATATGGTATGGTATAGGATAGGATATAGAACATTACAGTTCAAAATAATATAGTATATTATAGTATGGTATAGGATAGGATAAAGAACATTACAGTTCAAAACAGTATAGTATATTATAGTATGGTAGGGTATAGGATAGGATATAGAACATTTAAGTTCAAAACAGTATAGTATATTATGGTATGGTATAGGATAAGATAAAGAACATTACAGTTCAAAACAGTATAATATATTATAGTATGGTATGGTATGGTATGGTATGGTATGGTATGGTACGGTATAGTATAGTATAGTATAGTATAGTATAGTACAGTATAGTATAGAACATTACAGTTCAGAACATTATGGTATGGTATGGTATATGATAGGATAAAGAACATTACAGTTCAAAACAGTATAGTATTTTATAGCATGGCATGGTATGGTATAGAACATTACAGTTAAAAACAGTATAATATATTATAGAATGGTATAGGATAGGATATAGAACATTTCAGTTCAAAACAGTATAGTATATTATGGTATGGTATAGGATAGGATAAAGTACATTACAGTTCAAAACAGTATAGTATATTATGGTATGGTATGGTACGGTACAGTATATTATAGTATATAACGTTACAGTTCAGAACATTACAATATAGTAGGGTGTAGGATAGGATAGGATAGAACATTACAGTTCAGAACAGTATAGTATATTATGGTATGGTATGGTATGGTACGGTACAGTATATTATAGTATATACGTTACATTTCAGAACATTACAATATAGTAAGGTGTAGGATAGGATAGGATAGAACATTACAGTTCAGAACAGTATAGTATATTATAGCATGGTATGTATAGGATAGGATATATAACATTACAGTTCAAAACAGTATAGTATATTATAGTATGGTATGGGATAGGATAGGATATATAACATTACATTTCAAAACAGTATAGTATATTATAGCATGGTATGTATAGGATAGGATATATAACATTACAGTTCAAAACAGTATAGTATATTATGGTATGGTATGGTACGGTACAGTATATTATAGTATATAACGTTACAGTTCAGAACATTACAATATAGTAGGGTGTAGGATAGGATAGGATAGAACATTACAGTTCAGAACAGTATAGTATATTATAGTATGGTACGGGATAGGATAGGATATATAACATTACATTTCAAAACAGTATAGTATATTATAGCATGGTATGGTATGTATAGGATAGGATATATAACATTACAGTTCAAAACAGTATAGTATATTATGGTATAGGATAGGATAAAGAACATTACAGTTCAAAACAGTATAGTATATTATAGTATGGTATGGTATGGTACGGTACAGTATATTATAGTATATAACATTACAGTTCAGGACATTATAGTGTATTATGTTATGGTATAGTATGGTATTGAATGGTACGGTACAGTATAGTATAGTATAGTATAGTATAGTATAGAACATTACAGTTCAGAACATTATGGTATGGTATGGTATAGTATATCAAAAATTGAGAAGAACACCTGTTTTCAATATTGATGATAAATGTTTCTTGAGCATCAAATCATCATATTAGAATGGTTTCTGTAGGATCATGTGACACTGAAGACTGGACTAATAATGCTGAATATTCTGCTTATTTTAAATTATTGTAATAATATTTAACAATGTTACTGTTATTGTATTTTCGATCAAATCTTTCAAAAAAACAGATAAAAAAATCGTAATGTGAGTGAACCTTGAGTTCAAAACTTGTTGTCTTTTGCTATGTGTTTGCTAGGCATTCTAAATGTGTTTGTGTGTGTTGCAATGTGGTTGCTAGTGTGTTCTGGGTAGCTGCTTACTGATTCAAGTCCACCCTTATGTCTTTAAGATATTCTGATCCCAAGATACATGTGGAAGTTTTCACCAACTTTGCCTTTGTATTAATTTTTATTTTAGCACCATGATCAACCTAACAAATGATTTATTATTATTGCTGGGCGAACATGAAAAGTCTCCAAAATCAATTTTCTAGCGATAGATAAAATCAAAACCTCAGGGATGCCTTGAGCGGCACACGTCTGTTTCTGCTATAGCGCTCGTTCAAAATTCAGCGCAACTGCGTCAAGCTCTAATGGAAGTTGAACGCAGACAGAATTATTTGGTAATACACAGATTGAGTCAATTTGAGAATGTATTAAGTGAGCTTTAGCCCATGTTTAAGACATCTTAAACATCAGAAAAAGAGCATTAAACTTAATAGGACAGTGAGCAAGCACTGCTAACATGAAGAGATCCACTCTCACGCTTCAGCAGATTCCACCCGGCGACATATTTTAGGTCAATTATTTGACGGCTCAGACTCCCCTGCATTATTTAAGCGTGTCATCTTTACAGCAGTCGGATGCTTTATCCCCATCCTCTGCTGCAAATACCCCAGATCTATTAACAATTACTTTACTCTGCCACTCTAGCAGCCTATAATTTATCAACCATTAAAAATTGATCAATATTAAAATTTAGCATTTCACTTTTAGACTGGTGTGAGCATCCGAGTGGAATAAAAGGCAAAGCCTCTGAAATATTTACATGAGGAAACTTGATAAGGTTTAATGCTCTTCTCCATCTCTCTCCCGGGGGACGCGCCGCCCGTGGTGGCATTGAGCCGAGACTTTGGTTTGGTCTGGTCTTCTGACTGCTTGTGCTGTCCTTCCTGTGAGCGTATGATAACATCATGTTTCAGGCTTTGAGCATAAAGCGTACAGTAGGTCTAACTATATGACATCCTTGTGACCATGAAAAATGCATATCGCTGCATGCCATTTGCTCAGAAAGAACTCGCAGTAGCGTCTAAGTGTTTGCACAGAGGGTCTTATCTTTGTGAGATGTCTTTATCTGCTCTAACCCCATCAAAAATAGACAATTAAAGGGTTGAACCTCATGAAACCTCCCAATATATTATTATATAACCTCCCAATGTATTATTTGAGTTGTATTTAACTATGAATTTTGCCTCAATAAACTCCTAATTACTGTGTATTAAAAGTTATAAGGTAGTTGTTAGTTGTTAATTTTAGGCATTGGGGATTAAGGGATATAGAATAATGTCATGCAGAATAAGGCATTAATATGTGCTTTATAAGTACTAATAAACAGCCAATATCATAATAATATGCATGCTAATAAGCAACTAGTTAATAGTGAGAATTCAACCCTATACTGATATTTGTATAGTATTGCAATAAAATAACGTGCTTAGTTATGCTATAAGTAAAAATGCAAGAAAACGGATTTATTGCTTAATGATTAATACATATGTATATATGTATGTGTGTGTGTGTGTGTATATATATATATATATATATATATATATATATATATATATATATATATATATATATATATATATTAACAGATACAATCTTAAAAAATTATCAATAAATCATGATTTACATTTGCAGATGTACAACTAATACATTAATAATAAATGCTGTAGTATTATTGTTCATCGTTAGTTCATGTTAAAAAATGAAACCTTGTAAAGTGTTACCAATATTTTACTTAAAATACATATTTAATATACTTAAAATTGTAAGTATTACAGTGTCATTGTTGCATATGTTACACGTAGTTACTATAGTAATAACTATAAATGATGCATAATTACATGCAATTGACCTTAAACCAAACCGAGCCCTAATCCTAACCTTATACATAGTTACAGTGCTTAAAATTACCCAGTACTTAAGTGTATAATACAGTGTAACAAGAACACCTTAAAATAAAGTGTAACCGTGTGATCCTTTGGGATTTTTTTCTGCTTATCTGCTAATATACTTTCTGCATTCATAAACAGATTATTGGTTGGGACCATTTAATGATCCTACAGTATCACAGTCATGACTCATTAAGACAAAATAAACTAGGCTATATACACATTTCATTAGTATATATGTTTAAGTTCAGTGTCATTCTTTTGAGAAGTATTTTCTCATGAAGCAACATCTGAAGTGTTTAATCGCATGAAACACTGACTAATTTTCACGGACTTTCAGGAGAAAAGACATTTGAAGTGTGCGAATATCCTTAGTTAATCTGTTTAAACAGATAAAGATAGACGGCTTTTTCTCCCTCTCAAAATCTCATTATAGGGCTCATCTTCACCTTGCCTACATCTCATTTCAGAAGAGTTTTTCAACACAACAATGTCAGAGAGGAAAGGAAACCGCTGCCATGTGTTCGATTTTAATCTCGATCTTCTGGGACTTAGAGCGAGATTTCTATGTTCTTCTGCAATTTACATGTTAAATTCTGTAAGCCCTAGGTAGTTCAGGCGTTTGTGCGGGAACAGTGGGCGGTGTAATTTTCAAACGTTCAATGAATAATTTCATCTCAATTAGAAAATCAGGGCAACACAAATCTGCCCTTTAGCCCAAAACTACTGTTTCCACTTTCTGTTTGCGTCAAACCCCCGTCTGACGCCAACATGTGCAATACAGGAAGTGCATTAGCAGTTAATTAAATGGTGGCAATGCACGAGAAAAAAAAAGTGCTTATTTGAACTGATACATTGCATAAAGTTTCATGTTGTTTTGTTTGTTTTTTTAACTTGAAGGAATATTTGTGTGAGGAACAGATCAAGTCATTTTCACTAACAATATTCACCTCTTTCTTTTATATAAGAAATAATTTGGTTACGAGAAGCTAGAACCAATAACATGCGATGCTATTGACATCCAACCTACATTTAAAAAAATTAGTAAATAATGATGATCCTTTTCATCTTTGTTTCGTTAAAATGTAAAATGTGTTTTTGAGGTTTAGTGCTAGATGAACTGATCTCCACCACCTATAACCATCATACAGTTGCTGTTTTTACAGTAACTAATCTGAAGATGAGTGGTTAAGAAGGCTGTTTTAATCTCTCGGTCATCTTGATTAATAATTCAACAGGTTCTCTCTGTACTGGACTCATTAAGGCCAAACGCTGCAAGTATCTAAACAGAGCAGATGGCTGGAAATTCAATAAGTGTGTATGAATCTTGACTTCATTGGGTGGATTTGTTAAAAATGAGCAGTGTTTTAAACTCACAAAAGCTGAGCTGACGCAACTTCTTATACCCTTATGTTCTGGAGGACATTTATTAAACTGATTGTTGTTATGAGAGGTTTGTTTTGTTTTTGAGAGCTTTTAGATTGCAAGGTTTCACCTCAGTGATTGTAAAATGGCCATTGTGGGCCTGGAACTTCATTTACAGTCTGTTAGTCTAAAACTTTAGCACCCATAATGCACTGAGCATGTTGCATCTAAGGCCACTCCCACCACCCTGTGGAAAAAAAATAGCTACAACCTAGGCTAGGCTAGCCTAGGCTGGTTGGCTGGTCTTAGCGGGTTTAAGCTAGAAGTAGCTGGTTTAAGCTGGTCTTCTAGGCTGGCCAAGCTGGTGTTTAGCTGGTTTTAGCTGGTCTCCCAGCTTGACCAGCTAAGACCAGCTTGGCCAGCTAAAAAAGTGACCAAAACCCTTCTAAAACCAGCCTGCGAGACCAGTCTGCTATGGATACATTTACCAGAGTCAAATACCGTCTTACTTTAGTAGGAAATACTTCTTAGTAAACTTTTAGTCTCAATGTGTTGACTTCAAAATCCAAAATCCAAAACGTACATTTAGTGAGAGTGAGTTACTTTTGGTTCAACCCCTAACTTCCACTCCCAATAATGCTTTTAAAGTGTAGAAATGGTACAATACAATTTTCAGTAATAAATTTACCCTTACAATAACTTTTAATTTAATTAATAACCCTCTGTTGATCTGACTGTCAATGGGCGGGGATATAAAAATATGGAAATATAATCTATAGATTTCACGAAAGCCCTGGAGCTGTCAAAAGTCTGCCTGATGATGCGTTTTGCAGGAAAATAAACATAAAAAAAATTCTCAGAGAATGAGTAAACATTGTTCACTTACATGTACTACTGACATTGTAACAACACAAAGTAGGTTGAAACTCGGCAAAGTTACACTTTAAGAGACATAGGCCAATTGCATACAAGCAAATGCTGTAAAAAGTGCATATCGAATAGATGGCAGAGAACAGATATACTGAAAGTCACAGACATGCACTTTTAGTCCATGATCTGGTTAAACTGCAATTAAATGTTAAACATTAAGGCCTGGTTTCACAGACAGGGCTTAGATTAAGCCAGGATTAGGCCTTAGTTCAATTAGGACATTTATACATGTCTTAGAAAAAAACATTACTGGTGTGCATCTTGAGACAAAACAATGGCACTGACATATTTTAAGATATGTCAGTGCAAGTTGCTTTCAGCTAAAACAGCTCAAACATGCATTTTAGTCAGACTTAAGCCTTGTCTGTGAAACTGGGGGTAAATGTGTCCATTCCTGCCTGATTGTGTTAATTATGCCAATACGGGCATCTCATTGTAAGCACTTCTGAATGTATTCAGTTTGGCAGGGCGTTTATTTGCTGTCCTAGAGAAGATGAAGAATAAAAACAAGAAAGAAAGAAATGCAATCAATTTAATTGCATCAGAGCCTCATGTTTTTATTGATTGTAGGAAAATGGCTTGCAAGTGAGGAGTGACTACAGCTTGATAAGTGGCAAACCATTATTTTCCAGGCCGCCTGCAACCCCTTTGAGGCAACGATGCTTCATCTTATCATGGGCCTGGTGCAGGGCCGCCGAAATGTGACACCACGCTCATTCTGAGGTCAGTGCTAATGTTTTCTTCATTGGATGATCATTTGCAGTATGATGGTTATGTAATTATGTGTGTTTATTCATTAATTTGTTTCGTTTGTAATGAAATTTGACATTTCACCTCGAAATCCAAAAAAAAGAAATGCTTGTTTCAGGACCAATATATTTTATGCATTTTCATGGCACACATTTACCCTCTAATTTTCTAATTACTGTTATTTGTTTTTATATTTATACTGTATTTTTTCTCATTTATTTCTCATCACTGTAATAAATGTCACTTTTTATATATAAATAATTCACAGATTTAATATATATATATATATATATATATATTTATTAGAGAGAGAGAGAGAGAGAGAGAGAGAGAGAGAGAGTCACAACATATAGTCACAATGCAAAAAGTCCCCCCCAAAAAATTATTTTTAATGCAAAATATAATTTCTTATTTATTTTGCTTGATTGTGGTGTGAAATATGACTCAGGCATGTTGTTGACAAGTTTCATGAAATTCATTCAGGAACGTGGTCGTCCTCTTTGCCATACAAATGATTCCTCATTGGCAAGCATCAGCTATGAAAAACTGTTAACAACGGGCCAGACACATGCCTAAATTTTCCTCCCAACACGGCGAATCCATCCAAACAAAGCAGAAGATCAGGCTAATCTATGTGCTGGGATATTTTTGCCTCCTTCTCCAGAAAATGTGCAATTTGGTCAGGCACGAAAAAGAGAGGCAGAGAGAGAGAGGGGGGAAAAAATTGAGCAGACCCTTCCAAGCAATAAATCATTGGATTGCTCGTGACACTCATACAATACGGATATAGTGTTAACTGCAAGAGTGAGACAGGGCTCCTTGGCCCTCTGGGGTGACCTTGCCTGGCTGCCGTAATCTATCATTCTGACACCGGACACACTGGTTTTGTTTAATATTACACTATTGGCATATACAGTAAACACAATGCAAAGAAAATTTAGACACAGACATGAGGTGAGACAAGAGGAGGTACATGTGTACACACAAGGAGAGAACCATTGTGTTGTCAAGCCCACGCTAACTTTATTTTACAGGGTTTCGAGGTGCACTTTTATACATTTTATTCGGCTGCCGTATTGCTTTATTGGTTTACATTGCATTTTATGGCTTATTCTGTTGCAGTAAGAGGGAAAAAAGTGGATGTAATGTAAATCAAAGTAAATCAAATGCGTAATGCATGTCTTTGTGAATGTTTGGCGGGGAAACGCGTCACATTTGCAGTGTCCTAAATGAAATCTCACCAATTTAAGGGGAAGAAACGGGGCGGTTCAAGTTCACCAGTCTGGTCTGACACTCGGGGTCCATAAATAATGTATTTTGGGGTGACCATTCATTCTTCTTTATGTCACATACGCACAGAAATAAATTCTTGTTATTCACAATTTGACAGACGCACACAATCCGCCCAATCGGTGCATGAGGCAGTTTGAAACAACACTGTAGGTTTGAATAAACACACTGTTGGTAAAAAAGAAAAAAAAAGAAATTACATATATTAAATATTAAATACATACACAAATATATATATGTTTTACAGAGTGAAATTACATTTTTAAATTTCAGTTAATATAAAATTTCACAATGTTAATATACCAAACAACTAAAATGTTTTTTACCTACTGACAACCACCTTAAAAACTGAGGTAGGAAGATATATGATTAATCAAAGCTTCCACAAGCTGAAGTAAGTACTAATATACAGACGGTGCAAACAGTGTCATAGATACAAATACTAAACACCATCATGATAACACACAACACTAAAATAATGCAATAAACATTCATTTAAAGGGATAGTTCACCCAAAAATGATAATTATTTACTGTTATTTTCTCACCTTCAAGCCATCCTAGGTGTATATGATGTTCTTCTTTCAGACGAATACCATCGGAGTTATATAAAAAAAATGTCCTGGCTAATCAAAGCTTTATAATGGCAGTGAATGGCAGGCCAAAATTTGAAGCCTTTTCCTTTTAAAGGTTTTCTGAAGTGAATTGATGGGTTTGTGTAAGAAAAATATCCATATTTAAATCTTTATAAAGTAAAATATCTAGCTTTCGGTGAGCTTTAAGCTTTAAGTGTAACGCCTCTCGGAGTTCAAAACACTTACGCTACGTCCTACGTCATCGTCATGGCAGTTACGCTTTTTCCGTAAGTTGGATAAAATTTCGTAGAACTCCGATTGTATTCGTCTGAAAGAAGAATGTCATATACACCTAGGATGGCTTGAGGGTGAGTAAATCATAGGCTCATTTTTGGTTAAACTATTCCTTTAGCAAAATAAGATTTAACATAAAACCCTAATGTACTGTACATAACTTATAAGAAATAACTAAGAAGAAATAGTTATTTCAATGAAAAACCATAAAATGTGAGCTGATGATGACTGTACATTTTACTTTAGAATTACAGAATGTTCCGCTATTAAATTTTTTCACCGTATAGAGTGAGGGAACATACTGTTAACCAGTTAACAGGTTTTACTGTAGCATTTTTTACAGTCTTTAAACTTATGATCATTTGTAGTGCAGATTTGATTAATAAAACTCATCTTTTTCACAAAGCTTATAACAGTTATAGTTTTTTTCAAATCAAATAATGTTGGTTTCCAAACAAATTTGGCTTTATTTCGCATCCTATACCAGTTGAAGTCGGCATGAAATGGAAGTTGTTTTTTCTTCCCTATTGTGACGTACACTCACCTAAAGGATTATTAGGAACACCTGTTCAATTTCTCATTAATGCAATTATCTAATCAACCAATCACATGGCAGTTGCTTCAGTGCATTTAGGGGTGTGGTCCTGGTCAAGACAATCTCCTGAACTCCAAACTGAATGTCAGAATGGGAAAGAAAGGTGATTTAAGCAATTTTGAGCGTGGTATGGTTGTTGGTGCCAGACGGGCCGGTCTGAGTATTTCACAATCTGCTCAGTTACTGGGATTTTCACGCACAACCATTTCTAGAGTTTACAAAGAATGGTGTGAAAAGGGAAAAACATCCAGTATGCGGCAGTGCCTTGTTGATGCTAGAGGTCAGAGGAGAATGGGACTGATTCAAGCTGATAGAAGAGCAACTTTGACTGAAATAACCACTCGTTACAACCGAGGTATGCAGCAAAGCATTTGTGAAGCCACAACACACACAACCTTGAGGCGGATGGGCTACAACAGCAGAAGACCCCACCGGGTACCATTCATCTCCACTACAAATTGCACGAGCTCACCAAAATTGGACAGTTGAAGACTGGAAAAATGTTGCCTGGTCTGATGAGTCTCGATTTCTGTTGAGTCAGAATTTGGCATAAACAGAATGAGAACATGGATCCATCATGCCTTGTTACCACTGTGCAGGCTGGTGGTGGTGGTGTAATGGTGTGGGGGATGTTTTCTTGGCACACTTTAGGCCCCTTAGTGCCAATTGGGCATCGTTTAAATGCCACGGCCTACCTGAGCTTTGTTTCTGACCATGTCCATCCCTTTATGACCACCATATACCCATCCTCTGATGGCTACTTCCAGCAGGATAATGCACCATGTCACAAAGCTCGAATCATTTCAAATTAGTTTCTTGAACATGACAATGAGTTCACTGTACTAAAATGGCCCCTACAGTCACCAGATCTCAACCCAATAGAGCATCTTTGGGATGTGGTGGAACGGGAGCTTCGTGCCCTGGATGTGCATCCCAAAAATCTCCATCAACTGCAAGATGCTATCCTATCAATATGGGCCAACATTTCTAAAGAATGCTTTCAGCACCTTGTTGAATCAATGCCACGTAGAATTAAGGCAGTTCTGTAGGCGAAAGGGGGTCAAACACAGTATTAGTATGGTGTTCCTAATAATCCTTTAGGTGAGTGTATATCCGAGTGAAATGGCTTCAGGAAAAAGAAAAAAAAAATTTAGGGTGGGATTTGATTTTGTCCTTTGTGAATTGATTGGATGTTGGGATGGTTGTGGTTTGCTATTGGTCGATCTCATGTGAGTGACAGGTTGTCCTATAATGATGATGTGCATGGATAGATCATTTATAATAAATACTGCAATAGTCCATAAAAACAAACAAACAAGAATTGTTCATTTTGATTTCATGGTGACGTCAACATTTTCTTGTTTTTATAAAGGGAACTTGCTGCTCAAACCACCTTCCTTTTCTGTTTACCTACTGTACTTTCAACAAGCTCATAACACAAGCACATGCATCTATATGTGTGTGTGTGTGTGTGTACACGTGTGTGTACGAGATGATAAAGCGAGTGCGCTCTCCTCTCAGCGAGGGGCTCAGGTACGGTCCTCAGAGAACACGGCGGATAAAGACGACGTTCACGCTAGCGAGCCGGCTCCGCCACCGTGACACAAACACATCCGAGCAAGATTTGGAGGTGTGACTCAACACCCAAAACAGCCTCTTTTATCCAAACGAGAGCGGGCGTCTCCGGCACCAGCCGCACAGAGGCTGAGGTGTGATTTTCCCATGTAAATGGAGGTCAGCGGCATCTTTAGAATCTGCGGCCGCTGTGTCTTGGCTGTTTTTGTTTTGTGTGATTATGTACTACCTGCTGGAAAGTTGCTTATTTCTGTGTGTAAATTGGATGTAGTATTTTGCAGAATGGCGCCCCAGGCATAGTGTGAGGTATTGATTGAGTTGGATGCAAGAAGAGACACAAGAGGATTCTGGGAAGTGAAAAGTCTAAAAAAAAAATACAACTGCGCATTTTACATGTTAAGAAGAAAAAAAATCCTCCTGGAGTTGTGAAGAAAGCAACTAAACAAACAGAATCTGTGCATGGTGACAGGTGATGTACAGTGTCAGAAAGATGCAGAAAAGGAAAACAAAAACCCTTATGAATTTTTTCAAGATGATAAATCTTTTCTTATCTGTTTGAGATACTTATATGTGCACACCAGAGAACTAATTCCTTTAAAAAAAAAAAAAAACATTTTACCAATATTTTTATTCATTACCTTGTGCTGATAACAGTTCTTGAATATCTAGCTTGTACTAAAATGCAATGATAGTGTTTCCTTAATGTCATGGACACATTCACTGACCATCTGAAAAAAGCTGGGATCAAATCTGATTTGGCTGACTTCCAGGATAAAAGACAGACATATGGTTTTTTTGGGGGTTTTTTATCAGTCCACACTGTAATAAAAAAAGTTTTGTTTGCCATTTTAGTTGCATCAAATAATTGAAAACTGAATTTAGGATGTTTAGTTAGATATTAACTATTCACAAGCAGAACTGTATATTTGTAATGTCTATGAAAGGCATTCATCGATTCATTTATTCATTCATTCAATAGTCTAGTATTTTAGTCTAATTAGTAAATCCACCACTAAACACACCATGGCCGCATTTACACTGCAGGTCTTGATGCCCAATGCCGATTTGTTGACTATATCCTATTTTTTTTCACATCCAGCTTACATCGTCTTTTAAAAGTGACCCATATCCAATGTCTGCATTTACACTATACACTTGGCGAAACAACCCAAGGTAGACGTATTGACCCGGAATAGCTTTATGCCGAAAAAAGAAGTAAAAACAGTGCAATTTGCAATGGACTCAGACAAAAGGATAACACACGCTTTTGTTGTCTGCACCATCTTTAAAGGTCAGCAAAACATTGGGTTGATCCTTCCTCCTCCATTTTGCCATTGAAAAGAGTCATGTGATCGCAGTTGGTGTCCACCTGAGTTGCCGTCATTCGCCACCGTTGCTTTTTCAATAATGTACGACTCGCATTGACGGAAATATCCGATCTGTACGCTTACATGGCAGACGCTAATGCACGTATCCGATTCATATCAGATTTATTTCAACAAATGAATAAGGCCTAAAACCGGTCTGAGAATATCGGAATCCATGTGCTTTTTACCTGCTTATACGTCCGTGGGTCATATCCGATCTGTGCCACATGGGAGGGAAAAAAATCAAAATTGGGTCACTTGAACCATGTAATGTAAATGCGTCCTTTGATTGATCTCTTGTGTCAGTCAGATGGTTTCTTCTGGTATAAGTGGGTAGTTCTTGGTCAGAATAATGGCTGTTTAGGTCTGGTTGGCTATAGCAAAATGAGTGAGTTGTAAACTTGTAATCTAAATTTAATTTGACAAGAGAAACACTGCCTAAAAATTATTCAAATAAGTAGACATAGTTTTCAATTATGCGTTTTTCACAAGAACAAACATACATCATGCCCAGCATAGTTTGACCACATGATCACATTAGCAAGTTCTTTATAATGAGTCAGTTTGAATCATTCGACTGAGTCACCCACTGATTAACTGATTGGTTCAGGGAATCAGATTCTTTTCTTATTCACCGAATCCAAGTTAATACTTTTATCATGTCCGACACAAAATTAGCAGTGAGCTGTTATGCATACTTGACATTTGTGAGTTGAATCAGTTTGACTTGGTGTTTATATGGTGTTTATATGTAAAGATTTACATTCAGGATGGAGTTTTGCTGGTACTTTTTTAAAGAACACATACAAAAACATAACATTTTATTTTGGGAGGAATGATTTTTTTTATTTAAGGAGTCCGAACCAGAATCAATATTTCCTTATGAGTCCCATCCCAAGTGCATGCAATGCACATCGAACTGATTAATTCATATTTTATAGGTTTTTAACCTGTTCGAGATAAAACTGTTATAAGTCTTAATAGTGCTGACCAAAGGCGCTGAAAAAGTCCCGTGTTGAGTTGCTCCATATTACGTCTGGTTCTTGAGAGGGCATCACTTTGCATTGGCGTAAGTGCTGTTGACAACCCAACTGAATAAAAATCTTGCATGCATGTGCACATTTTCAAACATAAATGTTTATTTTGTCTCAATTGTTCCTGCTCGCACTCTCTTTCTCTGTGTTGTGCAAAGACATATTGATTCGGCCGTGAATCTATAACACCAATGAACTTGATGGAGTTCCTGACAAGCACAAGTGCAGCTAGGCACAGAAACGCGTTTGTGGCTATGTTATTTCTCTCGTGAGGAAACGAGCAAGTCACAAAATCCAATATATACACAGATGGTCCTCGCCGTGTTCGCCGTAACGCTGTAACACTTCAGCCCGGTAGTTTAACTCTGCAGAGCAGGTGAGGAACATGATGAAATATGCATGAAACTGATGTTGTAGAAGTGACACCTAAATGACTTTGAGAGAAAAAAAAAAAAAAAAAAACTTTACAGAGTTTACCCTTTACCTCTCTACCTTTTTTTGGAGAGGTTGGTGGGAAGCAGACTTTGTTATGTGTCAAGGTAGTCGAAAGAAAGAGATGATTTTGAAAACGAAGACCTCCTCTGGAGAGAAGACATTACTCTACCCCACCTTCATAGTGTCCTTAATACGGCACTACAAACGGACGCTGCTGACTTCACAGGCCACTCATAATTGTGAGAATTCAAACAAATCTGTGTGTCAGGCAAGCAGATGGAACTTCAATGGAAGAGCTCAATCGCATGACTGTTACCTTGAGTCAAGCGCCTTTTTTACTTCGAAAAATATGGAAAAGACTATTGATCAGGGCTGCTCACCCAACCACCTGGGGTATATGCTTGTGTGAGACAGTTCAGGATAATCTGCATCAGTGATGTCTGGATTTCCCACCATGCAGTGCACATACATCACTGTAGTTCAATGACAGGGGTTAATGATGGTTTGGTCAGACATTTCTTCCCTTTCCTTAATTTTTAGAACTATTTTTCTATATATATAAAAACAGTGATGACTGTTAACTATTAAAGGGTTAGTTCACCCAAAAATGAAAATTAATCCATAATTTACTCACCCTCAAGCCATCCTAGGTGTATATGACTTTCTTCTTTCAGCCAAACACAATCAAAGTTATTAAAAAATATCCTGGCTCTTCCAAGTTTTTTAATGGGAGTGTCCAAAAGCCCCCAAAAAGTGCATCCATCCATCATAAAAGTAATAAAGGCCTTTCGAAGCGAATAAAGGCCTTTCTTTTGTGAGAAATATCCATATTTATAACTTTAAAAACTATAAACACTGGCTTCCGGTAACGGCCTTATGCAAGTCAAGATCCAGCGGAAAAGTGACCTCTGACCCAACCTGAACTTACCCTTTAAGGATAACAATGTTATTGTCATTTACATGTTAATTTACTACAATTTTGAAAGAAAAAGAAAAAACTTTTTGTAATGTCTATTCAGGAATTTGTATAGTAATATATTGCAGTTCCTTTTCGTTACCTTATAGACACTCCATTCATAATGGTATGTTTGTATACACCGATCAGGCATAACATTATGATGTTATAATATTGTGTTGGTCCCCCTTATGCTGCCAAAACAGCCCTGACCCGTCAAGGCATGGACTCCACTAGACCCCTGATGATGTGCTGTGGTATCTGGCACCAAGATGTTAGTAGCAGATCCTTTAAGTCCTGTAAGTTGCCAGGTGGGGCCTCCATGGATCAGACTTGTTTGTTCAGCACATCCCACAAATGGTGCCTGTTGGTGCTTTTGGCAGTGGACATGGGTCAGCATGGGCACCCTGTCTGGTCTGCGGCTATGCAGCCCTCATATGCAACAATCTGTGATGCACTGTGACACCTTTCTATCAGAACCAGCATTAACTTCAGCATTAACAATTTGAGCTACTCGTCTGTTTGATCGGACCACACAGGCCAGCCTTCGCTCCCCACGTGCATCAATGAGCCTTGGCCGCCCATGACCCTGTCGCCGGTTCACCACTGTTCCTTCCTTGGACCATTTTTGATAGATACTGACCACTGCAGACCGGGAACACCCCACAAGAGCTGCAGTTTTGGAGATGCTCTGACCCAGTCGTCTAGCCATGCTGCTTAAGGACCATTTCTTTAATATTATCATTTGAGCATGTCGAGGTGGAGAACGCAAATTCTAACACCCAAACACCATCCACAACAGGTGACATTCTGTGAAAAACTAATGTAATATGATATGTATTGATAATTAGTTTTATCTGTTTTTATATGCAAGTAATAATAGCAGTTAGTTGTTCTCACAGAGCTTTCCCTCACCTGTCGACATTTACACTCATACTGTATCTTCATCCACACATCCTGAGGAAAAGCGTTCTGCTGTTGTATTCCTAGATCAGCACATCAGAACTTCAGACTTTCTTTCAATTACAACTAAGCTGACATTTGCCTACCCTTTATCAGGAGATCTTTAATCAATGCTGACTTGAGAGGAACAGGAAAAGTCTGCTTTGATTTAATATCTCCACCACGGTAAAGGTGAATGTGAAACATTTATGATAATCTGTAATGGAGGTAGAGGAGGCTTGATGAGACTTTCTGTCGGTGTCAGACAAACATCTTGTGGCCTTTGCGTTCCATGTATCACCCGTGTTCCATAATATGAGTAGTTAAACTCAGCATATATGACATTACTCATCGTCAATAAGGGTAAAGATGAATAATTTCACTGCTATTTCTGACTTGAATTCTCTTATATGCAACATTTAAGCTTCAAAAAGGTCACATGAGATATTTTGTACAGGCTAATTTAAGCAGAATTTAAAGTGCAGAATTAAAGGAACATTTCACCTAAAAAATTAAATGAATATTTTTATTTATTTTATTGCCTCATGTTGTTCCAAATCTATCTATCTATCTATCTATCTATCTATCTATCTATCTATCTATCTATCTATCTATCTGTCTGTCCATCCATTCAGTATCTGTCCATCCATCCATCCATCCTTATTTGACCTGCATGTACATGCATGTAAAATTATCAAAAATGTTGTTTAAATAAATAATATATATATATATATAGCCTACATGCAAAGGTCGCCACCCTCATTCTATATTCTTTACCTTTGTTTTTGGATTTTAAAGAACAACATGGACAACATGCTGGTGGGTAAATGATGAATTTAAGATCTTTAATTCTCTTATCTGCACAATTTAAGCTTCAAAAAGATCACGTAAAATGTTTAAGCACATAATATTGCACATACTGCAATATTACAGCATCTGTTATTTCTCTCCAATACAGGCCTTCCTTTGGTTTGCCCATCAACACTTTTGATAATAATGGTTGTTACTGTCATCTGCCCTCAAAGGTAGTCCATGACTCTCTCTGAAGCCGGTTACACAACACAAATGCTGAATCGCAGGTAATAGGGCCACAAACAGAGATTCATATGTCATGCCAGTCGATTGCATTTGATCTGTGTGTGGTTTTATTACCCAGCAGCGGAGGTTTTATCCACCGTGAGACTGAGGAGTGGGTCATCCTCTGGTCACTTATTATTTTTCACACTTGACTGGATTTACAAGAAGTAAAGGGGTTACGTTACCAGGAGTGTTATGGCTTAATTCCGTTTATCGCTCCGCAGGTCTGACACAATGTAGACATGTTTATTGTTGGCCAGGCATGGATGAATTTGTCCAGCATAGTAAATAACTGCACATATTTCATTTCATGGACTCCACTAGACCCCTGAAGGTGTGCTGTGGTGTCTGGCACCAAGATGTTAGCAGCAGATCCTTTAAGTCCTGTAAGTTGCGAAGTGGGGCCTTCATGTATCAGACTTGTTTGTTCAGCACATCCCACAGATGCTCGATTGGATTGAGATCTGGGGAATTTGGAGGCCAATCAACACCTCAAACTTGGGTTCACCACTGTTCCTTCCTTGGACCACTTAGACCACCGTTTTGGAGATGCTCTGACCCAGTCGTCTAGCCATCACAATTTGGCCCTTGTCAAACTCGCTCAAATCCTTACGCTTGCCCATTTTTCCTGCTTCTAACACATCAACTTTAAAGACAAAATGTTCACTTGCTGCCTTATATATCCCACCCACTAACAGGTGCCGTGATGAAGAGATAATCAGTGTTATTCACTTCCCCTGTCATAATGTTATGCCTGATCGGTGTATATATTTCATTCTAAAATATAACATGTAACAAAAGTAAAATAGGGTTAGATGCTGTTTCATAATGATTTTTGGAATATGACGACACTTTTCAGGAAAATAAACCTGCAAATAGCTTTCTTATAGTTTTATAGTCTCTGCACATTATGCTCGGATTGGAAGAAACTTTTTTTAAAGTGCCCCTATTATGCTATTTTAAAGGTTGCTAATTTTGTTTTGGAGGTCTCCTACAATAGATTTACATGCATCAAAGGTTAAAAAACACTTACATTTTCTCATAATATGCATATCACCTCATTTCTCAAAGAGTCAGTCTCTCTATACCCCTCTTTTTCGAGAGCCTCTGATTGGTCATACGGCCCAGTCTGTTGTGATTGGTCTACCGCTTACAGCTGTATGTCGGAAATAAAACGCCTGTTATCATATCGGAATTTCAGCTCTGAAACGTCCTCAGTGCTGTGTTCGAAATCACCCCCTGTACCCTCATTCACTATTCCCTACATTACGCCACTAATATAGTCCACTTGAAGGAGTGATTGAAAACTAGTGAATGTGAGAAAACTAGTGAGAATTAAGACACTGAGTGCGCCGGAAGGGCTGCCGCTTTTGCATTGTTTGTGCTTGCTGTTTATTAATAATTTGAAACTTAGCAAACTGGCAGCTCCAGTAGTAATGAAAATATTTACCTTGAACTCTGCCATGGAAACTAGCATATATATACACTCACCTAAAGGATTATTAGGAACACCATACTAATACTGTGTTTGACCCCCTTTCGCCTTCAGAACTGCCTTAATTCTACGTGGCATTGATTCAACAAGGTGCTGAAAGCATTCTTTAGAAATGTTGGCCCATATTGATAGGATAGCATCTTGCAGTTGATGGAGATTTGTGGGATGCACATCCAGGGCACGAAGCTCCCGTTCCACCACATCCCAAAGATGCTCTATTGGGATGAGATCTGGTGACTGTGGGGGCCATTTTAGTACAGTGAACTCATTGTCATGTTCAAGAAACCAATTTGAAATGATTCAAGCTTTGTGACATGGTGCATTATCCTGCTGGAAGTAGCCATCAGAGGATGGGTACATGGTGGTCATAAAGGGATGGACATGGTCAGGAACAATGCTCAGGTAGGCCGTGGCATTTAAACGATGCCCAATTGGCACTAAGGGGCCTAAAGTGTGCCAAGAAAACATTCCCCACACCATTACACCACCACCACCAGCCTGCACAGTGGTAACAAGGCATGATGGATCCATGTTCTCATTCTGTTTACGCCAAATTCTGACTCTACCATCTGAATGTCTCAACAGAAATCCCGACTCATCAGACCAGGGAACATTTTTCCAGTCTTCAACTGTCCAATTTTGGTGAGCTCGTGCAAATTGTAGCCTGTTTTTTCTATTTGTAGTGGAGATGAGTGGTACCCGGTGGGGTCTTCTGCTGTTGTAGCCCATCCGCCTCAAGGTTGTGCGTGTCGTGGCTTCACAAATGCTTTGCTGCATACCTCGGTTGTAACGAGTGGTTATTTCAGTCAAAGTTGCTCTTCTATCAGCTTGAATCAGTCGGCCCATTCTCCTCTGACCTCTAGCATCAACAAGGCATTTTCGCCCACAGGACTGCCGCATACTGGATGTTTTTCCCTTTTCACACCATTCTTTGTAAACTCTAGAAATGGTTGTGCGTGAAAATCCCAGTAACTGAGCAGATTGTGAAATACTCAGACCGGCCCGTCTGGCACCAAAAACCATGCCACGCTCAAAATTGCTTAAATCACCTTTCTTTCCCATTCTGACATTCAGTTTGGAGTTCAGGAGATTGTCTTGACCAGGACCACACCCCTAAATGCATTGAAGCAACTGCCATGTTATTGGTTGATTAGATAATTGCATTAATGAGAAATTGAACAGGTGTTCCTAATAATCCTTTAGGTGAGTGTATATACCTTAATTAAACAATTAAATCAATTAAAAAGGAATTTAAACCTGCATGATATTACGCTGTAGCCACATTAGACCAACGGTGTGTAAAATGAATGGATGGATGGGTGGTGCATTATGGGTATCTCTAGCCGTTGAGCATACATCGGTTGTACACTCGTTATTGTGGTGCATTGTGGGATTGAATGAGTGCACTCGATAACGTCCACTATAGTTTCGGACACCACTACAAATGGCCGTCCCCTCAAATAGTGCCCTATTTAAGCCAGGGACACGACTGACACGACTTAACGACTGAAACATTCTAAGACTTAACTGAACACATATATGATTTTAAATGCTGACTGTAAACACGACTAAATGCAACTGGCACAGACTAGGCGTGTTTGGGCATTCATAATTGGCCTTAAAATCATTAAATGGATACTTCACCGATTAGCATTAAGCTTTGTATCAGTAGAAACCCAGTAGTATATTTGAATGACCGTGCTTCCCTCCCTCATGTCCCCCTGAGACAAGAGATTTCTGTATTTTGTGTCTGGTAAAAAACCTCAGATAATGCAAAAATCGTCATTTAGACTACAAATAGAGACTACAGCCAATAGTAGGAGCTAGTTCCGCATGTTTTTTAACCCGCCCATAGGGGGTGGGATCTCACTCACAGAATGTACAAATAGTGTGAGTCATCTTTTTTTTTTAAGCTAAGCTAACAGACTCTTGCTCTGTGGAGAATAGGGATGTGACGGTGAGGACATTTTCCCGCCGGTTAATCAACATCGGTATCATCTGCTTTTCAAATCGCTAATTTTAAACCGAAAGTAAAATGCGCACGGCCGCTCGGGCATTTATAACCGAGCGCACTGGACACGCACTGCGAATGACTGTGCGGCCGTGAATGAATGACAGTGCAGCTGTGAATGAATGCCTGTGCGGCCATTTTATTTTCGGTTTAGAATTAGTGCCAATTCAGGGGCGGGTTGCTTGAATTGTGGGTTCATTAGCCTATTATTGTTAATGAAAAATACAACAACAAAACGGTACAATGACCAACTCACTTAAATAGGCGCTTTTACATTTCGCGTTGAAACCAAATCATCTTGTCTGTTAGCTCTTCGCTCTCGTGATGAATGAAATCTGACTCCTGCTGCGTTTGTGCTGCGACTCGTTCAGCTCACACTGTATTGAGCAGACACGTTCAGTTTTGAATTGTAGTGTCTGTTCTCTAACTAAACTTAACTAACTAGTACTAGTAGCCTAGTTGTGTCATTTCTTCCGATACTGCCCTCTGTAACCGGTAGGCGTGGCTTGGGAGTGGCCTCGTAGGGCAGCGAAGTAAGTGCATTCTGGGAGTTGTTGTCTTTCATCCACATGAGCCAAAAATACATTTTCTGGCGTTTTTCAGTCTAGAAGGCACCAACTTCTAAAATAATTTCACATTTCTACTACATAAATGACCCAATTTAAATACACATTCATCTTTCCAGCGGTGAAATATCCCTTCAAGTGTGGCTATAGGGGTGATTTTGGACACAACCGTAGTGATACAAACAGGAATAATGGCATTATTTTTTCCATATCAATTCCAGAGCGATTCCGTTCTCATTCTTTTGAAGTTCAGCAAAGTGGATTTGCAGCGCTGACAACAACCCAAAACCAAACTCTTCCAGTTTCAGCTTCAACTACAGTGTTTGGGGGTGGGTCAAAGTAGACGTTGTTTGCGGGCAGCCAATGATGACCACAGGCTGGCATTATACAAATTTGTTACATTGTTAGGTAGGATTGTAACAGGAAGTAAAACTGGAATTACTGACGACTTGTTTCGTCAGTTTAGAATCAATTCTTTCTTTGAGACAACTTTATTTGTTGTACACTTTGATCTTTAAAACTTTGTAGATATTTTACATTCACAAACAGGTATATTACACACTGCATGAAAGATAATATTCGAAAAAGCAATCGGGGCACTTTAATGTCGAAAAAGTACACACTTCACCTTTGAGATTAAATGAACGTCTTAAATTAATATCTCATCAATTTTACTTAAATTAATGTTGGTCTCAGAGGGTTGCCGGATACACCTGTTCAAATCATTTTCGGCGTTTGTCATGAAATATGTTTTAGATACAGCTGAACTTCTGAAATATATTAGTCAGTGGACACACACTAAATTCCTCTCATGTGGCTCTAATCCATCTTTGTAATTCAGAAAATATCTGCGAGAGTTGCTGGGCTGAAATATGGGCCCGCTGATATTGTTTTTGGACCTTGTTTTGGAAAGGATTGCACAAGACAGGCTACTCCTCCTTAAATAAGGTGTAAAAGTGTCACTTTATGAGAAATTTACACCGCTGGAGTTAGCCACGGCCCATTAAAGACTATTTAATGCTATGTAGAGCTATAGTCTTACATCATAACTGTAAAGCATACCTCAGAAAAAGAAAAGAAAAGAGGAAGCTTAATATTTGCAATGAATGTGAAGAAATTAATGCGTTTCCTGTGTGGCCCTTTGCAGCGTGAACAAACGACACTTTCATGCAGTTGTTGATGAGACTCGTCAGTGGTGCATTGATGATTTTGATTTGTAATGTTTGGGTAAAAACCTTACAACTGAGTATTATATACATCTTCCTCCCTCTCTCTGTGGCTTCTGTCATTAAACCTGAGCTAAATCAAAAGCGCAGAATCAGTGTCGATCAACTGTGAAAGTTATATTTTTTAATTGTTTTAAAAAGTACCTTTTAAGAAGTGACTGAAAAAAATATGCCAAACTCGAAATCCCAAGACTGCTTGTTTACACAAAGTTGCCTGATTAAGCAATCAAGTGTATTATAAAAGTGTGACAAAACAGGGGGGTTGCACATATTTTCCGTGAAATTGCTTCATTATTATGTTTTGCCAATATTGAAGTTATGTATCGTTGACTGTTCATTAAATATAGCAGAAATGATCAACAGTCGGGCCCGGTCTCTCCTTGGGGCTCGGCTGACATCCTAATGATGTTGCTTTAATGACTGATCCCATTCTCTCAGGAATTTACCCTAATTTAAGAGCCATCTTTGGGATGATTAATATTTTATAGCTTTCAGAGAATCCAGGTAAAAAAAATAAAAAATAAGTCAGAGTTTGTTCAGAGGTGGAAAAACATGGTAACTCCTCTAAAACACTTTATGCCATGTTCTTGTGATTTAATGATTTAATGGAATTTTTTTTTTTTGTTGTTTACATAATTTGACCTTGCAGTTTTTCTACTAATTGTACAAAACAAACCTGGGCTGTCCTTATTTGCACATGTCTGAAATATCTAATTTACATACTGTGATATTTAATTAAATTCAGTTAATTTTATTAATACCTTGACTTGGCAAAGGATAAACACACATGCCAACCGTATTATGAATCCTCATGTTTATTCATTCATGATTTATGCATGTGAGAGTCAGCAGGTCAAGTGTTAAACAAGTGACATGACAGGATCTTATAATAAAAGACCTTTCCTGTATGGTTGCTTATCTTGATACACTTTTACACATTTGAAACCGCAATAATAATAACAACACTGTCTTATAGGCTGTTTCACAACATATTAGGAATGCCGAAATGTTCTTTATTAGTTTAAAGGGATAGTTCACCCAAAAATGAAAATTCTGTCATCATTTAGTCATGCCCAAGTTGTTCCAAACCTGTATAAATGTCGTTGTTCTGCTGAACACAAAGGAAGATATTTGGAAGAATGTTTGTAACCAAGCAGATCTCGGCAGCCATTGACTACCATAGTGGGGGGGAAAATACTATGATAGTCAATGGCTGCCGAGATCTGCAGAAGAAAGATATTCATACAGGTTTGGAACAACTTAAGAGTGAGTAAATGATGACAGAATTTTCATTTTTGGGTGAACTATCCCTTTAAGACCATGCATGTGCAAGTAAGTTGTTTTTTAAAGGGGCTGCACTATATCAATATAGGCCAAAAATGTATATTATAGTAAAATGAAGCCATTTACACTTACAATTCAAGTCAGTTGTATGAGATTTTCTCATACACTTCTATTGTAAGTGCATTTTAGTCAATTTTTTTGTTTACTTTCACAAACTGATACACTTGAAAAAAAATTGTTTGTGGTGTAAAAGGGTCATTCTGTGCGCACCAGATTCATTTTCACTTGTTTTTTAAATGCATTGCACAACACCAACTCTACTTTTTTACATTTTTCATCATTTCAGCCAAATTGATCCAAATCACTCTTAAAAAAAAAAAAAATAGTAATGTTTTAAACAACAACTGTGCAGACTGAAATAAGTGTGATTCGATGTTGTATCAGAGCCCAGTGCACAAACATCCCCGTCCGCTTGCAGATGAACCAATCTAATTAAAAATAAGAGACAATGCCTGCGTCCGAAGGGGCTGCTGGAGATAAAGCCGGCAATGTATGCCAGCAGCCGTTTGGAACCACGCGGTTAATGAGCTCAGAGTTACAGGAGCACTGAGGTGAAGAGGAGCAAAACACGACAGAGACCGCCAAGATGCTCTTCAGGGGGGGAACAGAGCCGGGTAAGAGGGAAGGGGGCATTTTGGAGAGAAAGGGGTCAGTTGTGGTAATGGAATCCTGCCCCATGCAGGCCCCCTTGAGCAAAGACGATAGCGGTGAGGTGAACGGCGCTCTTCAGAGGCGCTTCTCATACCGGTCAAGGCCACAAACCAGCAGGTTATGCATTTATTATTGCCATTAATGCACGCTAATGCGCCGCTGTTTATATTCATGAATACTCTGGATTAATCCAGACAGGGTCAGCGCAAAATAAAACACACTTCACCTTTTCAATTTGAAAGTGAGTGTGTACGAGACGAGTGTGTAGGAGGAAATTAAATTAAAGGAAGCTCATGCAGTCGAGATTTTCAGTTGTTGGCGGAGTCTGATTCCTTGATTTGTGAGCTTTCTTGTTTTTCATCTATTCAAAAGCACTATTCCAATGGGATTAGTGTTCTAAATGATGTTTGATTTAAAATTATTAACATGCTGTAGGACGTCTGTCATTTCATCTATGATTTGGATGGGATTGGGATCTGTTAGTGCAGAGTTGGGAGTGTTTGTTGTTCGGCTGTGGGCGTTGCAAAAGGTCATGCGCTATGGATTTTTCATTTATTTTATATTCTTATTTTTATGTTTGATATGATTATGTTTGATGATGCCAGTAGTAATACATCCATAATGATGGTGCACCAGGCAATTTGAGGTCAACACCTTAGTTCTGTTATATCACAAAGTATATTTTATATACTTTTTGTGTCTTTTTATATACTTTTTAATAGAACTTTTTAAGTCACTAGTTTATTTAAATAGTCTTGTGGTTTGACACATTTTTTTTTTTATGTAGAAATATTTCATTTAACATAACAGTTAGACTTGATGTATGATACATTCATACATTTGACAAACTTTGGCTTGGTTTATGCTTATTAATGTTGAAAAGCTCTCTTCTATGTGGAGGTGTGACACTGGAAAACAGAATAAATTAATCTGGAAGTATTACCACATAAACATTACAAATGTAATTGATAGAAGGAAATAAAACAAAAAATGTCTTATTTGCTTTATTTTGAGGTTCCATTTAGCACTGTCTGATTAGCAAGACATTTTTTTTTAGGGTAATATGCAAATTGATGACCAGTCCGTTTGGAAAGCAGACCCAAATTAATTTATTTCACAGTTGAAGACAATTTACAGATTTTACTTGAAATTGTAAAAAGAAAAATAATAATAATAATAATTGAAAAGATAATTTTGTGTTTATGGACAAAAACTGTTCTTTACTCTCCGGCTACATTATGGAAATATATGAAAAGAAAAACCTGAATGTCTTTTTTCTATGTGGACTTCAAAATGACCTGTCATGAACTGGCCAGTTGCACAAATACAACTTTTCAGATTGTTTAGATGACATTGAATATGATTTTGCACGGTGGAAACTTCACACAGTAGCTGATTATGGTTTAAAATGGACTTTTTGTCAATGATGTACTGCGCCGCCTTCCTCTAGATACAAAATGGGGAGAGAAATTGCATCCATATGTGAGTTTATGAAGGTATATGCGAGGCTACAGTGAGATGCAGGGGTCTGTAATCGTCTCTCTCTTCCTCATTACATTCTGCATATGTTCCTGGACGTCAGGCTGAAATTGATCTGTTTCTCCTTTGAAAACGTGCGCGCCAACATCTCGGGTGATGAGACATAAACTACAATCTCGCCAAACAATAATGATACTTATCACTCACCGTCGCCCTGTCGAGCTTATGAGGAAATAAATATATATCTCTGTCCTGAACCATTATTGGAACTCAGAAAACATAGATCTTTTTTTGTGGCTCTGATAATTCACTCCCGGCCCGGAGATGGATGACATGAAGAAGTCCATAAAAGATGTTACCTCTGGATTTCAGCCCTGTGATTTATTTCATTGCCTCATCAAGATATTTTTTTCTGGGGAAAAAATAAAAACAAAGCAAATCATTGCAGATCTCTCTCTCTCTCTCTCTCTCTCTCTCTCTCTCCGCCACACTCCATAAGTTTCCCGGGCTTCTGTATGTTAACAATACTCTTTATCTCTGTTTGGTCTAAAGGACTTAATGAGTCTCAGTAAGCACTGCAGGGAGAGGGGAAAAATCTGTCTTACACCAACTGACCTATGTGACCATACGTGTCAGTTACCCACTTTAGCAGGATAATTACCCCAGCCATCAGATCGGCTCTCTCCACCAAAATGACCAGGCCTTTTTCGCTAATTTCCCATCCAATTTAAATAAGAGTTCTCCGGCAGTATTGGCTGTCTTCGAAATGCACACATTTTCCTTTTACTCCACGCTTATTTAATTTATCTGGTTGTTTGTGAGGTGTGACAAAGAAATGCTCATTCCAGGATCAAAATTAAGGGCCAGGGCTTTGTGTTTTATTTGCAAGAGCTGCAATTATCCTTTTTGGCACAAATAAAAAAAAAAAAATCATTCGTAATTGTAACCTCCCTGCAGTTTATTAAAGGGGTCATATCATGAATATATATATTGTTTTATTATTTTTCCCAGAGGCCCACTTAGAATTTTTTTTTTTTTTGCAACAAAACAGTCATTAATTTTAATAATAATGACTATTTTTCAACCTATCTCTTACAATTAAACTAGCCATTTTTTTGTGCTGTTGTGGCTTTAAAGTTAAGAGTATTTGCTATGGATCTCTGTAATTGACATACTGTTCATAGATATGCTACATTGAGAATATTCAATAAATGGGAATTGACTGAATTGTGAAAAGTGGACTGTTAACATTACTTTAACTTCTATCCCCTTTTGATGACATCAGCTGAGGAAAGTTGTTTAAAAGGCAGACCAACTAATCATAGTTTTATTAAATGTTACATTATTTATATTATGTATTTTTAAGAATAATATGCATGGGTAAATTGATCATTCCAAACATGCATTAAGAAAATAAAGAGTCAACTTTGATTTAATCTGGAATTCGTAGCAGTTCTTGTTTTCTGGTCTAATATAGTTTGCACTGCTCTGTCTGCAATTTACTGTGACAAATTTACGAAACAATCCGCTTAGTAATATAGTTCATCTGCTGTATTGTAGGCTGTTTACATTTGCAACCAATCAGAATTTAGTGTTTGTTTTTATAATGATGTTTTAAGGTAAAAGTTTATGTATATTCTCATACTGTTTATACTTTTATCTCAAAAGTTTAAAGGGGCTAAATCCTAGTTTTAGCAACACCAGTGGCCGATAAGTGAGCTGCAGCAAGCAACTTATTGCTCACACTCGTGCACACAAAAGACCGAACGTGATTCAATGCCCCGATATACTCACGCCAAAGTTCTTTTTCATTCTTTGCTTAGAAGAAGTTGGAGAGCAACGTTTAGATGAATATGTATATATGTGCTGCATGCTTTCCCATCAATAAACACAACAAAATAGGTCTGGCTATGTGAGACTATATTTGAATGAATCAATTTTCTTTCTTTGACATATTGACATTACAGTACAAAATGGCTTTTTCGGCATTATCCTGAACATTGTACACTCACCTAAAGGATTATTAGGAACACCTGTTCAATTTCTCATTAATGCAATTATCTAATCAACCAATCACATGGCAGTTGCTTCAATGCATTTAGGGGTGTGGTCCTGGTCAAGACAATCTCCTGAACTCCAAACTGAATGTCAGAATGGGAAAGAAAGGTGATTTAAGCAATTTTGAGCGTGGCATGGTTGTTGGTGCCAGACGGGCCGGTCTGAGTATTTCACAATCTGCTCAGTTACTGGGATTTTCACGCACAACCATTTCTAGAGTTTACAAAGAATGGTGTGAAAAGGGAAAAACATCCAGTATGCGGCAGTCCTGTGGGCGAAAATGCCTTGTTGATGCTAGAGGTCAGATGAGAATGGGTCGACTGATTCAAGCTGATAGAAGAGCAACTTTGACTGAAATAACCACTCGTTACAACCGAGGTATGCAGCAAAGCATTTGTGAAGCCACAACACGCACAACCTTGAGGCGGATGGGCTACAACAGCAGAAGACCCCACCGGGTACCACTCATCTCCACTACAAATAGGAAAAAAAGGCTACAATTTGCACGAGCTCACCAAAATTGGACAGTTGAAGACTGGAAAAATGTTGCCTGGTCTGATGAGTCTCGATTTCTGTTGAGACATTCAGATGGTAGAGTCAGAACTTGGCGTAAACAGAATGAGAACATGGATCCATCATGGCTTGTTACCACTGTGCAGGCTGGTGGTGGTGGTGTAATGGTGTAGGGGATGTTTTCTTGGCACACTTTAGGCCCCTTAGTGCCAATTGGGCATCGTTTAAATGCCACGGCCTACCTGAGCATTGTTTCTGACCATGTCCATCCCTTTATGACCACCATGTACCCATCCTCTGATGGCTACTTCCAGCAGGATAATGCACCATGTCACAAAGCTCCAATCATTTCAAATTAGTTTCTTGAACATGACAATGAGTTCACTGTACTAAAATGGCCCCCACAGTCACCAGATCTCAACCCAATAGAGCATCTTTGGGATGTGGTGGAACGGGAGCTTCGTGCCCTAGATGTGCATCCCACAAATCTCCATCAACTGCAAGATGCTATCCTATCAATATGGGCCAACATTTCTAAAGAATGCTTTCAGCACCTTGTTAAATCAATGCCACGTAGAATTAAGGCAGTTCTGAAGGCGAAAGGGGGTCAAACACAGTATTAGTATGGTGTTCCTAATAATCCTTTAGGTGAGTGTATAAGCATTCATTTCATGTCTCATTGAATGGAAGAGAGGCTCTTAGGAGTGTGTGTAAACGTCACATCCTTTTGATTTTCCCGGCAAAAACGACAGAGTCTTTCACATAAAAATCACTCTATGGGCTTTCATTGACAACCTAAGAAGTTGAGGAATCTCTTGTTTTTTATGTTTTGTTACAAGATGTCCACACATTGGCAGTAAAAAAAGCGAATAATGCATGAAAATTCTTACATATAACCCCTTTAATGAACAAGTAGTTTTCATGTGATTTGAATCCAGGTGAAAAGTTCTGTACTTAAACTATACTAAAATTCAAGAGCATAAACTGAATGACAGATAAGTAGGGTCCGTTTGCACAAACACAAAGTTGCATTATACTATGAAAGATTCCCCCTAAAAAAACAATCCGCTTAGTAATATTACAGGCTATTTATGATTGCCAGGCAAAGTTGCAACCAATCAGAATTTAGAGTTGGAACAATAATTTTTATAATGCTGTTTTAAGGTGAAAACTCTTTTATTCCAAAAGATTAAAGCTGCCATCCGTAAGTTTTGCCTCTTTGTCACCATCTCTGTTTAAAATGACAATTACAGTTATTTGTGGAATTATCATCTTTACGTGGGTTGTGCATCGGCTCCTCAACGCGGATGAATCTAATGTTTTGAGTATGTGCAGCTGTCATTCACCGCACCGGTGTGGATACTGTACTTCAGAATCACAGATTCTACGACCAACTGAGAAAAAAAGCATTACAATAAATCACGCTACCAACAGTGATTAAATCTAACGATTGTTTACCTCATATAACATCAAACCGTGCAAATTATTATTATTGTTATACTTTGTTCTTAAATTGTTAATGTTAACAACATCAGCATTGCGTGACTACGTGTATTTAGTGTGTATTAGCGTTACCTGTAGATTTCAATTTCTGTACAGTCTAATCTTTTGCTTTTGACTACGGTGAATCTCCAGTTGTCACTGATTGTAGTTTGGACCTTTCTGGATTACAATCCACTATCAAAATTATAAATTTAATTATTCCAGCTGCTGTGAGAAAAGGCTAATGATCCGCCACCTGCAGCATCCTCACATGTGATGTAGCCAAGCGGAAACCTCCCCCAGTTTCTCTTGAAGCCAATACGGAAGTGACTTAAACTGCAATTCATCGACTGGCCTCTAGAGACAGGCTCCAGAAGGGAGCAGAATCTCATTGAGCCCCATGTTAAAATGCCCAACTTTACAGCAGAAAAAAACATGTTTACAGCCTGGTACAAATGGTGGTTTTGGTCTATATATCTAATTTTGCCCTTCATGACAACTGTGAGGGGGTGAATTATTTTTTAGCTCATTCGTTTACATTATATAAAGCCTTAAAGTTCTGCATAATTAAGGGCGTGGCCACTTTGAGTGACAGGTGGACAGCCATTTATCTGCTGTCTGTTAGTCATTGCGTCACCTCAGCTCCACCCACGTCCCGCCTCTTTGCCCATTTTCTGTTATCCGGGAGTGACGCGCGGTGACACGCTGCTAAGATGGCAACAGCCAGCTTGACCTTACTTTACGTTTCAAAACTGCTCTTCAGAATGACGTCAGAATGAGGCAGTGACGTCACGGACACTACGTCCATATTTTTTTACAGTCTATGGATATAGCCTACTCGGGACTCCTTCTTTATGTATACAGACATGACATAATGACGCAAAGACGAATGGCGGCATTCTTGAATTTCCCATGGAAAGCTAACAGTACCACTCAAATTATAACACATTATTACAAGTTTCCCATTAAGGAGATAGTTTTGAACACTGGCTGGTTATGTACTTGCTTAAAAATTTATTTTGGATCATTTTTAACCAAAAAAAGGTACAGACTGAAGCTTTAAGGAAAAAGTAGTTTCCGTGTGATTTGTCCCCTTCAAAGATAAATGCCCGGTTTTACAGACAGGGTTTAGATTAAGCCAGGATTAGGCCTTAGTTCAATTAGGGCATTTAAGCTTTCATAAATGTGCCTTAGAAAAAAAAATGACTGGTGTGCATCTTCAGACAAAACAATGGTACTGATGTATTCTAAGATATGTCATTGCAAGTTGCTTTCAGTTAAAACATCTCAAACATGCATTTTACTCTGGTACTGTTAGCTTTTCCCATGGAAAGCTAACAGTACCACTCAAATTATAACACATTATTACAAGTTTCCCATTAAGGAGATAGTTTTGAACACTGGCTGGTTATGTACTTGCTCAAAAATTTATTTTGGATCATTTTTAACCAAAAAAAGTTACAGACTGAAGCTTTAAGGAAAAAGTAGTTTCCGTGTGATTTGTCCCCTTCAAAGATAAATGCCCGGTTTTACAGACAGGGCTTAGATTAAGCCAGGATTAGGCCTTAGTTCAATTAGGGCATTTAAGCTTTCATAAATGTGCCTTAGAAAAAAAAATGACTGGTGTGCATCTTCAGACAAAACAATGGTACTGATGTATTCTAAGATATGTCATTGCAAGTTGCTTTCAGTTAAAACATCTCAAACATGCATTTTACTCTGGGACTAGGAAAACATTTTGTAATGAAGACTGCAACTAAAGTTTAAGCACATAAACTGAATACGACAAAGAATCACAAAACCCCTTAATGTAATAAACAAATGATCTTAACTTAGTTTTGTGCAACCAGCTGCAGGCTCTACTGATTTGGCAATACAAATGTGCTCTAACAAATAATGTACCATCAGGAGAGAGAGAGAGTGAGTGAGTGAGAAAGAAAAAGATCAGGTAAGTGGTCTAGCAGTGGTCCAGCGCTGTGTGCTCTAATACAGCGGGTCTCGGCAGCTGACCTCTCATGTCTGACCCCATCCTCTCTGTTTCCACAGGCCATTCCGCAACTCTTCTGCCAACGTTTAAAAACTTCCTGTAAGTCAGGCGGGCGGCAGGAAGTTGCACACACGCGTTGACCGGAGACGCTTCAGTCGAGAGCATGAAAGAACCAAAAGCGTGCCGAACACAATAAACAACGGCTTTCATCACAGCGTGTTTTTCTTTCTGCTCATCTCTCTCTGTGTTCAAATGCTTTGCAGTCAATGTGCAGAAGTTCTAGCGAGGGGCGAGCTGTATGTGTGTGTGTGTTATTGGAATGTGTGTGTGCTGGTGCGGATGGGGTGGCTGATGAATGAGGCAGTGTGGCAGATTCACAGTGCGGATCTTACTGCAGCTGTAGGGGAAACTAATGGCTAGCAGGGACCACCGAGGTCTCTGAGCTAATACCTGCTTCCTCCATCACAAAAACTCAAGCCCTGACACACACACAAAAACAGGCATTTTTACAGCCTGCCAAATGAAAGCTTCACCTCACCGCCAATACACTCAATACAACCAATAAACCCCATACACCCCAACCAGCACACCCGGTACATTCAACGCTCTCAGAAAGAAATGTGCAAACTTTGTACCTTTAGCAATACCCTCACACCTTTATCTATGCCTAAAGGGTGCATATTAGTGCATAGAGATTTAGGAATATTCTGGATTAAATACAAGTTAAATTCAATCCAATTTTGCAGGATTTAAAACGTTTATATACGGTTATATAACCTATGTATTTGAGCTGTAAAGTTGTTTAAATGATCATTTTTACAGCCGTTTAGGTTTTAGGGTTTTTTTCAGACTACAATCAAGTAAACATGCATGTTGTGTGTGTTGTGGCTATATGTTTAAAACAGTATTTTAAGCAGGGTTATTCTAGTTCATTAAAACTAAAACCATAAAAAAAATTAAAAAAAAATGTTGTTGCTTGAAATAAATTATAAACATTAACTGAAACAAAATAAAATATAAAAAATAAATGTATTTCAATTGCCAAGGCAACAAGTTTAACTTACCGTACTAAAAAAAACTTAAATAAAATTAATAAAAAATAATAAAAAATATTAAAATTTTATTTAAATATGTGCAATTCGAGTTTAAAGGAAGGAAGCAAGTAGAATTAAAACTCTTTGAAAATCAAAGAAATTTAGATTGTTATTAAACTAGAAAAGCAAAGTTTGTCAAGATTGTTGCCATTTTTTTATATATATGTATGTATGTTTGTATGTATGTATATATGGATGGATGGATGGATGGATGGATGGACAGACGAACGGACGGACGGACAGACAGACAGACCTCTTACTGGGAAATAATGACAGTGTTGAGGCACAAACTCTTTTTTTTTCGCGTTCTCTCTTGCTCCTCTGAAAGGTTGCACGCTCTTAGGAAAGTCCAAAAATAATATGCATGTGATAAGTCATTAGTCATTTCTTAGTCTGCATATGTTAGCTTGACCTGCCGTATGTTAATGCATGCAACAATGGCCCCACATATGGCTCTGTGTGCAATCCCAACTGCAAGATCTCCTGTGTGGGGCCTCATTACAGAAAACTTCCCAGCCGCGTCATTAGCGCAGAGGTGTGAGGTTCACGTGGAAAGCCGGTGCGCTTGAGCTTCACTCACACCATCAGCAGGGAGACGAGACACATACTATCATGTCAGACAGACCTATCACACATGAGACAGGTGGTGGGAGAGACCGTTTTAACAGTATGGAACAATAACTGGTTTAAAGGACCTAGGTTTTAATCTGAGATTTCAGCACAGTTCACGACTCTCTCAGTTCATCTTAACACGTTTTACTATATTTAAATCCATTTCAGAGATTTCCAAGATTTTCCCCAACAATCAGTGCAGAACAAAAAGAAGAGATTAAAAAGTGGACAACTTAGCATTAGAACATACAGAAGCATTTGTATATCTTATTGCTCAAAAGTGCATAGTCCTCATAGCTGCAGTCTGTCCAGAGTTCCAGGCTCAAGTCTCCAGTTACCCGCTGGGCGCTGCTTGGCGATGGGCATCATCCTTTCAGATTCTGGGCGCTGGACCAGCAGCAGCTGCCAGGGCAGTTTACCCCCAACTGGACTTTAACACAGTACAGCACTTCATACTGGGGGCAAGTTACTGTCTATACACCAGCACATAGATTTCATCCAGATTTTTTTTGTACTTTTAACACTTTTTAAATTATATTAAAATAACTTAAAAAATATATATATATATTTTTGATAATTGTTTGCTGGTGTCATTATGCAATCTAATATATATATATACATATATATGTGTATGAGTGTGTGTGTGTGTGTGTGTGTGTGTGTGTGTATGTGTGGCCTGGTAAACCCTACGTTATGGGGACAAAATGGCAAAAATGTATCCCCACAAAGATGGCAATATCCGAAATCCTTGTCCTTGTGGGGACATGTTTTGGTCCCCATGAGGAAAACAGCTTATAATTCATACTAAGTGATGTTTTTTGAAAATGTAAAAATACAGAATGTTTCCTGTGATGGGCAGGTTTAGGGGTAGGGGTAGTGAAGGGGGATAGAATGTACAGTTTGTACAGTATTTAGTTTCAGCGATTCAGTATTTAGTATATATCTAAAAATTTACAGTTTTAGTTCTTAAAAAAATGTCTGTTTATTTTTTATAATTTTTATTTCAGTTTTAACTAGTTTCAAGTAAAACTAAATGAAAATGAGAAAAATCTTTGTGTAAAAAATTAAGAGAAACAATTATTGTTTTAATAATTTATACAATATATATAATTACTGTTATTTATTTATTTATTTATTTATTCTTTATTATTCTTTTTACACTGGTAATACAATTTTTTACATAATATATATGTGTGTGTACCGTGTATAATTATTATGTATATATAAGTACACACATGCATGTATATAAATTATTTAAGTTTTTTTTTTTTTTAAATGGTCAAAATATTTATATTTTATATATATATATATATACATGCAAGTATTTCTTATACATGCATGTGTGTGTATCCAAATATACATAATAATTATACACAGTACAAACACATTTATTATGTAAACACGAACTTTTATTTTGGATGCGATTAATCGCGATTAATCTTTTGACAGCCTATAGGGTGCTGAATGATAATACCATGGTATTATCATCAAGCACCATTACTGTATCATGGTAACACCACAGTACTCTTTTTCTGTATTATTGTCTTATTCGTGTGTCTGATTGATCTGCCGATTTTGAAAGTCATCAAGATAATAAGTGGTCAGGAAAGCTGTGTGTGTGTCGTCCCAGGGCTGTGATCTTTCTCATCTCGAGTTCTCTGCTCTACCCAGCATCTCTAATTGTTATTAATCTACAGCAATTAAAGTAAGCGTCTTCGCTGTCACATGTCTCCCCTCCTCTCCTTGATGAGCATGTACACGGCTGACACGCAGGAGACACGAACAGGAAGCATCTCTGCGCCGCATTTCCTGCCACTGCAGTCGCGTTTAGCAAACCCAACAGCAGCCAGATAAAGCTCATATTTGAATAGGCCCTGTTATCAAATACATTCATTAGGTTACACGCTCCACTTGATTAATTATATTTAAAGAAATTGTGGGTACTTTGGATCTTTCGTCGTGCAGTGCCACGGCATGCCATAGATCCCTAATTTCGAGAAGAAAAAGGGGCTGAGGGCAGTTTTTTTCCCTGCTCTCTCTCTGCCTATTCTGGACAGCCTGCGCGGGTCCCTGAGGGCCTGAACGTATTCAAATGTATCTCCATCAATGAGCACAGTAATTATGAATTCCGCACTAATTAGTGTATACACTACTTCCCTTGCATATTTGATTTCCACTGTGAGATGGTAATAAGGGAAATGCCCATTTTTGTCCTGTCTCATGAAAATTCCAGAATGTTAGAGGGGGGAGGGCAGATGGCGAGAGAGAAACGGGGGATGCATTAAATATGAAAAAAGAGAGAGAGAGGGAGAGAGAGAGAGAGAGAGAGAGAGAGAGAGAGAGAAACTTATAATAACCCTTAAAAATATATAATGGGAAACCAAGGTAATACCATGGCTCTTTAGACATTACCATGATGATAATACCATTGTATCACCATAGCATTATACATAATATACTCATGTAAGGTGTCACGGTCATTTGTTATCGGAAAAATAAACCCTGACCTGGGCAGTCAAGTATATCACTTTGTAGGAGTTTATTATATGGTAATTGTCCTTCTAAGTACCAGGGTACACTGTAAAAAGTGAAAAGGTGCAGTTTTTACATTAAAACATTTTTTTTATATATATAATTTTTTATATCATATAAATTGTGAATATATAATAATCATAATTTATAGTGTTATATATTGTTATAACATTATATTATAATATTAATACTATTATAACATAATAGTAAAAAGAATATATATATATATATATATATATATATATATATATATATATATATATATAGACTAAAGTTATGCTCCCCTACTAAAGTTAAAACCTTTCAGGTATGATCAGTAAGTTTTATATTCCTTTTTAACAAATGTGATTTTCTTTTAATGTACTTCACAGAAATATCATGCAGCCCTAAAGCCATTTTTCCCCTGTACTTGTACAAATACATATCTGCTTGTATCTGGTGTATAAACGATAGCCTCAAGCTCATTGTGAACACATATATTTCCTCCCATGATACTTTGAGAATAAGACAAGGTGATATTTGACTCAAAATCATAAAACATTATTTCATTTTTTAGTTCATGTCGGTCTTTGCTAGTGGATCATAAATTAGCCATATATGAGACGATAATAAAACTCTCTTACAATGCTTTGAGTGACAGACATGTGATTGTGTGGAGTGAAATAGGTCTGTATTATCTGAGCAGATCTCACAGAAGAGTAAACCACAGTCGAGTGACTGGAAATACAGTCCTGCGGCTCTCAGTGCTTATAACCGCACAAATCATCACCTGTCCTTGAGAACTACGCCTTCTGGGGTGTTTGTACGTGTGCAACGACTTTCTTTCTTTCTTTCTTTCTTTCTTTCTTTCTTTCTTTCTTTCTTTCTTTCTTTCTTTCTCTGTGATTGCAATTGGTATTTATACACATGCATTTTTTTGTTTTTTGATAGACACTGACAAACATAAATTTATGGACAGCTGGTAAAATGTAAACCTTTTTACATATTGTCATATCATTCTCGTTTAAATTAACGTACCTTTCAGAGCTTGTGAAAGATGCTTGGGACAGTCGATGGAACCATCACTGTCCCGATCGGGCCAGTGCCTAATCTTCACGAAAGTTTATAATTTGCTCGTGTTTAAAGCCTTGCAAAAAGCAGCGCGCATTCATCTCAAACAGTGCACTGAATTGAGTCTTCTTTTACTTGTTTTTGTGCTTAAGTCGGTAAATGTCTATGGTTTTGCATAAAAGGACTTCATCTTAATAGAGTTTATTGCTGTTTCTAAATCATGTTACTTTCTAGCGAGTGTCTGTAAGATCACAACACTGGAGAACAGAGCGCTATGAATCGTTCTTCACACACAGTAACTGAACTGCTGCATAGGAGCGCTGCACGCTGTGGCGCTGTGTTGCTTCAAACGCATCATTCTGCACACGGAATGCGCATAAGTGCTTTGTGCCGCTTTCATATTATAATACTTTTGCACAACAAAAGAATATTTATAGCCTATTTTGTTCTGTCCTACCTATAATATGTTGTTGTGTAACAAAGTTCGGGAGGAGCACGTTCAGGTAATCAAACCAATCAGTGCAAGAGGAAGCCGGTATATATAGCCGTCCCTTACCTCTGTCCCGTGACAAGTTTCACAGCATCCCTCCACCACCCCATCGCCTCACTTTTGGCTGGTTTCTAACCCAGTCAAGGAGGGGGAGTACTCTGGGTTGGGGCCAAATTCCGAGCTCGAAGCCCTCCCCCGGACAGCACGCCAAATACGCATAAATTACTATATTGATTTCATGTACGTGTAAACTCGTGAATTATATCTTCCTTGTTTATCAGTTCAAATTACACATTTTAGCACAGAAGCCTAAAATACTTTATTGACTGTTGTCATGTCATAAGCTGTCATTAGATTACTGTGTGATTTTTTTATTTGTGGATGTCCCAATTGGGTGCAGGATGTGAAATTTCGAAATAAATGTTTATTTTATATATTTGGTTGCAGATGTGAGTTAATAAAATGTAACTGGTTGTGTAAAATAGGCACATAATATCATAAAATCGGAATATTGATCGATATACCCCTGAATCTAATCGTATCGTAATCGTATCGCAGAACTTTTTGAGGTATCGAAAAATATCGTATCGCTGGCTATGAGAATCGTTATTGTATCGAATCGTGATGAACCGTCCGATTTACACCCCTATGTACGACATCTTCAAAGTACCATGAGAGTGATTCAAAAGCATATGGAGCTTTATTTATGGTAATTACAACATGGCGTGATCTCAGCATAATGACACATGCAAGTGTCTGAGCACATATAATGCCACAATATCAACTTTCCAGGACAGTAGCGTCTTTGGAGATATTAGGTTTCCACCCGATTATTGAATGACAGAATTCCCAGTAGGATAAATTTTGGCAGGATATTCCCACTACTAATGTGTCCAATTCAACTGATTGAAACTTTAATATTAACCATTGACCTCATATTTCAGCATGTTTTTTGTTTTTGTTTTCTTAAATGTTATCCATGTTTCATGGAACCTTCACTGTAGGTTTATTGCAGGATTCCCACTGGTTAATCATTTGAATGTATTAATACCAACACATCCTACAATTAGGGACTTTTTAATAAACATTTCATTCTGAATTTTAGATTTGAGTATCTTTTTAACAAGGAAATATTATTAATATTATTATTTAAAAACAAAAAGAAAAGAATTAAAAAGAATAAAATAAAATTGAATTAATAAAACATGACATTACTATTAATAATAAACTTAATATTTCTCTTTATTTATTTCTTTTTTGTAGCTTAACTCTCTTCTCTCATCTTCCCACAGATTATAATGCCAGCAGCATCTTTCCTGTTTTCTGGACGCCTTGCGTGATGTCATTTCCTTTTGAAGGTCCAAGATAAACATTCATTTCTGGATCACCTGGGGTAGCGCTCTGATAGACAGCTCAAGGATCCGAGTATTCCCTTACATAATTAGCAAAACCAGGCATGGGCATAATCTCATTCTCCAGACCCAGAAATGATGTGCCCTAGAAAGACAAGTTATTTTTATTGATTTATTGATTGATTTTCGCTTTATTCTCGTCCCACCGCTGTTGACACCTGAAGTTATGCATTCAGATAACTCCTCTTCTCCGCTCTGCTTGGAAACATGGTTTTATACTCTGGAAAGAAACATAAAAAGTTTTTGAGAACATACTCCTCTGTGATGCAGTGCAGAGGTTTTTTGTTCGCGTACATTGCGTTTGATTGACAGCGAGTCGGAGATATACCTTCATCTCCAAGCGGGAGTGAGATATTTAATCATTCGTAATTAACATTTCTGCCGTAGAGGAAGCTGGAAGACAGAAGGCACGTGTGATTATCTGTGCGCAAGACAAAAGTGATGATTAAGAAAGTTAGTCCTAATTTAGACAACACGTGTCCACCTTTGACCGTCCAACCCGAGCAAAGGAAAGCCGCATGGGTTTGGGTCGTCTTCGTTTCAGAGCTCATGCACGTTTGTTCTTTGAAATGTTGATATTGAGCCGATTAAAGATGTATGTAAACAACTTATGGTGAATTCTCAGAGCTGTGCAAATATTCACTGTTTGCAGCTCTGACATTTACAGACGTTTTGTAATGCGTGGCTCTCGCTTTGTGCCGTACAAGTGTTCGGGTCGTGACTCGGTGGTCCGTTCTGCATGTTTGGACACTTTCTTTTCCTTTCATTTGACTTTTTTCTCTTTGATAATTCCTGTTCCACACACGCTGACCTCCAAATGTATTCTACCCGGAGCTCACGAGGCCGGTTCTCTGAAGAACGTGGTTTTCCCCTTGCGACGCCCAAATGCAGATGTTCAACCGCTCTGCCAAGAACTAGCGAGCCTTTCTCTCTCCCACCAGTCCCAGGACAGCTTCACACAGCCGTCCATACTGGCACAAACACTACGTTTATGTGTGTGTGTGTGTGTGTGTGTGTGTGTGTGTGTGTTTGTCCTCTCTGCACACCACATCACAGCTGAGAAAAAATTTCTGATCTCTTCCACCTTTATTTTCTTCACATTCCTTCTCTTCCTTTCTGTCTTTCATCCTATATTTTCCCTCTTCATCAGGAATGATTGTAGGGCTCTTAACCATCATGGATAATTACTCAAATGACAAACTGAATTTGGTTAATGGTGAGGATCTGACTTTGGGATTTTCAGGATTTCACTCCTGTGAGCGACCGGAATGAGGCCGGGCTAACCAGAAACACGCTTTCTCCATCAAATAGTGGTCTGCAGCTGGCTGTGGGAGTGCTCAGCACTGGTATTCAAGCGTGGATTTGTGTGTGGGATATTTCCTATAGTTTAAATGAACACCAGGTGGCCTATATGATCAGGCCATTACTTCATGACTGTGAGCACCAGGTCAAACATTAGCCAAACTGTGAAAACTGGCTGTCACCAGAAACTACTCCGAATCACATGTTAAGGTTATGTACATTAACTTAAAGCATATTATAAATGTATGTAGTTCTGTACGAAAATTCCCATTGTAGCCATAGTTTCTACCATATAAATCAAACTACAACAAACGTGGTAGCCTGATATTAGCCATCAGGTTAGTATAAAAAATTACACTGTTTAAAGGAGTGAAAATAACACTGTAGAGTAACAGGTGTTTTTGGGAGGAAAACTATTGCATTCCCCTGAAAAAAATTGCCATTTAGTTTTTCCTCCCACACATTAATTTATTTCCTAAAGTTTTGCAAATAAAGGAACACAAAAGTTTGTGCGCAAACATTTTGCAAGCAAATGGAAAAGTTTTGCCAGAGAACAAAAAATAAATGAAGCACAATCAACCGTCGTTCATCTCCGAAAGTGGTGTTAATTCACCAAAAGCCAAGGTATGGCAGACTCTGATCGTATGTTTTGTGATCTAGGAAAACTAATACTTATGAAAAGCAAAAACATTTATTTAAAAACAATAAAAAAGTACCAATATAACCAGTAGATGGCATCAGAGGAGCACTATTTTTAGACATTATCAAATCACTATTATAACATTTACAAATCTATTTGTGTCACTTTTGTACTGACGTATGTAGGAAAAGCCACAATGCCTCAGCGAAAAAACAAAACCTTTTCTTTAAATTGCGAATGAAATTACACAGACAGCGAGTTAAGAGCGCTTGCTTAACAATCACTGAAGCTGTCAGTCCAACGCTATCTCATGACCAATTCGTACGTATTTGTATGACCTCACTCGTATGATTTCGTATGATTTGTCTATACTGCAGTGATGTTAGGGGTAGCTCATTCGTACGAATTGCCGCGAGATCGGTTTGGTCAGTGCAAAAATCCAGTTTTAAACAATAAATCTGAATAAACTTCACAATGAATATTTATTTACACTGTGTCTCCGTTTTGTTAATTATTGTTAAGGATAACCTTAGTAACCTTTCGCTAAACAAACTCATTCAGCATTTTGATAGATACTGAGCGGATTCTCAATACCGGTAACTAATGCCGCATTCACGTGCTATCGTAAATTTGATAATTCCCACTTCTGAAGGCGTGATTACGAGCTCATCGCATTCCAATTTTGAAATTGGCAATTTTTACCTAGGAAACTTACCTAGGAAAGCATGTGAAGGCCTCTGATTGGTCATTATTTTCCTACAGAAATGCCTGTGATTGGTTCAATACTCAACCCTGCAAAATCACGTTATAAATAGACACATCTGCAACGGTGTTAAACTCAGATGACACTAATGTAACAACCGGATCGCTTTTATTAAACAGTTAAATGATATGTTACATGTAGTAATATAACTCCCCATACCCAATTCATGCCCCTGATCTCCGAGCAACCAAACGCATGGTTTTGACCAAATGCGAACACTAACCACCAAGCTACAACGTTTCATCTTTTAATAGCACTTCTACTGTTGTAGGACTTTAAGAAGTAAAGTTTACAATGTGACTTTCCCTCAGACTTGACTTTTTTTTTTTTTGCACTACTCATTTTTAAACTCTCACTGATGTTCACTCATCTTCTTTATCAAGTCATCCCTGCAAATCACACCCCATTGGTCATCCATCAGTCTGCGGCGATCACCAGAGACTCCTTCCTCTCCCAGTAGCATTTTTCTCTCTCTGAACTATCAATCGCTCTATCCGCAAACCAGCTCTCATTTCCCCAAAATGACCCTCCCTCCCCTCTCGGTCCGGTCAGATTGATACGTTTCACGCCGCCGTCATGAGAGGAGGTAAAATATTTCCTGTCACTTAAAGTCCAAGAGGCACGGCTGCTAAATCGTCAAGCCGAACCCAGAAATCCATCAAGCCAATGCTCAACTTTGCACTAGAACATTTGATATGCAGCATTACTGCATCGCTCCGCATCTGCTTTGCCAGATCCTCCTCGGGCCAGAGGTCAATAATGAAACAAAGTTTGAAGGAGCTGCTGGAATATTCACAGTATATGGTTAAAGGGCTTGAGAAACACATCATTAACTCCCCTGTAAGAAAGTCTGCCTCATTCCAGTGACTCTTGTATTCATAGCATTCCCTTTTCAAACATCTTAACGATCACGCGCAGATGTATGGATCACGCCGTTCTCTTCTCTCCTGGCGCGTAATGGCAGAGCGAGAGAATTGCCCTATGGCTAATTTGTATCATTCAGCAGCGTGACTGTTTGTCAGAGCCGAACTGACTCTCTTGACCTTCTATTTCTTGTGGCGGCCGACAAGTGGCTCTGCCTCTGGTAATTAGTTTTCAGCCGCTCTCGGTGCATGTGTGTGCGTGTGTTTAAAGTTGAGCTTACGAGGGCCAGGCGATGCAGAGTGCTGGTTAAATATTTACTGTTCAAGGCAGATTCACACAACTTTTTAAAATTAATGAGTGGAGCGGGCTGTTTGGACAGTGGCAGCGGTATTGAACTGTTTGTAGAGCTTTTCCACCTCGCACTGGTGACGTGCAAGTCACTCCGTATTTCTCTGCTCTCTCTCTCTCTTTCTCTCTCCCTCTCCGGAATTAATGGAGAAATGGCCATGTGGTTTCAACCCACGCGGCGCGCGAGCCGTTGGATGTGCTCTCTCTATATTAAACTGTATTTGCAATGGATCACTGCCATTGTGAAGTAGTTTTCGGAGAGCTTCAGTGCTTCACTCTTCAAGCATTCAGCTACACTTCTTTTCCTTTCTTTGCTATTGTCCAACTCTTTTCACTTCCCAGAGGAAGAGGAATTGCTCTTTTGTAGCTCGGGAGACTCAATGAGGCCTCAGCTTTGTTTATTTGAAGAATTATGGTTGTTTTAGATGATTCTCTTAAAATTCCCTGTGATGAATAACAATACAATTGAACAAGACAATTGTTGCTATAAAGAAAGTGTACAGAGTTAGGGCCAGAGAATAAAAAAGAAAAAAAAATACTGGAACTAAATTTGTTTTCATAACATTCAGAATCAGAAAAATAGAATTAGTGAGAAATAAAATATAGAATAGCTGAGTAGCATAAACATAATTATGTGGATAGCATAGCTTATGACAAACATTTGAGTTCATATTAAAGTCTGCAGCCTTGCAAAGCACAGGTCACTTCAGAAACTTTAGAGAAGACAATTGTGAGATTACTAGGGTCTTTTTCTCAGGAGAAAAATAAAAATGCTCTTCTTTTAATCTCATTACTGTCTAGGAGAAACAGCTGAGATATAAAAGAAATATCATTGTTATTTTTCTTTCCTGCAGGTCCCACAGAGGAAATGCGATGTTTTATCATACATAATGGAGGCCTCAGGTATGTTAACTTATGTTAACTAAGTTTCTCAGATGTTTCTCCTAAAGTACCTTAAGATGAATAAAAAAAATGAATATGTGAATAGTAGGTATATGGGTAACACCATTTTAGGGTCCAATTCTCACTATTAATTAGTTGCTTATAAACATGCATATTACTAGGATATTGCCTGTTCATTAGTACTTATAAAGCACATATCAATGCCTTATTCTGCATGACTATATTCTACATCCCTTAATTTTACCGAATACCTTAACTTAACAACTACCTTACTAACTATTAATAAGCAGTAATTATGAGTTTATTGAGGCACAAGTCATTGTTAATTGTTAGTTAATAGTGAGAATTGCACCTAAACTAAAGTGTGACCAGTAAATGTGTATGGATATGTTTAGCTGGTTATTGGATATTTTGTCTGAGTTCATAATGAAACCTAGCCTGGTCCTACCAGACTCTCGTACATTTCATTTGTACAGAGAGTCTGGCCACTCTCCATTGACAAGCGTTATCTTCCTTGAAGGCGGGTACTCTGTTGAAGTTTAAAACTATTGGATCTGCCCAGAACCACTCTGGATCTGCCATAACCAATCGCTAAGGTTTGGTCGTGAAATATGTCATCTCAAACTAGCGCACGACATCAACGTCATCGTTCTCAGCCACTCCCTCTGTTCGCTGATTGGACCGGTTAAAATTTGACCGGAGAAAACCAGAGAATATACCACAAACCCAGACGGAGTACTGAAGGAAAATGAAAATTGAGTGGAAGTATGTAGGAGGGCGGAGCCAGACAAAATGAAATCTCCGGCCCTGTTTAAACATGGTATTAATATGTGTTTTGGTCAATCAGATCACAAGTGGACGATGCTAAATACAGGTGTAAACAGGTTCTGAAACGTTTTGAGCTTGTCCACTTTTGACCACTTCCAGAGGTAGTCAAACACACATTTGACCGAATTGTGGTTGAATACGTTCAAACAGCCACAAAACACAGCCTGTTCTCCGCCTACTAACTTAATGAGTAAACATTATGGGAAGCGTGATAGCCAGACGGGATTTAAATCCAAGTTTGGTTTACAGATGAAAAATGTACCAAGCACAATGTTCTCACACCATTCCTTATTTCTTACACACACTCACAGCATTCGTATGTGATATGTGAATATGCACAGCAGATGTAGATAAGAAGTGTTTTAGTACATATTGAGACCTCTGACGTCTGGCTTATCTTTAGATTAGCAGAAATGTGCAAATCTGAGCACTTTGAGATATTGGTGAGACCTTTCCTCGAACCCCAGATGAGACACATGTGAGATCAATGGATCTTCTTTTTATGATAAAGCAAAAGTCTACATTTGCTCTCATCACTGTCATGTAGAAACTACTGAGATGTTAAAGAGATTCTCATTTTAACTTTACACACTCCTTATCTTTAACACTCTCCTTCCAGTTCAGCGCAGCAGATCAGTAAATTACTTACATTTATATATATATATATATATAAAGAAAACAAAAAAACAGAAAAGGAAGGTGTGGGTTGTCAAGGAGGGGGGTGTTGGGGTCAGGCTAAAGGGATTTACTACAGTTAATCTTTTCCATAGAGTAGATATGTGGGTTCCTTCGTTCAGTGCTTTGTTGACAGAAGTGAGCTCCATTGTAGGGGCTCCAGAGGAGGGGGTCTTTTGAAGGGCCTGCTATCGTCCCGCCGCATGCACGCCACACTTGTCCTGCAGCCAGCTGATAGGCCGGCCTCGGCACGCTGGGAAGATTGAATTGAAGTGTCACACTTGAGGTGTACGGTGCGATCGGCCCTGCGTGAGTGCGAGGTGAAGAGGGGAGATCACGACGCTTCCTCTCCGACTCGCGCCGAACAGTGAACGAACGAATGAACGAACGCACGCCCTCCCTCTCTGTGCTTATATTTGACTTTGTGTGCTTGGCTGGTTTTATTATGACAGGCTGAATGGTGAAGGGGGGGATTAAACTGTTAAGCAGACATCAGAGGCTGTCTAATGTTTAATGCAAGAGTGTGTGCATGTAAGAACTGATAATGAATACAAACAGGACGACATCTTATTTGCTGTGTTTTTATTAGGATGACTGGAGAACTTGACATCCTCAGCTATCCTCTCTTAATCTCAAAAACCTCCGACCCACATCAAAAAACCTTTATAATTTCTTGAGAGCCCTGTTTAGTTTTTGTTTCTGGGGCTTTACAGAATGGATGTGGTTTAGTAGCTAAGACAACAATGAACACAATAATTGCATGACTTGTTTCGATGTAATTTTTAATTTTGTGATTGGTTGTGGTGGCATTTTTTGAGTGGTTCCTTGCATCTAATTGGTTACAGTTGGCACAGTAACTATACACAAATAGTTATAGGGTTTACACACTGAATGTATTCTTGCTTGCTCCACGTTTTGGGTTATAATGCAACGTTTTTAAAAGTTTAACTACTTTCAAAAGTTTGTCATTATTTTAAATTCTTTCTTCAATTCCAGTTTATTATAATCTACAATTAAGACATTTTAAAGGATGATAAAAACTATATATATATATATATATATATATATACATATATACATATATACACACACACACCGGCCAGGCATAACATTATGACCACTGACAGGTGAAGTGAATAACACTGATTATCTCTTCATCACGGCACCTGTTAGTGGGTGGGATATATTAGGCAGCAAGTGAACATTTTGTCCTCAAAGTTGATGTGTTAGAAGCAGGAAAAATGGGCAAGTGTAAGGATTTGAGCGAGTTTGACAAGGGCCAAATTGTGATGGCTAGACGACTGGGTCAGAGCATCTCCAAAACTGCAGCTCTTGTGGGGTGTTCCCGGTCTGCAGTGGTCAGTATCTATCAAAAGTGCTCCAAGGAAGGAACAGTGGTGAACCAGCGACAGGGTCATGGGCGGCCAAGTCTCATTGATGCACGTGTGTGTACATATATATATATATATATATATATATATATATATATATTGCTACTGTCAAGCGATTAATCGCATCTAAAATAAAAGTTTGTGTTTACATAATATATATGTGTGTGTACTGTGTAGAATTATTATGTAATAATAATAAGAGAGAGAGAGAGAGAGTGATGTTCTGTTTAGTGATGTTATTTAAAAAATTTCACTTTCTCATTTAAAGGTAAAAAAATGTTACTCATCCTCATTTAGTTCCAAACCTGTTTGCATTTATTTCTTGTTTCCTGTGTAACATTACATATTTTTTTTATTTTTTGTTTGCTGTGGGGTTTTGGACCCCATGACTTTCACTGTATGACCAAAATATCTGCTTTTGTGTTCCACAGAACAAAGAATGACATACATGTTTGGAATGACATGAAAGTGAGTAAATAATGACTGAATATTCATTTTTTGTAATTGAAACAGTATCTTAAAAAGGGGCAATGGCCAAAAACTTCTATCTGACGCATATATAAATAAGTGTAACAATTAAAAAAATTTTTTTGACTTTGTCCTTCCGTTGACTGCTTGCTGTTGTATGTGGCATTTCTCTGAGTGGAAAGTACGGCGTATTCTGAACTCACAGAACAAGTAGGAGATCATCACCTATGATAATGAAGAGCAGATAGGAGCCAGCGATGGCGGCTTTAAAGGTCACACGTTGACGAATAATTGCTTTTTACATCCTCCACTACGTTTAACAGGCCCAAGGCTTGACCCCACTGGCTGGGGCAGTAAATATGCCATCTCTACAATGCTCACAGATGTAGGGACACCGCCGGCTTGTGTTCAGAGCACATTTACTGATGTGAGGTCAGAGCGCTGCATCCAAGGGCTCCTATTAATCAAGAGAAATAATGCAACAACCCTGAACACATCTCAACAAAACAGGACTGACCCAAAGAACAGGGTCAATTGATTTGGAAAGACATTTTACATTTAAAACAAAAGATGATATGATACTTTTCTGATGGAGAATTAGCAAGTGCACTCGTTCCTAAACTCCCATAACTCTACTTTCAGATGCACATTCCCGCAGGAAAGGGAAAGCTCAAATGAGATTTGTATATTATCAATTGTTTCTCCTAGACGGCAATGTTATTAAATGCAAAGAGAATAGAAACTTTTCCTTAAGTCTTTTGCTTCTCGGTTTTTGTTTCTGTCAGAGATTTGTCTTATTTGTCTAAAATGTCAACAACACTTTACAATACGTTTCCATTAGTTAACATTACACTGTAAAAAATATTGTTGGTTTAACTTAAAGTAAGTTACTTTTTGAGTTCATTAAAATGTAATTAAAAAATGTAAAAATTTACAATTAAAAATTGGAGTTAATACAACAAAGGAGATTGGTTTAATAAACAGAAACTCAAAATATTATGTTATCTGAACCACATTATTTGACAAAAGAAAAATAGTTGTGATAACAAATCATGAAATATTTTTTTTACAGTGTAGATAACTACATTAACATGAACTAACAATTAAAAATACTTCTAAAGCATTATTAATCTTAGTAAATAGCAATTTCAACATTTACTAATGCATTATTAAAATTAAAAGTTGTATCTGCCAATATTATTATATCAGCTAACATGAACTAACAATGAACATTTGTATATTTTAATGCTGTCATAACGATTAATCGCGGTTAATTGTATCTAACACAATCGTTTGTTTATATAATATGTGTATATACATATATATTTCTCCTCACCATCCTCACCATATACACACACACACACACACATATGTTGGTGCACCTATCATTATGAGAACATTCCATAGACGTAATGGTTTTTATACTGTACAAACTGTACATTCTATCCCCCTACACTACCCCTACCCCTAAACCTCCCCATCACACACACACACACACACACACACAGACAAACCCTAACCCTAAACCTCCCCATCACAGAAAACATTCTGCATTTTTTTTTTTTTTTTTATAAAACATTGTTTAGTATGTTTTTAAAGCTATTTTTATTATGAGGACACAGGAAATGTCCTCATAAACCACGTTTACATTGTAATGCCAGTGTAATACCCATGTCATTATACAAAATTGTGTCCTCATAAATCACATAAACATGCACACACACACACACACACACATTATATAAACACAAACTTTTATGTTAGATGCAATTAATTGCGATTAATTGATTTGACAGCACTAGTATTTTTATTAACTAACATTGAAAAAGATGAATACTGTAACAAATGTATTGCTTAATGTTGCATTAACTAACATTAACGAATGGGACCTTATTGTAAAGTGTTACCAAAATGTCTCCCTAGGTATTTTAGGAGAAACATCTGAGACAAAGTTGATACTTAAATGAGACACCTGATATCTGAAAAGTCTCCTGAGCAATAAAACTTTCTCCTGAGTTATTTAATGCACCACATTGGGCTAAATAAACAGCAACACAGCGAGTGTTTCTCCTTGCCATATTTCAGCAGGCTTCGTTTAAACCACATGTGCCACCGAAACCCCAGAATAACAGAACGTGAGCGCAAATAGGAACCACCTTGCGGTTTGGATCAGGCGTTGAGAGCTTGAAATTGTGACTTTGACATGTCTCCGAGGAGAACAGATACTCTTTGGGAATGGCATCTTACTGATCGAGTTCTCTCATCGGGGGACTCGGGATTGTGAAACATGTGGCCGGAGAGCTCTTTGCTGAGCTCCCCGCGTGCCGTCTGACTGCTTTATGCATCTCAAAACACACTCGCATACTTTCAGGGGTTAAAACAACAGGAAGGGATCGAGCGGGTTTATTATGATGACATGTTTAAAGCGAAGAAAAATAAATCCACTAGAAATGAATGAAACGTTTCATTGAAGCAGGATGTTAACTTTTCATTCAAAAATATTTGACTTGTTGATCTTGTGATCTATACACAGTAAAGTATTTTTGAACGATTTAGAGACCAAAACGAACATTGAAAACAAACATGAAGTGCATTTACTGTCAGTTACTTAATGCATCAAATTGTAAAGGACAAAAAAGTGGCTAAATTATTTTCATATCCAATTATTTTATTCATCATTGGAATTTCTTTTAAGATGCAAAGTAACCCTTTGCAAATAAGATTACTTTATGGATTATTATTTTTCGCTAGTCTCTCCGGTCTACACTAAGAGGAAAGACTTAGGACTTTTTAGTCTTCAGAAAGCCTTTCAAAACCACTCTGACTTCTCATAGAGAGGCACAGAGCCAAGAGTTACTCCATTCAGCTCAGAGAGAGAGAGAGAGAGAGAGAGACTTGATTCAGTGTGTTTGATGGAGGCAGAACCACAGCTCCTCCCTGTGGTATACACACTGGATTACTCCAACCGCAGTTACATGGTTTCTTCTCCCTCCCTCTCTTTCTCTCTCTTTCTCTCAGTCAGTTGAATTCTGCATCAAATGCAACTATCGCTGCCTTCAAGCCCTCCTGGAAAGCTTCTTCTTACAAGAAGTCATAATCATGAAGTAAATACACCAAACAAATTTATATTTATTTTTGTCATTTTCACTTACTGATAAAGATACAAAGTTTTTTTTTGTGTGCTATAGCAACAAAGTGAAGAGCAAAGCATGTTTAATCAATGCTTTATGTGCTTTATATTCTGTTTTTGTAACTAGAAGGATCTTTCATCAACAGTTTACAAAATGTACAGTCAACATTCATAATTAAAACGTAATTATGATCAATCCCAAAGTGCTTCCATGATTCTTTGGACACGCCCTCATCTCGGAAAGTCAGGGTTGTTTGAAAAAACCTCCCATTGTTGTACTTTTCATGTGTGCTCATCTTGCAAATATGACAAGCATACAAAAGTCAGCAGTCAGTCATAAACAAGCCAGATATTTAATTGAGTTTCTGATTTATAATGGAATTTTAAATTAATTGTATTTTATTTTGAATTTGAAAACGCAAATGAAATCTCTTTTTTTGTTTTGTTTTCTAGCTTCATGATCAGCACAACATTGGCTTTCGGGTCAGGATTGTTTGATGAGGAATGTTCTGAAATTATTTTTTGCAATTTGTTTGGTGATGCTGTTTTAGCAGAAATTGCATACTTCTTAAGTGCATTTAATTATTTGGTAACACTTTATTTTAAGGTGACGTAGTTACACGTACCTACATGTACTTAATATAGTAATAACAGTAAATTATGCATAATTACAAGTAACTAACCCTAAACCAAACCCTAAGCCTAACTGTAACTTTATAGTAAGTACATGGCATTAATATTACTCAGTACTTATTTGAGTAAGTATAACTACTTCACCTTAAAATAAAGTGCAACCAATTATTTTGACTAATTCAATAATGCATCCAGCTGTCAGTAAGAGTTCCTCTCAGCTCTGTCCCATGTGCCTTTCCATTTCTTTTTTTTTTTTTTTTTTTTTGTATTTTTTAACAGATTTTCCTTAATGCAAATCAGTAGATTTTTTTTTTCTCTCACAATGCTGATATGACGCATAGGCTTTTGTCCCTACTACTGTTATATTGTGCATGTGTGGGACCCTGGGATTTTTCCAGCCCATCCCTTGTTGTCTCCAGAGGGTGCTTCCACTCAGGTCCTGGCCGTTTCTACCATTCTTCCCCACCTGTGTGTCGTGCTCTTGTATATTGCTGTATGCCTTCTCTCATCCTTCTTCCTCTAGAAAGAAGAAAAAAAACTTTGACATTTGGAAGAGATTGGTGGGAAAAGCAATCTCAGATCACTCGGTCCCAGCAGATCACACGCAGCTTACCGGGGGGAGCGAGACTCTGGCATTATTTGAACCGGTAACTTCTTTACAGCTAAAATGGCGCAGCCTTGGATATTTCTCTCCTCTTGTCCTCTCCTCCGCTTTAATGGGTGAGTGGAGAGCTCGTGCACTGCCTGCTTGTGACATTCGCCGTTTGCGGAGATGTCTCCGTGTGATGGGCCTCAGCTAAGAGCTTTAGGAGTCCCACACCATATGTTTCCTCCCAGGATCGCCCCGTCCTGCAGAATTACAGGAACCCGAGCTTAAAAAACACAATTAGTTAAAGGTGAAACGTTTAAGTCCCTTTCGCACACGCAGGGTGGCCACCGACACGATCCACCTCCGGCTAGATTTAGATGTGTTTGGTGCCGAATACTTTCATTATGCAACAGTTTGCTATGCATCACATCTCTCTGCATTCAGCACTTCACCTTTGTCTTTTAGTAAGGGTGTTTTATTTTGGGATGTAAGGCAATTCATACAGCTAATTATACAACTGACTTTTTATTTTTTAAAGAAATTTCAGTAGGTAACTCTTTGTGATGCAACCAATATTTTTGAGTTTAAACTTTTTTCATGATATACTCGTGAATTGGAAATCTATAAAATGCATACCATAATCATAATATTTTGTATAACATAAAGCACTGGATACATTTTTTTTTATTAGTCTAATTAAACCAAAACATTTGTGTTATGCATATTGCAGTTGTTAGCAATAAATAAGTACATAAATAAAAATGTTATAAATTATGTTTAACATGCATTTTAAACATTCTTTAAATAACTTTTTAAAATGCAGTTATTAGCTATTAAAAATTATATTTTTAAATAAACCTTTTTTACACAGTTTTACACTTATTATTACAATAATTTACTTATTTACACAATTATTTTATATATATATTATTTTATATATTTTATTTTAAGGTGGCGTAGTTACATTGTACTTACTCAAATAAGCACTGAATAATATTAATTAACTAGTACTTACTATAGAGCTAGGGTTAAGATTTGGTTTATGGTTAGTATGTTATTACTATAGTAAATTCATGTAGTAATGTAACTACCTCACCTTAAAATAAAGTGTTACCTATTATTTTAGTTTTTTAATGCTTATTAGACTATCATGTTGTTAGCTTAGCAACATATTTTATTAGAATGAATTGTGAAATTAGTTTTTTTTTTTTTTTTTTTTTTGCTAATGTGTGTGTTCTGTGGAGTTGCTGCCAATGTGGTGCATTCAAACATAATATTATTTTTTCATACAAACAGACCATAAAACTGCTCTTTTTTCAGAACACCATCATTTTAAAATCATGTGTCACTCTTCTCATCTGATTGCGCCCTCTTGCTGTTGATAATATGGCTGAGATTTTAATCAGGCATCAGGGGCGACACAGAAACAGACCACCCCAACACTCCACGCTGGTTACCCCTCTGAGACCCTGAGACTCAACCTGCAATAAACGGCAAGCGTCTTTCTATCCCGCGATTCCACCCTCACTTCAACCAATCACCTTCAGAGAACAGCTCCTCACATAATGGACTTCATCTCCAATCACAAACTTCCTTTCCCTCTTTTAGGAAAAGATTAGCTCATGTGTACAGCCCTGGATGTGGACTCTCATTTCCTATACTTTCAGGAGAAAGAGGCTCTTTGTTTAATGAGCACATCTGTAACATGTACAGGTACCTGTGCTTCAATAATGATCCATTCTGAACCCTTCTTGTGTATGTACGTATGTAGAGGTGGGCAGTAATACCAAACATTTACGTCACACAAAGAGTAATTTCTTTTCATGACAAAATGATAAAACTAATATTATAAAATTGACAGATAGCAAGCTTTGATGCTGCATGTCAGCCCTGAAGCCCATTTGCAACCCTATTTACTTCAACATGTTTTTCAGTGAAAACTGTAACACTCACTTTATAAACATAAATGGCTTTTAAACATATAATGTTTAATTTAAAGCGAGTGTTACACTTTTTTCTAGAGTTTCAATTTGGAGTTGGAACTCCTCTATAGTTAGTTGAGCACCAGCTTTTCAATTTTGATATGTTTCTACGTGAAACAAGATATTCAATGAGAAAAAGTTGAAGACAAGACTACAATGGGTTAAAAAATAGAGGGATTTGTGGCGTCAGCCAATTGTTTCAGTGGTGATATAATTTTTTTTTATAAAGACAAACTTTTTTGCACCAGGCACATACATAAAAAAAAGAATGAATTTTGATTTCATCTTGACTTTGAAACACCTCTTGTTTAGAACATGTCCCATGTCTCAGCCTCAGACGTCACGCCCACACACCGTTGGATGAACGTCTGAAGTCGTCATCTGATTGGTTGAATTCTCCAGGATTTCCAGGAGACGTGCCCTTGTGACAACAAAGCCCTTGTGACGCTAAACTCCCTTATGAAAGAAGAAAGCCGTCGTGTTTACAACTGTGACAATGAGCGCTTATCAGGATCGACTAAACGCTGGATTTTCAAAAGTACTCCATTGTTGCAGTAAACTTGCACATAGTTCTTGAATGAATTGCATGCCGCTCCGTTATAGTGGGGACATTGACATGTTTATGCCCCTGAACATGATTCTGAACAAAACAAACTGTGATTGGTTGCTTTACATGTCGGTCAGACGGGCCCTGGGCGGTCCTTGACCAATGAAAGCTGCTATGGAGTCTAGACCTTCTGCCGTCAGTCTGAAGGTCCGGCTATGCAAGACTACACTCTGCATGACTTTGTGTTTCTTTGTCGCTCTCACATACCAAGTTCTGGCATGAAACTCTAGATGGCGCAGGCTAATAGGTCCTTGACTCATTTGGTAGCGATCGCATCATCATCTGGTTAGCACAGCTGATTGGTTCCTGTTGCATCAGCGGCCAATGAGCTGCGGCTCAACATTCAAAGATTGGTAGTGTTGCCTTTAGCACACTGCAGCACCCTCCACCTTCCCCAGCTCTACCTGTATAGATCTGCTACGGGGGTTATTTCATGTATGTTACATGTACAGCAGCAGCATGTCTTACATGCTCACAGCTGTCTGTGAATGTATTGACAGTAGCAAGTCTCATTACTTGCTCTGCAGCAGCAGCGACAGCAACAACGTAGCAGATCAATTCCGCCAAGACCAAATACATTAACATTGCCATATCGATTACCATTACCATGCCAATCTCTCAGAGAGTTGACATGACAGAAATGTAAATAATGTAAAGCACCCAAACTGAAAAAATGGTCTAGGATTTACTTTGAAACCATTTTCACTCAGAAATAGCTATACATTTCACAAATAATACAAGAAACTACTATTAAAACTGTTAAAGTATAAAGACTGAAATAATATTTTCTTGTAAACCCTACTCCAGCAATTTTTGTTCTATTTCTTCTTTACTTTCGAAAGCACATTTTTTTGCAGTGCATGCAAAATGGTAGTCATATGAATATTTCGACCATCATACGGGCTTAGTCTATAGGCCGGTTTACACCAAGGCCGATAATGATAATGATAAAGATATAGTTCTAAAAATCTTTCTAAATATAAAAGAATAGCACCACACCACAACTGTAACGTTAACAGCACAGAGAAAAGATATCATTGGAATCACCTTCAGAATGATTCTTTCCTGCCGATAAACGATAAAAAAATTAACATCTATTCAGAATCCGTTCTGCTTTAAAGAGCTTGAGTATTTAAAGTGGCAGACGACAAAACTGCAGCTCGCGCTTAGAATAAAAAACGTTATCGTTCGTTGGTGTGGATGCTAATATAGTTATCGTTAATGGTTGTCTTTATAGCTATCGGTGTGAATTGGCCTTATATCTGTATTTTTACTCCTTTGTGAAACCCTGTAACCTGCCCGAAGGTTCCGTTCCAGTTGCTTCTCCTTGGCATTTGCTCGCTTCTCCACTCTTCGTGTCTCATTCTGTCTCTATTTCCTATTTGCTTGTGTTTGGTTTGTGCGGTGGAGGGCCGTAAGAGGTCTTTCAAGTAAAAGGAGTCTTCATATGTCCCCAATTGGAGGAGTTTGGTTAGGGGCTCGCCCCAAGCGAACTGAACTTTGCCTCTTTCTGCTCCTCGCTCTAATACTTCCTCCAGTGCGGGGGCCGGGGGGCCGAGAGAGGGCCGCTGGAAAACAGCCCGCGGCTCTACAGCTGATAATTTCACCAAATTTGCATCTTTTACAGGCAGTTATAAGGACTCTGCCTCTGAGGCCCACGGCGAGTATTACACAGTCATATTCAGTCTCTTCCACTGTCATCCCCGTCTCCCTCCCTCCTCTCTCAGACTTGCCCCGCGGGAGCTTTCCATCCTCTCTCGTCCTCACCCACCTACCCACTCTCACCGTCAGCATGTGTGTTTGTGAACGCCTGTGGCATCTTGGTACTTCGCCTGGCATCTGGCACGTTTCAAAGGGGGAGAAGAGAAAATGAACACCTTAGTCACTTTACAACAACAGCAATATTTGCAAGTGTGTTTGTGTGTGTGTGTTTTGAGAGATTGGTGATGTCATCCTCCCCTCTCCCCCTTACTTCCTCTCATCTGATGGACAGCTTCCTGTTCGTATTACAGTGACACATCCGTTTGTACTGACACTTCTCAAACACACTATTTGTTTTATAGTGTCTTGCTTCCTAAAACTATATGCAGTGATTGTGTAGGGCATTTAACAGCAGCATTCATGTATTCTTATTAAAGTTATTCAATCAAGAGCAGTGAGTAGTTTTCTGTTTTTCTTTTGTTGTTTGATTCATATTAACAGCATATATAGCTGTAGGTACGCTGCTTTCTCTTTAATACACAGAAATACACATGTGATTTCTTTACTTGCTGTTTACATTCACAGACATAACCGACTGTGTTTATGTGAACTTTGTGTGTTTTTGACATAACCTTGTGTGTATTTGACAATTTGAGCGCAATAAGACGTGAAAGAGAACTTAGTTAATACTCACGGGACGCGCTGTCTGACATCTGGCTTTCTGTGTGCGTGTTTCGAATGTGTGCGTTCAGAAAACCATAAATCAGAAGTTTAGACTGATATGGCTTTAAAACGCTTCCTGATAATACACTTTAATGATGATGAAGAACTGCAATGTCACTTGACCGGGATAGAGATGATAATCAAAACCATAACGATTTTCTAGTTTTTGGCAGAGTATCGGAGGCACGAACTGTAAAGGCTCCTTCTGGATAGGGGGCGGAGAGCAGCAGCTTATTTGCATTTAAAGATAAATGCACGAAAACAGCATGTTTTTCCTTCTACTCAAAAATGGGCATTTACAACATAGTATAATAAATGATCTGTGGGGTATTTTGAGATGAAATTTCACATTCTGAGGACACCTGAGACTTATATTACATCTTGTAAAAAGGGACATAATAGGTCCCATTTAAAGCAATTATAATTTATATAAAAATATTTACATTTTTTACCCAATTCTACCTAAGTCATTAATTTAAAAAAAACTTTTTTATTGAAATTATTGCCATAGTTCCTTTAGCCTTTCATTATTATTTCTATATAATTAAGTTAACAGTCATTAATAAAATTGTTGTTTGATTAATATTAGCCACAGTGGCTCTGTTCATAAACTATTTGCAAGCTGTCTTTAATATTAAACATTAAAGGCATATTCTGTGCTATGCTGTCAATTACCAATAATAATAATAATAATAATTTTGACTTGTCCCTAAGTTTGTAAAAAAAACTGTAATACAGTTACATCATAAGTCTGAGGGACATTACCTGACTGTTTAAAAGTGTGTATTTTTGTTAAACCATTTACATTAATTCTTTGGACTTCTTCAAAATAAATAATATTTTAGCTGTATAGTTCTCTAAATCAGTCTTTTTTGTTGGGACTGTTTTGTAGGTAGCAGAAGTTCTGGTGATGTGCTTCTGACATGTTTCCTGTGGAGTTAAACAGTGCTTCATGTCAGGCACCTTCCAGGCTTCTGATACGATTGTTTATTGAAAGTAAAGCTTGTATTTAAGCACTTACATTTTTCTGAGCAAAGTGTGTGTTGTTTCAGTAAAGTTATTTAAATCATCCTTTTCTAGGTGGAGGAACTGAAAAAAGTTTGCAGAACTCCTCTTCATTTAAACTGGTCGTTAACTTTAAACAGGCAAGATTGGTGAGCAGTTTGGTTATACAGTTTCATGGTAATGTGTGAAAGGTTTAAGTTACATTATACTTTTGAAGCATAGATTTTATTTTAAACATTAATTCACGCTGTTGACATGCTCTTTCATTGTATGTGTATGAGTATAAACGCATGTGGGAAACCTGTTTGAAACAATCCTTTAATTTAAGTGCAGCAGAAATGACGCTTCGCCTTTAAATCAAAATGTTCTCCGTTTTTTTAAACAAATGCATATGAATCCTGCAGAATGATCCTGCTCTTTCTCCTAGTTTTAAAATCTTAGTGAGTGTTTAATTGACTTCTGGGATCAAAGTTGTGCATCTTTGCCTAACTTTGCCAAGGACCACAGCAGCTGGGACGTTTTATTATGTTTAAGTAGGTTAAGTACTGCCCAATTTAAACTCTAAGTCTGGGCGCATTTAAAATAGCTGTAATGAGTATTCCCGCAATTTACTGGAACAAAGGAGTCATTAGCTGCCATTGTGTGCCATCATCGAATGCTGTCACCTTGTCAAAGAGTAAAAAGTATGCCTCATTTAAAGCTACAATTACGCACATTAGTTAAAGCAGTTTTCAAATAGAACTATAAATGTTGTAAGATGGGTCACCACACATTCCAGGGCATGTGCATGTGATAAGACTGTTGTTAAAGCCAAACAAGAGCTTTATGTTGTTTGAAAGAAGAATCTAAGCATGTCCAATTGTTTAAATGTGATTACAGTCGTTCGGATGAATGTGAATTTGTCCAAAAGGCATGATTTTACATGTATAATGACGGCCTCAGGCTGGGTTTAGCGAAAGCTAGTATCATGCGAACAATACCTCTGGTGTAAACAGGCTGTGTGAAAGATAGAAGACTATGACATCAATTTTCACTAATTATATCATTGTGTCAACTGATACTGAAGTGTATCATTTTTCAGCCACTTATGGCAGTAATCTGAATTGCAAAAATATGTGTTCCTGTTGCTTAAAAAGCAGAGCATGCTGTTAGCAATGATTCATGGAATGCATGGACTGATAAAATGAAGACCTTGAAAATTATGTTATTTTATATAATATTTTTATTGATGTGTAGACCTTGATTTTTTTATTTTATTTTATTTTATTTTATTTTATTTTATTTTATTTTATTTTATTTTATTTTATTTTATTTATTTTACTTTTGTTATTTTATTTGTATTGGTATGTAGACCTTGATTTTTTTTTTTTATCTTATTTTTTTTTTTTTTTTTTGTATTAATATGTAGACCTTGGATTTTTCATTTTATTTTATTTTTATTGATATTTAGACCTTGAATTATATTTTATTTTTTATTGATACGAAGACTTAGATTTTCTGTTTTTGATTTACTACTATTATTTTATTTTTACTACTATTATTTATTCATTAATGTATTTATTTATTTATTCATTTGATATGTAGACCTTGTATTTTTTATTATTATTATTATTATTATTATTATATATTTTTTTTTTGATATTTAACTTTTTTGCTATAGCCTGCATTGCTCCGACACAAAGCGTATTCTGGGTGAACCGAGTTTGATTCCCAGCTCGTGGTCCTTTCCTGATCCCATTCCTTACTCTCCTCTCCAGTTGTTTCCTGTCTCTATTAGCCAGACAAAAAGATAGTCCTGCCCTAAACGCATGCCATTGGTTGATATTTTTTTTATTGCTTGCATAACATTCAAGAGAAAATAGTTCAGTCCCAATAAATAGTTTCAAACTGTAATGGGGTTACCCAACAAACCCCACACTGTATGAATATGTCCTGTGTATTAAACTGCAGTGACTCTGACCCAGTCACACGTCTGCAGAACTGTAAACGCCATGAACACTGTGGCCCGTTTAAGTCACTTGATTCATTAGACGCTCTCGGCAACGGAACACAATTGAGAGAGAGGGGACTGAGAAAAAAAGGCTTTTACGTCATCGTTAAGCTCCTTTTAAAATGCACTAAAACTCAACATAGAACGTTGTCACTGGAAAAATTTTCTGGCGCCTCCCCGAAACTTGCCCGCAAGTTTCAATAAAATATGTGTTTCATAATTTGCCAATAAATTTGATATTCTTTATAGGTCTATAAACGGCCAATGTTTGACTGATTTACTCTGAAAGGTCATTTTCTATGTGAAAGTGAATGGTAAAACATTTAAGCAGCCCATGTGTCTGCCACTTGGAAGGAATCAAGTACGCGTCACAAAATCAGACTTATGTTCTCCTAGGGCACGAAAACTCCAGCAGAGCGGTGGATGACATTAATAAAAGCGTTTGTTTTGGGATTCTGGTCATCGTTTGCAGGTCTGGATCGGGTTAGAGCGCATGTTTTGTGGCCTTACTGCTGTAAATCCTGTTAAAAATGATGACAGTCGGTTTAGCTACATAAGACACAAAGAGGCAGTGACAGGACAGGCAGCTGAGGCTGTGTGACCACATAATATCTGGTTTGAATAATGTGTGAACTGGGCCTCTCTCCCCCTCTCTCTGTTTCTCACACCCCCTTTCCCACTAAAATGGAGCACAATTATATATTACAGAAAAAGTGTTACAAAAGCTATAACTGGGACGGTACCCTTTAAGAAGGTTCTACCATTTAGGTACTAATATGTACATTTTTGGTACCAATATGTATCTTTGGGGTGCCAATATGTATTCTTTAGGTACCTTTTGAAAGGTTACCACCCCAGTGACAGCTTTTGTACCTTTTTTTTTTTTTCCTGAGCTAGTATTCTTTGAATATTTTGAATTTGCTTTCAGTCTTCATTTTTATTTTAGTTTCAATTTTTCGTAATTTTGTTATTGTATTTGTCATTTTATTAGGTTTTTAATATTTTTATTTATCTTTAATTTATCTTATTTATGTTTTAATAATTTTAGTGCTTCAACTTAAACAGTGCCAAAGGAGCATTTACATTTTTTCAACTTTTTATTTATCTAATAAATTTAAATATTTTTTAAATATATCTAATATTTTTATCTAACATAATAATAATAATAATAAAAAAAACTGATAATCTGGAATTTAAGCTCATAATTAGTAATGTCTTTTTAATTACCCATGTTTTCCTCTTTTCTTTAAAGGAGGCATAAGTTTCTGCCAATCTCATGTTAATCTTGAGTCCGTATAGAGTAGTATTGCATCATTCATATCTCCGATGAGTCTTTAGTTTATAAAACATATTTATAAAAGACAGATATGCTGTACCAATTCTTTCCGAAAACTGCCGAGCTCGTGAGCACACACTTTTATCACTGGGACGGCTCCATCTTTCAGTTTCAAACGAACTGCAAGTCATGCTCTTGCTTTTGCTCCGGTTGATGTGTGCACACGTTCATCCGGGAGAAGTGCCCATAAAAGGAATTCCACCCTTTATGCCGTCATACAGGACCATACTCGAAAAAACTTTCCGAAACTTAGGAGGAGTGTATTTGGCACTCTGTCATTCATTTTTTTAAACTCTGGTCATGTGTAGCATGAGCATCCAATTCTTTAACAGTGTAAATACATCAGAATGCATGAAATAGCATTAGACATCCCCTTTAAACTTTGCTTTTAATATTAGCATCCATGTCAGTGAAACTGGCTTTGAGTCCTTTGACAGTACTTGGTATCAGATCAAGTAAAGTAAGTAAGGTGTTATTGCTGTAAATAGGTGTTATTGCTCATCTCTATTATGCTTGAAATGACTTTTGTTGACAGTTATTTTAGAAAAAAACTGAATGGTATTGGTGGAAAGCTGGTATCAGAGGCAGTGTGGGGAGCTGCAGTGTCTGGAGGCACACGACTGATTTAAATGTTCTCACACACACACACACACTGTTCCACACCAGTTACCGTGACAGTGGCTTCATATGATGCCACAGGGAACATGAAGTTGCCCTCACCTCTCTGAGCCTGGGGCAGTTATGAGTGAGGAGGCAGGGAGAGGTATGAGAGAAGTTTAGATAAATCAACAAATAATGACTTAGAAGAGGCTTGAAGTTACAATGTCAGTTTGGTCACATGTCACTGAACAGTCACGCACATGTATCATTTCTCACTACAGTACCTCGTGTGCTGACATGATTCTGGTGGCATGGCTTTTTATTTTATTTTATTTGTTAAATAGCTATTTGTTCCTCAGAAATCTCAAACTTTCCATTTAATAGAGTTACTGGAAAATTAAATAGATGTTTTTGCTAAAAAATCAGAATAAGAAAACAAGACATATTTTTTTTTGTAAATTAAACCTATTTTATGACCGTTGTTTTATTATTTATTTTATTTTTTTTTGCATTGTGACTATTTCCATAACAATTAAGCATAAGCATTCCCCTCAAGTTCTCCTTATTGCAATGCAAAATGTTTTACTCTTTTTGGTTTTATGTAATTCTCATTATTCTAAATGGGGATTCTCATTAAATTCATTATCCTGTAAAACATTTAGATCTTATTTGTCTATTTTGCATGTCAGAAATGCAAGTAAAAAATGAGAGATGTATGTGGAAACGTCAAATAAATAAGGCAACGTACCCATGAGAAGATTTTAGCTCTTCTGAACAAACTTTACATTTTGCATTTTTCATGATTCTGCTGAATTATGGAAATCCATTTGCTGGATTCCTTTAACTAACGAAGCACCCAGCGGAGTCTGATCGCCACCTCGCTCTCATACAGCAAATCTTCTCCACTAAAGTATTATGAGAGAGAGAGAGAGAGAGAGAGAGAGAGAGAGAGAGATGGGGTAAAAGCATCAGGTGAAGATGGAACGATAGTTTAAAGTGTGGGTGGGGGGAAAAAGTCCGGATGTGAATAATATTAATAAAAGATTCAGAGGAGCAAGAGAAAGACAGAACGAGAAAACCACCTGTCAAATGAGATGATCAGATCTCATTCTGAATGCTGTAGGCTTTATGACCTAATGGCCTATTTTTGTGTGATCTATCTATTTATTTTATTGCCTCATGTTGTTCCATATCTATCTATCTATCTATCTATCTATCTATCTATCTATCTATCTATCTATCTATCTATCTATCTATCTATCTATCTATCTATCTATCTATCTATTTATCTATCTATCTATCTATCTATCTATCATCTCAGTGTTAGCCAATCAGAAAGCTTTGAGGCACCTGTCAGGCATTTTTGCTTTTGTTTTATTGGCTGACGAGTCTTTAGAAGGCGGGGTTTGGGAGAGAAGCTGTGTGGCTGGAAGTCTGGCAGAATGTAGCACACAGGCTAAAATTACTTATTTTAGTATTAAGAAGAATATTGATTTACAGCATGAGCCATTCTCATCATATAGTCTTCTGGCAAGCCACTCATTTGGCTAAAATTATGCCCTCAAAACCACACTGGAACACAACTGAACCGATCGCTTAGCCGAGCGGCGAGACATAAACAGTCTGATATATTTTGTTAAAAAGCACATTTAAAACCATACACGACTGGAAATATTTAAGATATTTGTCTTACATGTACCTTTTTGCTCCAGTGTTACCAATGCCACCAGATCCAAACATATTACTAAATATTCCCTTGTCCGTCTTTCTCTCACAGTCCAAAAGTAATGTTTATATGAAGTTTTTATTGACATCATGGCCTGATGATCGTGTCAGTGGCGTGTGTTTCCACAGGCTGCGTCTGCGTTTCAGAGCCTGTAAAACCATGTTTGTGTACGATGTTATGTCTGTTTACTTTCTCTGGGAAGCCAAATGATCCGTTGGCTAATTGACACGCTGAAATATTCATATAGTCGCGGAGCAAAACCTGTGGTGTGTGTCAAGCAGTGTGGGCATACAGTAATGCAGTTTTTTGGCCAATAAAAGTTTGAGTTCTGGCATTAAAGTAATACCAACATTGAGAGTGTTTGCAGGGTTTGTGAGGAGATCCCAGACAGCGGTTAATACCGATAAATCTCACTTACAGGTACAATCAACTCAGTCACTTCATAACACTTGGATTTAGACGTGCTGCCAATTTTGAATTGTTTAGATGATCTCAAGAAAAAATAAATAGGGTACATTTCTCTATAAAGTCAAAATATCTTCACTTTTTTCTTTGATTTACAGCTTTAGCCTTTAGATTTTACTGTAATGATATATATCAACCAAATATGTATATGTGGTTTTTTTTCTGAATTCAGAAGGCTCTAACATTGAAATAAATACCGTAATAATCATGAAGAGGTTTATGGGTCTTCGTCCTGCTACTAAAATAAGCTGAAACCTTTAATGAGGGTAGTTTTCCTATTAATAGATTCACTTTGCTCTTCTTTGTGTGCCCGTCACCGTTCACAAGCAGACACTGAAGACATGATTTTATGACATGTGAGGATGAACGTTTATTAGCTTCCTGCCTCAATAGTTAATCTCATTGGTTACAGTGCAGAGCTAAATAGAAATATCCAACAGAAAAGTACTTATACAAGGAACCTATCCTCTTTTTGTCAGGACATAGTAGAAATGTTTATTTAAAAGTTAAATGTGTAAAGTATTGAGTTATAGTCTTAGAGGGTTTATAGAGGAAGTGAGTGATAATGTGATGTCATTGTTGTGATTGAAAAATGAGAAAATAAAATGAAATGGTTTATTTGTGTTAAGACAAGATCATCTTTATGGAAGCTTGTTTCCACCACAGAATAAAAAATAAAAAAGGTAACTGCGACTTTTTATCTCACAATTCTGACTTTTTTTCTCAGAATTGTATGATATAAAGTCACATTTGCGAGTTATAAAGTCAGAATTGTGATATAAACTCGCAATTCTGGCTTTTTTTCCTCACAATTGCTATACACTACTACCAGTCAAAAGTTTGAGAACAGTAAGATTTTTTTATGTTTTTAAAGAAGTCTCTTCTACTCACCAAGGCTGCATTTATGTTATTAAAAATACAAAAAAGCTGCAATATTGTGAAATATTATTAATATGTAAAATAACTCTTTTCTATTTGAATATAGTTTGAAATGTAATTTATTCCTGTGATCAAAGCTGTATTTTCAGCATCATTACTCCAGCCTTCAGTGTCACATGATCTTTCAGAAATCAGTCTAATATGATGATTCTCTCCCTAAGAAACATTTATTATTATTATCAATGTTGAAAACAGTTTATTTGATAAATAGAAAGTTCAAAAGAAGGATCATGTGACACTGTGACACTGACGACTGGAGTAATGATGCTGAAAATTACATTTTAAAATATATTTAAATAGAAAAAAAGTTATTTTAAATTGTAAAAATATTTCACAATAATACTGTTTTTGCTGTATTTTGGATCAAGTAAATGCAGGCTTGATGAGCAGAAGAGTCTTCTTTTAAAAACATTGAAAATAGTAATGTTTCCACTTTTGACCGGTAGTGTATATAAAGTCAGAATTGTGAGATATAAACTTTTTTTCCCCTCAGAATTGGACTTTATAACTCGCAATTGCAAGTTTATATCTCACAACTCTGAGAAAAGAAGTCAGAATTTTGAGTTGTAAAGTCAGAATTGTGTTTATATCACGATTCTGACTTTAGAACTCAAAATTCTGACTTTATATCTCGCAATTCTGACTTTATAACTCGCAATTTTGCGTTTATTTCTCGCAATTCTGAGGAAAAAAGTCAGAATTGCGAGATGTAAACTCGCAATTGTGAGATAAAAAGTCGCAATTATCTTTTAAAATGTTTTATTCTGTGGCAGAAACAAGATTCTATACATCTCTGATTAATTAGAATGTGGAAATATGACTATTTTCCTAATCTAATAGCAGATTGGCACAAGTTTTCTCCTGTGTGAATTATGCTCATGCATTTAATTTGAAACTTTACTATCATGTTATTTCAGGTCCAAATCTGCTTAAAGCGAGGAAGTGTTCAATTCTTTTTATTCCAGGGTTCTCCTCTGGCCTTATAAAACGTGGTATTATGTTAACACTGAACTTGTTGAAAACAAAAGGGTCACACATTGTTCTATTTGGAACGTAATGCCAATGCAATTCATCTCCTCACATGTCGATGAGTGAACGTCTGAAATAGAAATGCGAAAAGAATCTAGTAAAACAATAGAGGGCGAGCAGTTTTATCCTGACTCAGGAAATGCAAGAGAATAACCATGACCTTGTACATGGCAGCATTTCGCTTGTGCCATATCCGTATAACCTCACCCAACTCGCTCGTTTTCCATGCTCAGGTTGCCTGAGACTCATTTTATTTAGTTTTTCATTAAATCTCTCAATTACACACACATGTTTCAGAACAGCGTTATTGGCATCTGTCACCTCTGTCATGCGTCTGGTATACGCTGCAGTCATGCACTTGAGCAGGGTGCATTCTGGGTAAGGCTCTCCGTGGTGAATTGTGAAGTGGTTAATAACTAATATTCACTGTTATTTTTGCAGCCAGGCTGCTTTCCTTAATTGTTTTTCACAGTTGGATTGGGAATATTGATTTAATTTCTCTGTCTACACTAATTGTGTACAAGCTTTGGATGGAAACCTAGCAGTAGTATTTTATCAACTGTATCATAGTAATTAGATGTCAAAGATTAGTCACAGATTCAGGGTGAAAGATTAGCATTTAAAGAGGAAAAGTTAAAGATTCAAAATGTGGACTAACACATTTAGGAGTTTGTTCGCTTATTATTCTGGTGTTTGTCGACATTGTAGAGTTAATTATATCCTGGGATAATTTTAAACAATGCAACAGTACTTTGCAAGCACATATACAAAGTGAAAACAGAAATGAGGACTTCTATAAATCAGGATAAATAATTGGAGCATGTGATTTACTGGGTTGCAATTCAGGGGGCGTTTACACGACACTGTTTTCAACTAAAAACGGAAAACTTTTTTATGCATTTTGGTCATTCTTTTACACAACAATGATGTTTTTGGGGCCTGAAAATGCAAACTTTTGAAAAACTTACTCAATGCCATTAAGGGCCAGATTTACTAAACAGGGCAAATTAGCGTAAGAGCCCAATTCCAAAAAAGCTCTGATGGTAGTGCAAAGTTCTTATTAGCGTCTGGTAGTGTCTGGGTGTTAAATATAGGCGCAAATAGCAGTAAACTGATGAGCACAAACCTTAGTAAATCACCTTGCATGATTGATTTAAATACTCTCCTCCCATAAATTTAGCATCTGAAAGGGAAACTCCTACAAATGTATATGCAACAAGCTCAGCCACAAAAATAACCCTGTCCACGCCTTTTCAGGACAAATTTTTCACTGCGTGTCTTTAGTGAATCCTGACAGTAGTTTTTTAACACCAAAAGAGGGTTTGTGCTGGTGCAAGCTGTTAGTAAATCTGGCCCTAAGTCTTGTTTGCCATTAGGTTTTTGCTTAAAATCTGCCAATGGGGTAAGAAAAGTAATCTTGTTTTCCCTTTGAATTAGGAGTATTTTTCTGACCCCATTGGCAGATTTTTTTTTCTTGTTTTAATGCTTAATCTCTCTTAATTTTGATACCTTTTTTTACGGAAATCTTATTTAATTTTGCTTCTAGTAAATGTATCTTGATTTAACAATGTTGAGATATTTGCGCTGGATTTGCCCATAATTAATCACCCTCAAGCCATCTTAGGTGTATATAATTTTTTTTCTTTGAGCCAAACACAATCAGAGTTATATTAAAAAGTATCCTGGCTCTTCCAAGCATTATAATGGCAGTGAATGGTACCTTAGATTTTGAAGCCCAAAAAGTGCATCCATCCATCATAAAAGTAATCCATACGGTTTCAGGGGGTCAATAAAGGCCTATATAAATTGGAATCAAAGTGACGCGTTTTTGTACGAAAAATATCCATATTTATAACTTTATAAACTATAATCACTGGCATCGGTAATGGCCATACACAAGTCTAGTGACCTCTGACCCCTGCGCATGTCGTAGGATGTAGGCGTAGTGTAAGCTTCGGTGAGAGTGACACCTCTCATGGTTCAAACAAATAGGGCTGGGCAACAAACTCAAGCTCATGCAACATTTCTCTTAAAAAAAAAATTTGATTTAGATTTACTCGTTTTAGATTTACAGCCGTTACCGGAAGCCAGATTTTAGTTTATAAAGTTATAAATATGGACATTTATCTTATATAAAAATGCATCACTTAGCTTCAGAAGGCCTTTATTAACCCCCTGGAGCTGTATGGATTAATTTTATGATGGATGGATGTGCTTTTTTGGGCTTCAAAATCTAAGTTACTATTCACTTCCATTATAAAGCTTGGAAGAGCCAGGATATATATATATATATATATATATATATATATATATTTTTATATATATATATATATATATATATATATATATATATATATATATATATATATATATATATATATATATATATATATATATATATATATATATATATAACTCCAATTGTGTTTTGCTTAAGGAAGAAAATCCTATATGCCTAGGATGGCTTGAGGGTGAGTAAATTATGGGATAGTTTTCATTTTTGGGTGAAATAACCCTTTAAGTGGTAGCTGGCTAGTGGTGTAACACTAAAACCATTAAAATTGACCAACATAACTAGCTTGACCAGACTGGTTGCACACTATAACGTCTACACACTGGAGTCCTACGTGACTCGCTCTGGCTCGTACCTTGTAAATGACATGGTCATTTAGTCTCCCAGAGACAATGGCTTCTTAATTTAGGAGGACCTGGCTGAAAAGCTCTGGAAGGTAGAAATTACCCAGCAGAATCTCATTTGAAATGTGAGCATGACAGAAGACAAGGGTCTGGGTATCTTTGTCTAGCCTCTTCGGCTGGAGAAAATGTATGTTCAGCAGAAGTACTCCCTCCACTGTAGAGACCGTCAAGTTTTAAATGTCTTCCTCTCCGTAACGACGTTATTCAGTAGCACGTCATTTGCTGCCAGTGACATTTTCTTTGAAGTCATAAAGGCTGGCACAGTCATAAAAGCGCTGAGAGTGACAATTTTCAGCATGCCCGGTGAATTATATCTTTTATTTAAGGTCTCGATTAACTGGTGTCACATTTTTCCCTGAACTAATCAATTTTCATGATACGAGCCGCATATAATTCTGGAAAATGTTGGAGTCCCTCTTGCACACCGCTGCCAGTCATGGGACAGAACCAAAATGTGGTTATTTTCCATAGTGGCATTTGAGATACTGTTCCACTGTAATATAAAATCACTAGTACGTTTAGTTTGGAAGCGTCTGTGGTGGCTCTGCCCATAGAAACAGCCAATGCAATACAAAAAAGCTCTTATTAAGTTCATGGGCCTGGTCCCTAAATAAAGATTTTGTATCTTTGTTTGTCTTTACACTTTCTTTGCCAATTCCTGTGCCACCCATTAATGGCAGTTCATTAGTATATGGACTTGATTTTAAAAACCAGTTGGTCAGTTGAGGCAGAGAATATGCAGCATAAAGGCCGGTGGATTGGGTAGCTGGCAAATTTACAATTTTCCCTTATGTTTTCCTTATCGTCCATCTGTCTGCTTTGAAATGTTAAAATTTACTCCAACGTTTTAATTCTTTGCATTGAGCCAAGGCATGACGACCAAGGCTTTTGTTATACAGTTTTTAGTATTCTTGTGTACAAATGGAGAGACCAGAATGATTGTGTTTAACATTACTTATGCAAATGGTATCTGATTAAAGTTGCAGGAGATCCTGTCTCTAAAGCTTCATATGGCAAAAGACTTTGAAAATTCTATGAAAATTCATCAAAGTCATTCAAGTACAGTTAAATAAAAAAAAAAAAAAAAAAAAATAGTATTTCAAAGACTGATATGTCCAGCATAGAAATGCAAATAATTCAGTTCCATTCAAATGTATTTATGTTCTGCCTTCTGCTTTTCACAATATAATTGTTCCAATTGCAGAATAATAGAACAGAATGGTGGAATAAAAAGGTGTCAGATGCTCCATTTCTGTGTGTGGAGAAAAAATAGTAATATTAATTTATGTTAAATGATTCATGGTCCTTGTGGAACCAATCTTGGCTCTGGATCCTGAAGGCGACTGCTAATTTGTGACCTCTGGTTTAGCTGGTCAACCTAACTCAACTATAAAAATGTCCCGTTTCAAATAAATCCTCACACATGATTCTTGTTCACAGCTGTAGCATATTCTAACATGAGAACCAGTATGAAGATTTTTATCATTAATGACACTGTAAATGAGCTTCCAAAATTAACAACACACAGAAGAGGCCGTATTTCACGTGTTTCGACTCTTCAGTGAAACCTTCTGACGTTTTTTCCAATTGCCAACGGCAGAGAATCACTTCAAATAAAGTACAGAGACAGTAAGTACCTTTCATTAAATCAGGGACTTTAAGCTTGAAGAATCTCAGACTCTCTGAAATGCGTTTCTGAGTTAATAAGTCCGTCTTGGTAAAAGTTATGACGTCGTCTGATATGATCAACCATGAAGTACATTACAAAGGTAATGTGAGTGCAGGAACGGGCTCTCTGAGCAGAGTGTATATTTTCATTATCAAAAACATTGAGCCATTTATCCCAAGAAGTCAGAATAATCATTAATAGGCCGGAATTTATGATGCCAGATCCTCAACTAATGTGAAAGACTCCAGGTGTTACTAATAGCTGTACGGAAATGTGTGCCGGGGTCTACGGCTAAAACGGAGGTAATATAGGCGCTCTTAATCTCCGCAGATGAAGAGCCATTTCACTGACACGTTGATTGGATTTTGAGGACCTTAACCGAGGACTATGGGAAAGCGTGTTTAAATGGCGATGAATGGGGTGACTTTTAAAGTCATGTGTTTTTTTGCACTTAGAAAAGCAATAAACCTACTTTAAAATTATTTAGTGTTGTATGAAGTAGCCTGGCAGTGGCGCTTATGTTAATGGTGACTGAAGTGCAAATCCAACTTGGTTCCTGGTTTCCACCAAGGTGTTTTCGCTCCTAAAAAATCTGCGTTTTTGAATGAATCGATTGGGTTTTGAGAATGATTCAGTGATTCGCTGATAAATTCATTGCTTGTTCCTAAATGAATAAGTGTTTTTGAACTAATCAATTCAAATGGATTCTGTCCATCTGTCCATTTTTACATCTGTACATCTGTCTGTCTGTCTGGTTCCTAAATGAATCAGTGTTTTGAACTAATCAATTCAGTTTGCGGGAATGATTCAGTGATTCCTTCATGAAAACAATAACTTGTCCTAAATCTATCTATCTATCTATCTATCTATCTATCTATCTATCTATCTATCTATCTATCTATTTATCTGTCCATCTGTACATCTGTCTGTCTGTCTGGTTCCTAAATGAATCAGTGTTTTGAACTAATCAATTCAGTTTGCGGGAATGATTCAGTGATTCCCTCATGAAAACAATAACTTGTCCTAAATCTATCTATCTATCTATCTATCTATCTATCTATCTATCTATCTATCTATCTATCTATCTATCTATCTATCTATCTATCTATCTATCTATCTATCTATCTATTTATCTGTCCATCTGTACATCTGTCTGTCTGTCTGGTTCCTAAATGAATCAGTGTTTTGAACTAATCAATTCAGTTTGCGGGAATGATTCAGTGATTCCCTCATGAAAACAATAACTTGTCCTAAATCTATCTATTTATCTATCTATCTATCTATCTATCTATCTATCTATCTATCTATCTATCTATCTATCTATCTATCTATTTATCTGTCCATCTGTACATCTGTCTGTCTGTCTGGTTCCTAAATGAATCAGTGTTTTGAACTAATCAATTCAGTTTGCGGTAATGATTCAGTGATTCACTCATGAAAACAGTCACTTGTTTATTTCTTAAATGAATCCATGTTTTTTTTATGAATCAATTTGGTTTTGTGAATGATTCAATGAATTCACTCATAAAAGAAGGCACTCAATGCCTTCAATGTTGTTGAATGAATCTACTGATCTAATTAATCAGTGACTCTCTCATAAAGAAAGTCACTTGTTGGCACCTGGCGTTATTAGCCTGTGTAAGATACAGAAAAGCTCACTGAAAATCTCCATCATTAATGCACAGAATGTTTGTAATTACTCAGAGTCTATATAAAATCAGTTTTATTCGTTGTATGTTCAAAGCGAACAAATGATTCAGAATCCATTAGATGCCACTCAATCCTGTACAAGGGATCATTGTATCAGTTCAACATAAATCATTTCTCAATGAGTATTAAATTAACAAAATGGCATGTTATTGTAAAAATCCATTCATGATATGAGTTGTATGTTGCAGGTATGAATCATAACTGAAGCACATGGGTGCACAGACTCTGTAAAACATTGATTACTTCTCCACTTGACAAGAGGTCACATTGAATTCACAGTCCCATAATTAGATAATTATCCAACTTATTATTTATTTCTTGTTGAGTAAGAGTTCGAAAAGGTGTGGATTAATCAATGTAGGTCTACAATATTAGTTTGGTGTCAAATGAATCAAGTGTATCAAAAAGAGCTGTTGTAGTCTGCTTCGAATACCATGCCAAGTTCACATGCTTGACTACCTCCGTACTTGACTGAGTTAATAATCAGCACTGGTTATGTGACCTTTGGCCATTTTAAATAGAATCGATAGGTTGGAGGACATATGGTTTCTACATGGTCAGGGAATTGTTCCATTCTATTATTTGCTAATGTTTAACAAAATGAAGACCAACCAAATGAACTTTTATGAACTATACGTTAAATGCATGTTTAGTGAACTGTTTCTTACATTTCGTTGCTTTGCAAACCTTGAAAATTGAGCTGCTTCTCTTTTATCCCACAGAAAAAAACAACAGCAGCAGCTGCATTTGGGTTTGGACTGACATGAGGGTGAGTAAATAATGAGAATCTCTTTTTCTACTTCTTTTCTAAAGTGTGAGATATGACTGTAAAGCACCAACCGTGCCTCAAAACAACTGAAACCTTTTGAGAGTACCACCGTCGTTACAACAAACTTAATGACCCAACAACAAAGGCCTTGAATATTAGGATGAGGCGGATGGATCTTGTGCACCTGTGGCTGGAGAACCATCATGAGTCGTAATCAGAACTTCTCTGTGAGGAAAGTCACGGGGACAGTTTTGGAAAGCTTGAACTAGATGAAAGGGAACACAGCGGTTCAGGATCAAACGCCTGGGCTCTAGTCTCTGCCTGTGTTTGTACTAGGAATGCATATATACTGCATAGCATTTAGATCTGGAGCCTTTGTAGAGTTCGAGGCCACAGACGCGACTCTTATTATGCACTAGTGCAGCAACAAACCTGCCCCTTCTTCCGACTGCCTCTAATCCTCAAAGGCGAAGCAAAGACCAAAGGCAAATTCAAATAAAAACAGACACAGCACAGAGGCGTACAGCACCACGCATTGTTTGTGTTCATAATACATTAAATGTCAAGCCTGTATAGATGATGGGATTGTGGGTAATTGATACGAACTAATTTATCTTTAATCAGTGCTCGAAGTGGAAGAAAATAATACATCTTTATAGGAAAAATTACTATAAAATAGATTAATCATTTGAAATCCCATAATAGAAAACTGTATTAAATCTGTCTGTCTATCTGTCTATCTATCTATCTATCTATCTCGTTCCATTCCTAAATGAATCAGTGTTTTGAACTAATCAATTCAGTTGCGGGAATGATTCAGTGATTCACTCTTGAAAACAGTCACTTGTTTATTTCTTAAATTAATCCAAATTTTTTTATTGAATCAATTTGGTTTTGTGAATGATTCAATGAATTTTTTTTCTTCCTGAATAAATCAATGTTGTTGAGTGAATCTATTGAGTTAATTAATCAGTGACTCTCTCATAAAGAAAAGTTGGGAATCTGTAAGATTTTTTTAAATGTTTTTTCTAAGAAATTTCTTATGCTCAGCAAGGCTGCATTTATTTGATCAAAACACAGTAAAAACAGTAATATTGTGGAATTTTATTAGAATTTAAAATAAGTGTTTTCTATTTGAATAAAGTGTAAAATGTCATTTATTCTTGTGATCAAAGCTGAATTTTCAGCATCATTACTCCAGTCTTCAGTGTCACATGATCATTCTAATATGCTGATTTGGTGCTTATTTTTGTTACTATTATCAATTATCAACTTTATATTTTTATGGAAACTGTGCTACTTTTTCAGGATTCTTTAATAAATAGAAAGTTCAAAAGAACAACATTTATTTGAAATTTAAATATTTTGTAACATAATTAATAACCAAGTATCTTTACTGTATATATATATATATATATATATATATATATATATATATATATATATATATATATATATATATATATATATTCCCATAACTAATTTCCCAGAACAGAATGCATTAGCTATTTTGCATTTCTTTGAATTAAAATTCCTCTTCCTGTCATTTGAATTCAAATTCAACTTGTGGTGTGGCCAAATTCACACTTAGGGAGTTGAAGCAAAATTTTGTCAAACCCTGGCCAGTACGTATATGCAAGAATAGTTCTTGCTACTGTGAATATTTCCCACCTCCAGAACTGTCCATTAAGTATGGCTTTGTGGTTTAATCATGGTTGGTATCATTCTGTTTGAGTGTGCTATGCAAAGTGTGTCTGACAGGGTGCATTAGGTGTCTATGGAGGTATCTTCTGAGTAGACAGCCAAATTCACACCTCACTGGAGAGCAAATGAGGCCCACCTTCATTGAATCACCAGTAGCATAAGCACTTGATGTAACTTTTTTTTCCTCCAATGCTCCGTCGTTCCAGATCGCAGTCTCTTGTCATCTTTGGGCGAGCGTGTCTGCGGAAGGAACAATGGAGGGTTTCTGTACTTCTGCGGCATGTTAAAGATGCCCGTCGCCATGGCAAGCCGAGCGTGGCTGCCGGCTGAAATAAATGATGCCGCTGCTTACCTGTCGGAAAGAGTGATTCGGCGCGTCGGACTGTTGCAGTCGGCACGGTGACAGGCAGGCCCATCATGCTCTAGTAATGGGGTCAAACAGGAAGACGGGGATTTGATGCCCGGTGAGGCCACAGGGCCATGCCCTCGTTGAGCAGTACGAGCGGCCCGATGGAGTCAGCCTGACCTGTTTATTACCGTGTTTTTCTGCTTCGCTGCAAACCAGTAATGATTGTCACACTGTTTGATTGACAGTAGCTCTCTCCCCTCGCTCGGTCACCGGATCCAACTTGAAAGTGGTTGATGGTGGACGAATTGTGCCTGTTGACCCATCGCCATGCCCCGCCAAGGGTTCAATTTACCTCCCCTGACAGGCAAATGATAAGTTGCGGCCCCACACGTTCCCAGCACCCTACCTCGCACTCCGAAAAAAACACGCTACCGTCGGAGCCAGAACCGATTCCACTGACTTTAATTAGCCTGGCAGTTTTACTTGACTGAACAAGTTCAAAAAGCTAATGATGTTTACATACATGATCTACAAGTCTAAACAACACGCCTGTTTTCAATTAAGAAAAGCCTTGAACATCCATATTTACAAGCTAAAACCAAGAGCATAAATGTTGGAATCTGAATCTACTCTAACATACAGTAGCATCCAAACGTCTGAATGTGGGATTTTATTCCATTTAAACTTCAACATTTGGAAATGATATAATGCTAGTAATATGGCTTGACTGAACTTTTTATTTTGCTGCTACAAAATAAGATTTTTCAGTACTACAATATATCAGTTTAAAAAAAGAACACAGCAGCAGTCTTGTATTTGGCAAGAATTATAGTAAACCATAATGGTTAAAGGGGTAATTCACCAAGAACTGCACAGAAGTCCAGCACATTACATTTCCAGATGGACGTCTAATAGTGTATTTAGTTTTTTTGGGGGGACCTTGGCAATAACTCAAACTGCATAGTCATTAGGAAAGAAATTCAACAACACCATGAGTGTGTGTTGGCCTGAGAGTTTAGCTTCCAGACTTCACATTGTTCTCAGCAAGTACTTTATTATTAAGGTTACCTTGTGCCTTCCTGCAAATGAGATTGACAAATATGGGTCAGGCAGTTTTATTCATTCAGGAAGAGTGAAAAGCTTTTGCAGTATGAAAGGTAATATGTTCTTAACCGTAATGGCCACAGATGCTTCTGAACAAAACCTCAATGAATCAAACAGCTGGGCAAGAAGTTATTAAATTAAAGAGTCTGCTATGTAAACGTGACATTAAAACCTTAATGATTTACATAAGCCATGCCAAGCTATTTGCCATATGTAGAAATTAAGCCCTTAGTTTAGATAGAAAGAAAAAAAATTAGAGTGAAATATCCAGTTGCATACATTATTTATTTCAATATTTAAATGGGGGGAAAAAATTGGAGCTCCATTATATCTATGTGTATCACATAGAGTTATGGTTATAAATGGCTCTTTGGAAAACGTCACGGCCAGGGAAAAACCACCAGATCCAAAGCAAGATCACAGCGTTCTCTCTTTCTTAGATCAAAAAAGATGTCCAACATGCTGAGTTACTTTTTCTTAAAAGAAACGCCTTGGGCAAGTTCTTCTTTAAGGATCCAAAACAGACAGATGTTTCAGAATAAAATGGCCTCAGTAGTTGCTTTGCATCACCAAGTTCAGTCATTCCACAAACACACGCAACCACCTGCACAATCTTACACCTCCGTTTCAATTATGAAAGTGGGTGATTAGCAGCTGTCTGACAGGAAGGACTCCGCCAGATCTCTGTGGCTGCGAGCAGATCGCGGCGATGGATGTGTGCTAACTTGCAGAGGCACAGATGCTTGGGCCTTAAATAGCATTATATGCTAATTAATCCGTCCAGTGGCTCTCACTGTCAGTCACTCTGCTGGCACGGTGAGCCTTTGTTAGCGGTGTGCCAAGCTGATGTGGTGGTCTTTTGAGTTTTGAGCTTGTCTAATATAGTATTTAGGTCTCAGTTTGAACTACATTTTATTGTGGATTGTGGATTGAGTAGAATGGTTACAGTTACGATGGTTACAATTTTGCTCACTGCTGCAAACTTGCTAACTACTTGCCGAATAAATAAATAAATGGACATGAAATATTGATTTGAGTTAATGCATTTTGTGTGACAAAAGAGACTGCTGAGTAATACATGAAACAACATTTAAAACTGAAAAATAATGTAACCGTATTCTGGGTGGTTGCCAAATTGTTGCTATGCAGTTGTCAATGTGTTCTGCATGTTTAGCATGTTGCTAGGGTTTTGCTAAGTGGGCTAGGGTGTTCTATGTGATTCTCAGGGTGTTGCTATGGAGTTGCTAGTTCTGTTTGTTTAACATGTTGCTATATGGTATTAAGTGGATTGAGGTGTTCTGATTGGTTGCCATGATGTTGCTATGCAGTTGCTAAAGTGTTCTAAATGTTTAGCACATTGTTGTGGGGTTGCTAGGGCATTGCTATGCAGTTGCGAAAGTTTTCTGAATGTTTAGTACATTGCTATGTGGTTTCTAGGGTGTTGCTAAGTAGGTTAGGATGTTCTGGGTGGTTGCCAGGGTGTTTGCTATACAGTTGTTAAAGAGTTCTGATTATTTAGCATGTTGCTTCTGTATGTGGTTGCTAGGGTGTTGCTAAGTGGTTTAGGGTGTTCTTGGTGGTTGCTTAGTTTGAATTAAATGAAATTTGTGTGTGTTTTATTATTATTTAATATATTCAAAAGGACATTATTTAAATAAGTATTATTATAAGTATTATAAATGTCTTCGATGGTGGGATGATATCTAGAAAGCATATGTTCACCCTGCCGTCAGCGCTCTCAGAAGCTGCCAAAAGAGAGTTTAGCTCATCCGTCCAAAGGTAATGTAGAAAAGAAAGTCAGCAAATCCTGCTTTCTGTGTTTGACTGTTCCCTAATACCTACACAATAACCCCGTGGGGTATACTAGGGCACAAAGTTGTTTTGCTTGTAAAAAAGCAAAGCGGTCCCCGAGGGCTCCTCATCGCACAAACGCCTGTCTGCCACCCCTCGGGAGAAACTCCCAATCATCAGGGGTCTCAAACACGACAGCCAATCACAGCCACCCTATTTTTACTCTCCGCCTCTTGTTTTCATACTGTGTGGGGTCAACAGACAACAGCTGAGGGATTTTTGAGTTGTTTTCCCTGTGTAACTTGAGTCAGTTTAGGTTAGTTTTTTAGTAATACGCATATGATCCAAGTGTGCTTAAGCTGTTTAAACAACACACATTTTATTGCTCAGAGGTTGCTCTTTCAAAGCTCAAAAGACTTCTAAAGTCTTCTAAATGAATTATGCTATCTCAAATGTTTGAGTTAATATTGAGATATCTAACTTTTGATTGCAAACTTTGGTATTTTGAGACAAAGCTTAAGCAAATAATCTCAAATAGTTGAGATAGAGAAAGCCTTTGTGATTTTATGTCCTATGTGGGAAAACTTATTATTTACAGTGTCTGTCATTAGCATTGCATTCAGTACATTGTACCATAATTGTACTATAAAGGACATTGTGAACATAAACCTCCTTCGATGTTGACATAATGCCAAAGAGCTTTGCAATGTATCTGTCTTCTCTCAGCTATAGCAAAATATCTCTCTTCCTTCTCTCTCCTTTCTCAGCTCTAGCTGCTGGACTATATCGCCACTTCATCACCCTTTTTGGCAGATGAGAACGCAGAGTTATTAATAATTTTGTCTGTGTGCTACAGATGTTCCACAAATGAACGGGGCTGCGTTGAGTTCTCATGACACCGGGGCGCCTCAGGTGCTGAGCGCAGACCCAAATCTGTCTCCCTCCCCCCAGTACTGTCTCACCCCTCTGTAAATGAATGAAACAGGAAGAGCTGAGGTGAGGACAGGAAAAGAGACACGCCCACACATCCTCAACTCCTGAACGATTGAGAAAAAGATGGATTGGGAGTGAGGGCAGGATAGAGTTGTGTGGCTGACCACATCCTTTCTCTGTCAGTTCAGGTTTTTGAAAACCTCTGTTTAACGTTCATCAGATGTTTTTTCAGATATGATCATTGCATTTATATTTACAAACACTTGTATCCAAAGCGACTGTATTTAAGGTAAATTTTTTTGCATTCTTTGCATTGAACCCATGACCTTGGCATTGCTTGCATCATGCTCTTACGAATTAATTAAAATGGTTTTGAAACATTTCCCGAAACAAATAATGGTGTTAAAGTAGTTGGTTTAACTTTGATCTTAATTTATAGATGGATGGATGGATGGATGGATGGAATACAATGACAGATTTCAATAAAGTGGAAATTATATTTAAAGAGGGACCGGTTAACTACTGCATTTGTCAAACACACTCTTGAATAATAAATGATTAAAATATTTATCCCAAAGACACTAGTAGTGTAAGGTTATGGCGAAAAGCGAGTGGGCTGGAGAAACAGAGAGACAGAGCGAAAGTGCTAACTAGTCAGAGTAAGAAAAGCATTGAAAGACATAAAATATGACTTTTCCATGAGGGGTGTGTGTATGTGTGGGAATTTGGGCCCAGCTGTGGCACACATGACTGAAGAGATTCTTATCCCGGGCCTCATGTTTCACAATGACCTCCACTTCCGTTCTGCCCCTCGCTGCCCTGCTCAGCTCTGCGCCAAGCTGTAGCCGCTGTTAAAAAAGGCCTTTCTGAGAGCTGCAGACCCATGAAGAGGTGCTGGTGTGTCAAACATCTGTTTTATCCATTACTGTGAGACTGCAGCCCTGCAGAGTACAGAAGACACAGAGAAGCATCCATAAATCTTTGGCCTCTGGTGGAAACATATTTTCCACACACTCCTCCTCCCTCGTTCTCTTGCTAACACTCTGCCTTCATCCCACATCCCTCCATACTTGAATCTAAAGGGCCATTCACACATGCAAAGATTTGAAGCAGCACAACAACCAAAAGTCATTGATTTTTAACAGTTGGTGATTTCTATAGTGACATAAACGATAGTGATTGTTGACGATCTGCATATGGGTGTGTTCAGCGATGCAACAAAATTTATGCAAATAAGAAACATTGTATAAACCTTAATATGTTATGTTATAAAATGTATTGAAAAATATTGAAATGTATAAAATATTATGAGAACTTTGCAAGATTCAGTTACGTTATTCAGAATGACATAAGGCTTTTACAGAAGTACACTATATTGCCATGAACACATGAATTTTAATGACATCCCATTCTTAATCCGTAGGGTTTAATATGGAGTTGGCCCACCCTTTGGAGCTATAACAGCTTCAACTCTTCTGGGAAGGCTTTCCACAAGGTGTAGGAGTGTGTTTATGGGAATCTTCGACCATTCTTCTAGAAGCGCATTTGTGAGGTCAGGCACTGATGTTGGACGAGAAGGCCTGGCTCACAGTCTCCACTCTAATTCATCCCGAAGGTGTTCTATCGGTTTGAGGTCAGGACTGTGCAGGCCAGTCAAGTTCCTCCACACCAAACTCGCTCATCCATGTCTTTATGGACCTTGCTTTGTGCACTGGTGCGCAGTCATGTTGGAACAGGAAGGGGCCATCCCTAAACTGTTCCCACAAAGTTGGGAGCATGAAATTGTCCAAAATGTCTTGGTATGCTGAAGCATTAAGTGTTCCTTTAACTGGGACTAAGGGGCCAAGCCCAACCCCTGAAAAACAACCCCACACCATAATCCCCCCTCCACCAAACTTTACACTTGGCACAATGCAGTCAGGCAAGTACCGTTCTCCTGGAAACCGCCAAACCCAGACTCGTCCATCGGATTGCCAGACAGAGAAGCGTGATTGGTCACTCCAGAGAACACGTCTCCACTGCTCTAGAGTCCAGTGGCGGTGTGCTTTACACCACTGCATCCAACGCTTTGCATTGCATTTGGTGATGTAAGGCTTGGATGCAGCTGCTCGGCCATGGAAACCCATTCCATGAAGCACTCTACACACTGTTCTTGAGCTAATCTGAAGGCCACATTAAGTTTGGAGGTCTGTAGCTATTGACTCTGACTCTGATTTTGATTTAATGTTTTTACTGACAGGTGTGTAGATGTTTAGTGCAGAGTAATTTCTGATTTGATCTATCATCAAACAGTCTCCTGGGTCTTATCTCTATAGTTTAATCGAATAAATGATGCATTTTCATGGATGCTCTTCTGTCTCTGTGCAATTTGATGTTGTTGTAAGTTAGTTGAAGACATTAGGCTGAAATCCATGTTTACATTGATATAAAGCTCCTAATTGTTTCTAGAGCATCAAATTTCTTTTTCTGGCATTCTCTTTTATCTGGCAGTGTAGACAGTAATATATTGAAGGCATAGGGATATGAAAGATAGGCCAAATTAAGGACACAACGTCCAAGGTTGGTAAATATTTCATAATAACTAGATAATTCATTTACAAAAAGAGATTCATTTTCCTCTTGTATAATGGCACGCTCATCTAAAATGGGGAGCGTGAGCTCAAACTTTTGAAAAATTCAAATATTTGCATCAATTTTTAAAAGGGGTTTATATCTAATGAATTTAGATTTAATTTGGCATGGCATAAAATCCATTTGTACCGCTTTTAATTAAGAATGCAGTCCATGCAATTAGAATTATGGGTAGAGCCTTCATCAGCAGGTCCTGGGAGAACCGCAGTCGGAAAAATTATGTTAATGCTTTACACTGAAAACACTTCGAATGGAGGGCAGCTTTTTTCTCATCTCTTGCAGACAATGAGGTGCTGCCGAAAGCTTCCTCCTAAGCCTCTTCCCGAACACAACATTTGAAGCGTGTTTATTCTTTTGTTTACAACAACCCGGCACATGAAACATATGTCTGACGTGTGTATAGAGTTTGCGTGTGACGTTAATGTGTGTTTAAGTGTTGTTTTACAAAATGCAGTGACACTGAGGCTGAGTGCTATGCTATTTATAAAGGGCCAAGCAGCTCTTCAAGGCCTTGGAGTAGGAATAATGAATCTTTAAGCCCAGAAAGAGTGAAAAGAGGATAAAGAGTGCAGTTTGCACCATGCTGTGAGAGCCATTATTACACATAATTCTAAACAGTGCAGCCTATTTTAACCATAATGAAGTTTCAGAGCAAACTTCAGTCAAATTAAGTTCCTTATCACATGATACAAGATTTAAAAGTTTCATGTACTTTGTGGTTTGTGTACTTAATACAGCAATTAAAAGATTTAATTTGTGTAAATGTTTTTACATCTAATTTTTAACATGCTTCAGTGGTGTATATGGCTCACAATAATCTATGAAATCTAAAATATATACATGATGCAACAGAAGGGCCAATGACATGACGTGCATATTTTTGTGTCCAAGTGCATTATTTCCTTTTAAAATAATTTTATAAATTCATGACATATATCATTTTATTCTATAAAACCTATTTAGTTTGAATTTATTTTTAGTGCATTTAAATAATGCATATTATGTTATGTTTTGTTATCTTAAACCCCCACAATGTCAGGTGGCGCAACTGTCCGAAGAATTGAACAGACTAAGAAAACTATTTAACATGGTGTCTTAATACAAAAAAATTATTTTAGGTTTGAAACATTTCACAAAAAAGCTGTTGAGAAAATGTAAAAACCAGAAATTTCAAATGTCAGGGTGGCACAACTGCAAACATGGCTCTTTTATTATGAATTGACAAGGTAATAACAGTAAACATTATAATGCATAATTCAACTGCTCATTTCAAGTATGGGTAGGTTGGTACACTTTCCATGTCAGGTGGTAAAACTACAGTATATATATAACTATTTGGTTGTACTGCCTGACATAAAAAGTCAAAAAAAATTATTTAAACACTTTGAAATGTTATTTAACAACTGCAACTTAATTAAACACACTTAATTTAAAAATATGCATTACATAATATAATATAATTAAAAAAAAAAAATGTTGAAGCTTTATTTGTCAATAACCCATAAACAAAATTTTAAAATACAACAGTTATTTATTATGCCCACATTGGTAGATTTACATAAAGTAATCTGTTTGTTTATAAACAATGTTGCTTATTGATTTACATACAAAAAAAGGGGTGGTTGATTATGATTTCACATTTTAAACTTTAGTTAGTGTGTAATGTTGCTGTTTGAGCATAAACAACATCTGCAAAGTTACAACAAAGTTCAAAGAAAATTCCCATTTGTCATTTAAGCTTAAAGAAGGGTGCTCATGAGCATGCTCATCTTTGTGGCTGCTATGCACCCTTGATGCGCAAGTTTGCGAGCTACGCAGAGGACTTCTACCCGGCAGTCAAAGCGGCATTACGTTGTGAAAGTGCGGACTCAGAGGAAGACCGTGAGGGTTTAGGGTGCCATTTGGGACAGGCCCAAAGGGGATGAGGCCATGTTGAGAATGTATAGATTATCATGACAGAATATGCTAATCAATGACTTGAAAATAGTTAACTCCACATCAGCTACATAAATTCTTCAACTTACCTTTCAGGAACATCTTGTTACATTCTACATGTTGTCATTTCTTCTTGAGTCTCTCCATTATTGGCCGACTCCAGTTTGAACATAAAAGGCTGAACAGTTTCATTTCCTGTCTGCATGAGGTATACAGTTTCATTTCCTGTCTGCATGAGGTATTCAGAGCTGCTAACATGAGCTCTGGAAGCTCCGCCCCATGAGCAGCAGCTCATTTGCATTTAAAGGGACACACAACAATGGCATGTTTTTGCTCAACCTCAAAAAGTGACAATTTTAACATGCTATAAAAAATGACCTGTGAGGTATTTTGAGCTAAAACTTCACATACACACTCTGGGGCCATCAGAGACTTATTTTACATCTTGTAAAAAGGGGCAATCAACCACCTCTTTAAATAAAAAGTGTGCATGGCACACTACTGAATTTACTTTAGTGCATATAATGTTAAAAATTAATTACAGTTTCCAACTGTTTCTTCTGCATAATAAAAATCCACTACCGCGTATGCGTGTCCAGCACATAGTGGAATCCAATCTACTATGTAATCGCTCTAAAGACATTGGGCCAGATTTACTAAACAGGGCAAATTAGCATGAAAGCGCAATTCCAAAAAAGCTCAGATGGGAGTGAAAAGTTCTGTGCGTGATCTACTGACAACGCACAAATTAAAGAACACAGACTCAGCCGGATCATTTCCATAATGACCAACTCAATCTATCAAGAGCAGCACAAATTAGCGTCTGCTTTAAGAGAGCGTCTGTTTTTTGTTTTTTTTGGGATGATAAATAATGCGGCAAATAGCAGTAAACTGATGAGCGCAAACCTTAGTAAATCACCTTGCATGATTCATTTAAATACTCTCCTCCCATAAATGTTGCGTCTGAAAGGAAAACTCCTACAAATGCTTATGCAATAAGGTCAGCTGTAAAAATAACCCTGTCCGCGCCTTTTCAGCGCTAATTTTTCACTGCGTGCCATTAGTAAATCCTGACAGTAGTTTTTTTAACGCCAAAAGAGAGAATGTGCTGGCGCAAGCTGTTAGTAAATCTGGCCCATAGTCTGCAATGAGGGCTGAATCGATTTTTTAGTGACTGTTTCTACATGTTTCACAGATGCACCAGTAGGCGGCGACAAATTACTGTGTTTATGAGTGAGTCAATGAACTATTCATTCAACCGATTTGCTGATTTGTCCAGGAATTAAATAAATTGAGTTGATCATTGAATAATTCACTCAGCCGATTCATTCATTTAAACACTGATTCATATGTCTGTTGCTTGGTTGTTGTTGGTGGAGCAAAAACAGACAACAACTGGCAATTTTTCGTCAATGATGTTAGTTACTTAACATTAATTTCTTTGTTTATTGAAGTGTTATTTAGGGGCAGTTGTGGCCTAATTGTTAGAGAGTCAGAATGGTAACCCAAAGGTTGCGGGTTTGATTCTCAATTCTTGCAGAAAATGACTGAGGTGCCCTTGAGCAGGACAAGGGCCCCAAATACACAATCGCTCCCCGGGCGCAACAGCAAAAATGCTGTCCACTGCTCCGGGTGTGTGTGTGTCCACGGTTTACAGTGTGTGTTCACTACTCTCTGCTCCTAATGTGTGTGCACTATGGGTTAAATGCATTCAGACAAATTCAGAGTATGGGTTACTATACTTGGCCTTCACGTAATGTCATTCAATAGAGGAGGACACTGGATATATATAAAAAAAATATCACGCCTGCACATTTGCGCTGTTGTTTTGACCAAAGCACTCTTGCTTTTGAGATATTGCTTTATTATCTAGTAAGTGACCACATTTTACCTTTCAACATTACCTTCTTTGTTTGATGCTAATTAATTTTTACAGATACTTTAAAAAGTCCTATATAAACCTTCAGCATAACTGACTTTGAGTCTCTGACTTTCATCTGTTGTATTCATGAATGCAGATGAACCGACGGTGGACTTCAGACCTCCGTACAAACTTTGACATCAAGCACAAGTTCAATTTGCCTTCATGCATGTTGATACCAGCTGCAATGAACTGATTTGAATGCTTTCAACTTAATCCGAGTACTTCAAAGCAAACCGAAAGAAGAGATATGCAATTAGTGACTGAATTATGAAACCAGTCGACCTGTACACTGTTAATACTGTATATATAGAACATAAAACGGTGCTCTTTTTACTGTACGTTGGGGGTTGTTTCTATCTGATATTTAAGACTACCGTCATTGTCATATCATAATGCAGTCAGGTGTGATGCCTTCCACAGGTTCGAGTGACCTCTTTTTTATGTCTTTTATTTCTAGACTTATTTCTATAGCCTTTTGTTTGGTAATGGGGGTGGGTATTTTTGACTTGGCCAGGTAGCAAGTTTTGTACAAGCACCCACATGCGCTCATATTTTTTAATGTTTATTATTTTGCAATTGTGGATAAAAGCATTTTTTTTACTTAATATTCAGATTTTATCATATGAAGTACAATTTAAGGGTTACCTGACATTTTTACAGTGTGGTAACTGAGCGTCATCAACAGTAATGGTGCGTTTCATTCAAAGTCAGATGTGGGATATGCCTACTTGATTTATCCTTAAACTTTTGGTGGATAATGTATAAGGAAACAAAATGGCAATGCTACTTTTAGTTTTGCAGGTGTTTGTTAACAAAGAAACTAGCACAGGTGTACAGAGATATTAAATTTTTCCATGTTTTACACACCTGTCTCTGCAATATTTGCTGAACGGGGTTTTTTAATGTTATGTAGGAACTTTGAGTCATTGATACAGTTTATATGCTTAAAAGTGAATGTTTATCATTAACTATGTACATCTTCCTTGGTGCCACCATGCTCGTTTGACATCATGCTCCCACATCTTGCTGTCCACAGACTTCAGCTTGGTCTTCCATGTAGGAAGTTGGAATTGCCACCTTTCCAAGTTGAATGTACATAAGCCCAAACCTTGCATTATGGCTCAGAAAATGTGACACTTTTGATTGAAACAGAACTACACCTGGACGAGGTTCCTTTTCCATTCTGTGAAAGTCATCTCTACAGTAGAGTGGCCTAATCCTCCCAGCATGACAGAAGCCCATTTTCCCTTCATTTCACTGCTGCGCTGTAGGTGGCTTCCAACTTTTGAGTCATGGCTTTAATGGGAATGGCATCTGGCTGAATCTCCGCTCCCTCCTGAACGCCCACGCCGAAGCGACGTGCAGGAACACTCTTCCTATTTCCATTAAAGTTCATTTAACCTCTACACACACATATAGTGAGTTTAAAAACCACAGTATTCACTCCCTTAAACTCACACTGATGTAGGCTTGATGTTTCTCGGGAGTGGAGAGCTACGTGGTGTGTTTGGGGGCTTGAGCGAATATACAGGTTTGCTCTGGGAAACATGGTTTTCATTGGCAGCACTTGAGAAATAAATAAGCGGAAACCCAAAAGAGTCCAGTGAATATGCATTAAAAAGTAATGTGAGTGCCCTCTTGTGCATTCTGTGGGGAAATTAGCTCCAGGGTTTAATATGAAGTCAGAGTACTAGAGTATTACTAGACCATTATCAAGACATTCTCAACACTCACTCTGTCATTTCCTACGAGACTAATTTGTCTCTTTAAAATGGGTCGCATAAAAGTGTACATTGTGCAGGGTGGATTATTAAATGGATGCAGAGAGAATGAATTGTCTGATTGTTAGATTTTCTTATAAAGCACTTTTCAGTAATACACCACAATGTTACGTCAACTTAAACACGTCTGGAAAAATTATACTGCAATCACACAGGAAATATTAGACAGTTATTAAACTTTAAATGTGATGTGTAATATTTTCAGTGTTAAAATGTATTCACTTATAATTAACAGAGACAGATTTAATCAAGTTGTAGCTTGATTTTCCCCAAAAAGTTTAGAAAGATGTCATTGTTTGTTTGGGCACCCTCACATAGCAACAATACATTTACATGCATCCAAATAATCTGTTTATTGGTGGCTCAATCGGACTGAAAAGCCTTCATGTAAACACCTCAATTTATCCGCCTGAGCTCGAATCAGATTTTTATTTATATCTCACACACTGGTCAGTTGGGGAGAGTGAATATTTACTAAATATTTGCCAAAAAAAAAAAAAAGCTCTTTTAAAACAGCTTCTTTTCATGTCATCAAGTCAAAAATGTAAATTATATTAACGGTAGCTCCACATTATCACGCTGACTTTCTCCAGTTCTGAACGGTGAACTTGATTTGACCAAGTACAATATATTCCTGGAACAGCATCTTTGTTTGCCCTGGAACAACATTCAAATCAGATTTAAGGTACGACTTTACAGTTTATGTCAAGTTTAGGCTTACAACCAGGGTTAGGTGCTTCTACATCTGATTTTGACCATCTGATTTTTGGGATAACTTATGGGTAGGGCTAGGTTTTAAACAGGAATGTTGTTCCAGGATCAACAAAATTCTTACTTGGCAAAATCACTGTGACCGTTTCTGAACGCGACGACTTGGCACTGCAAATGTAATGCACATGTAAATGACTATGTGAATCAGAATGCAACATTTATATGACAAGTTTTTGTCATATAAACAGAACTTTCAGAATTTGAAATGGGATTGGATTCATTCAGATTGATGAAAATTAGTGCATGTAAATATAGTATGTGTGTTTAACTTGAAGTGGCGCTGAGCAGACCGAATGGTGTATCAAAGTGCCGTGAGAGCAATTCGAAAGCATACAGATACGCCTGCTCTCTAATCGCTATCATGGTACTTTGATGTCATACACCGATTGGTCTGCAATCAAACACACCTAATGACTCAACCAATGGTATGAATTTGAGGCGGTACTATCTGTTTGATCTATTGCAGATGGGAGTGTTTGAGAAAACAGATTTTATTTTTGCAGTTCAGCTAATTGGCAATATTTAAAGGGGTCCTATTATGCTTTTTCACTTTTTCAACTTTAGGTAGTGTGTAATGTGGCTGTTTGAGCATAAAAAAGATCTGCAAGGTTACAAAGCTCAAAGTCCACTCCAAAGGGAGATATTTTATTTAACAGAATCCACTTTCCAAGAACTACAAAGAAAGACTCGTTTGGACTACAACACGTTTTTTCCATTTACACTAGCTCCACCCAGCAATGCCTGGTTGGGCCACACAAGATTGAAAAAGACGCACGTGTTGTAATATCTTTAGTGGCAGTCAGTAGAGCGTAAAGCTCATGGGACCTGGTTTTGACGTGATTGACCCGGGTTCGAATCCGCCTTTTGCAGACCTCGCTCTTTTCCCATCACATATAACATAAAAAAAAATAAACAAATTGCTTTCTATAAAAATAAAGAAAATGTCCTAAAAGTGGAAATAAAGTGCCTAACGAGTGTTTATTAATAATAATAATACAAGTATTTATTGGGTAGGGTTAAGAGTAGGTGTAGCAAGGGCTTTTATTGTCCCATTGAGGCAGCATCCATTTAATAATTTTAATAAATATAATAATTTACACTATATGTTATTATTGCATCCTGTTAATGTACAACGATACTGAGGTTCAAATAGTATGTATCTGTCAAAATAAAGTATAAATTGCATCTAATTACTATTTAAACATTTTGCAAAGAATTGCTACTTTTACATGGTGTAAATAGAATATATCGCTATTTTCACTTAGTGCAAATAGCCGCTGCCTTTAAATAATCCCCGCCCAGGGAATACGCAAAAAAAGGGGGATGCGGCCTGGTTGAGCTGCATTAGAGAAGACAGTTTCAAAGAGACACTGCATTAAAGAGACACTGTTTTGTCCACCCTGTTTCCAAAACTTATTTGTTTGACCTCCCTAAGGCTGATGAACTTAAAGTGGCTTAAATTTATTTTAAACACTGTCCCTGAACATTAAAATCCCAATGTTTATCTGTGTGCTGCACATTTGATGTAGAACAGCTTTCAGGCTACGCACAAAAGCTTCTCCTGAAATGGAGCAGTTCCCACTTTGTCGGGACAATCTGTTGTTTGTGGATCACAACTTGTAAGTATGTCTTATTATTTTTAATTGTGTTTTCTATTAACAGTACCAATTATATGTTGTTGCTATGATGTAAACAAAAGGCAAAGCTTTGCTTACGCTCGCCCTGCTAACCGACATTAGTGTTGATATAGTGTTTACTGTAGCTTTTTAGGAAAATTAGCCTTGGTTTTGTGATCGATTACTGTTTGTATTACCATAGTTTTCTGACAAATATCAGGATTAAATTGTGTATAATGTATCTAAAATGTATAAAAAAATAAATTAAAAAAACCACTCTGAAATGTCCTGTGAAATCTGTGCTTGCAAAGTCTGTGCATGAAATCCGTTCTGGACGGTCCTTTTGTTTATTAACATTCTTAAGCCTGAATCAGGCTTGAATTGGTTTGAAATTGACGGCATCCTTAATATTTACACTTGAGAGGAGCTTGCGGTTATGGGGCGCGACATTTCCCGAGCACGCGCTAAGCAGTGCCAATCACAACACACTGGGCCAGCTAACCAATCACAGAACATTTCGTATTTCGGTAGGCTTCATCGAAACCGGAACTAAATGGAGTGTTCAGGCCAGACTGGGGAGAGAGATGCTGTAATAATGTAAAATATGTAAAATATAATGTGTTTTGCATGAAAGTATATTCTACTACACCCCAAAATCAAGTCTTTGTAAAAGGGCATAATAGGACTCCTTTAATTTTTTTTTTTTTTATTAAATTAAATTAAAAGCTAAATAAAATAGATTTAAAAGACCCAGAGTTCCTGATTTGGCAACTATGGATCACCAGAAGTTAGCAACTGTTTTGTAGCCTTCCTAACTGGATTGATAGCCCAAGTGCATAATTTTGATCTTTAAATCCGTCTCTCTGGTTCTGTATGATAAATGTCAACAAAGGATTACAGATTGAAAGCCCGTCTGGGTGAAGGAGACTTTAGAAGCGACGCTTTCCCCAGGAGAGTGCTAATACTCCACAGACAAATGTAAAAGATTTACTGTGCTTGAGCATCTAACACAATTTCTCTGCTTTTCTCATTTGGATCCAATTGACACATTCGGAATTCCTTTTACACTAATGAAATGCTTTCAATTTCTCTTACTGTATGAAATGACCTCACATAAAGAAGAGATTTCATTCGTTTGAGTAACAGAGCATTTGAACGTGTATGTATGTATGTGTGTGGCTGTTTCAGAATAATTGTTGTGGGAGAAGGGCCACATATTGATTGTGGATTGAACAAATAGTTCATTTTATCAGGCCTGACTGTCCCCATTCTTCTACATGCTAAATAATGAATAAGCCCATCCGTCACTGTTTCAAGGTATTTATTGCGGTTTCCCTTTAGCTTGTATAAACCAGCGGAGGCTTTAGCTTAAAACCGCTGGGAAAATTGCTGCGATTATTCCATGAAGCTCTGGCAGGGTGTCCAATGAATAGCCTTGTTCATCATCTTTGTCTGAATTGTTTGATTTAATTCACTTAGTATTTATATTCGTATGTAATATGTAAGACAGTCAAGGCCTGCAAAATACATTTAGTCTTGGGTAAGAGTTAAAAGTGTTTCCAGGTGAAAAAACACTAGGATGTAATGGTACAAATTGAGGTACAGCATTGTAGAGGACATGTATGAAATATTAAAGTGCTCATATTATTTTACAAGACATGATTAATGCATAAATAAATTTTTTCATACATTTCTTGGCAACCGTAACCAGTCTACAGTTCCAATGATCTCTACTACATGGTGGAGGATTATTCTGATGATTAATTTTTATAAATGTAATGTATTGAACATCATTGCTACTGTTCATATAACAGCAATGATCCACGATAGGCTGTATCTTGCAGTGATATTACCACGATTAAGGGAGTTTGAGGTATATGAACATCTCTTACCCATGGTAAAATCACTGTAAGGCTCTTATGGCAATACATTATCCTGTACTATTTGATTAACATGTTTTTGTTAGGTGAATTTATGTCAAGTTTGGTCATATTCTTTAATGTTTCACCAAGTTGTCAACTGATTTACCTGAATTCTGCATTAATAAATTGTCAATTCTGCATTTAATCCATTGCCATTGTAAGCTACCCATACTACAGTCCATCAAGAGATTCATTATTTATTCCAAGTTCTCAAATGCTTAATGTACCTGAAAAATATAGTCTTGGGTCACTGTTTGAGCAGTAAATAATTTCGCTGATCAATATTACTGGTAATATGACATAGAATAACATGCGGTCAAGGGCTTGAATATTTCATCAGATATGGTTGGAGAAAATTTTCTATAGACGCTTTAAAAGTAATCTCCTTGCATTTATGAGTAAAAACGCTTTTACTCCACATAGCCCATTAACATGAGTGAATTATGGATTTTTTCCTGGATTCTGAACATCGGGCTATGAGTGTAACCAAGTAGAAATTATATTACATATATTATACAGAGAGAATTAATGGATGTTTGTCCCACTAACACTATGGGATGAGATGGCCAAGGCTTTCCCCAGGGATCCTGAGCATACTGAAGATTTCTTTGATCTTTTGAATGACATGTACATGTAAATAATTCCAAAATTTCCTTTTTGGGGTGCTGAACTGTTCCTTTAAGGAAAGCTTAAGCAGTTCATCCAAACTACACCAATGTAGGCCGACCCTAAACGTTCCTGATGGGGACTGGATTATTAACCCCTCTGAGTTTCAGAATGCCAGTATTATTTCTGCTTAAATGGAAGTCCAATGGGCTGGTGTTCTGGACAGGATTACACTCTTATAAATTCGATCTTGATCTCATGACACTAGTTAGGAGTTTTACATTTTGCACATGGAAAAGATTTAGGCTTTGCTTTTAGTCAGTCTCTTGTGACTGTGTTCAAATAACTTCCAAATCTTGACTCATCAGATTTTCAATGAGAACCTTAAACGGTTCAGCAGACAGGACCTTGTTTGGGGCATTCAATACAAAATTATGAATTATTACTGTGCACTTTTTAGTAGAACAGCAAAACTTTGACAATAAATGACAAATAACACAAATTGAATCCAAGTGAATAGTCAATTTTGTAATGGTTTAAATTTGATATGCAGATGTTTCAATGCAATTGCACATTAAATGTCTCAGAGGGAGAACAATATTCCTTGTAAAATAGCCCAATGCCTATAAAACAAACACAATTACTTCCAGGCCTGCACACACAAATCTCAGGAATCCCAAAGTAATAATTTCTTCTGTAATGTTTTTTTTTTTTTAGAGATATATTAACTTGAGCCCTCTTTTTTTTTACCTTATATTTCTTAAAGATAAATGAAGATTCTTGGGCTGCTCATATCTAAAAATGGATTGTTGGGCTGCTGAGAAGCTCTCTGTGATGCTGCAGGTCAGACAACTCTCAGATCAGAGCCAGATGAACAAACATGAATCAACTCAGATGTTAAATGGTGAACTGGTGTGTAATACTAGGCTGAAGGAAGTATAGGGGTAAGAGGATCTATTAAAGGAATAGTTCACCCAATACTGAAAGTTGTTCCAAACTCTTATGCTGCTATGTTTTTTTTTTTTTTTCCAGAGGAGGACAGAAAGAGAATTTTTGAAGAATGTTCAGACAACCTTTTCTCTACAACTACAGTACATTGTGGCCACTGCTGTCAATCTCTAAAAATATAATAGTAAATGCACTATAAAAGTAGTCAATATGACTTTTAACATCATATAATAGCTTTGTGTGAGGAACAGGCTAAAAGTCATTTTTACCTGAAAATCTTCATTCAATCTCATCCTCCCTTCTACACATTTGAACTGGTTTATCAAAGTGTACTGTAAACACATGTAACAGAAGCAAGCTAGTAAGAGCTGTGCATATAAACCTCACTCCCCTGGCCCCCTAGCAGCTGTGGTCTTTTGCATCTTTGTTAACATGCGCTCCTCCCATGCCAGAGACACCAGTTTGAGTCTTGCTCGGAGTGGGTTGAGTAGGACCGGTTACATCTAGTGCCGTGAGGCTTTCTCCTGTCCTCAAGAGATGTGTTCTCCTGCCCTCAAGAGATGTGTTAGAGACTGTGGTCTTTAGCGTCCTTGTTAGCACCCTCCCATTTGAGTCCTGCTCGGAGAGGGTCGAGTAGCTTGCAAGAGCTGTGTGTGTAAACCTCACTCCCCTGGCCTCAAGAGGAGAGCTAGCGACTGACGCTAGCAGATGTGGTCTTTAGCATCCTTGTTAGCGCGCCCACCTCCCATGCCAGAGACGCCAGTTTGAGTCTTGCTCGGAGTGGGTTGAGTAGGACCGGTTACATGTGGTGCCATGACCCGGATGGGAGTGAGGTTTAGGAGGGTTAGTTTAACGGTAACAAGCTAGCAAGAGCTGTCCGTATAAACCTCACTCCCCTGGCCTCAAGAGGCGCACTAGTGACTGACGCTAGCATGTGTGTCTTTAGTGTCCTTGTTAGCACGCCCGCCTCCCATGATGGAGACAGCAGTTTGAGTCCTGCTCGGAGTGGGTCGAGTAGGACTGGTTACATTTGGTGCCGTGACCAGGATGAGAGTGAGGTTTAGGGGGGGTGAGTGTAAAGGAAGCAAGCTGGGCCTCAAGAGGCATGCTTGCGACTTACACTAGTGGCTGTGGTCTTTAGCATCCTTGTTAGCGCACGCTCCTCCGATGCTGGAGATTCCCGGAGCGGTTACACACACACACACAAAAACCCAATGTCGTTTGCTATCAATGATGTCTAATGTGATGCAATACATCAATGCACCAAAGTAAGATTATCAGCTAAATTTAGGTCGGTTTTTCATACAAAGCTATATGGTTTCAGAAGTTTCTAAATATAGATCAATTTAATCTCATGGCATTTCGGAACTGTTTTACATTTTGGCAAATTAGTGGCTAATTGATATGAATTCGTACATTCATACAGTTTTTTGTACTGTTTACGCCCCAGTGACGGTGGACTATGTTTAGGGGTGGACTTTTATGCTTATTTGTTTACCCTAAAAATCACGTTTTCATAAAATAAATTCATATGCGATCACCACCTCATAAAATAGTTGTTTTTCTATGAGATTGGGTTGTGTAGACTAATATATGGTTTTGAAACAGTATGTCTATTAATTGAGAAGCAAAAGTTGAAAGTGCTGCCATGAAATGCTTCCTCTCTTTCTTTGTGCCACTGCCACCCAAAGAGTAAAGGCAGACAATGAAGACTTGTCATTGCCGTCAGTCATTCCAAAGGCGGCCCTAATCATCAAACTGACAGCACTGCAAGAGGTGTGAGCCCAACAAAGAGCTATGTAGAGAGAAGAAGTGTGTTTGGGCTGGAAATACACACACTGGAGCCTCTGTCCTCCCTGGGGAGTCTTCTCATATAATCTTAGAATTAATTCTATTTGAAATACTTAAAATAAGTAAGGTAAAGGGTGTGTGGCGGAGGTATTCGCTTCTTTCCTAATGAACACATACCTTGCCTTTCTCAGAGTGTCCTTGGACTGTCATCTCCAACCTTTTGAGTCTGTATCTGATTATCCAGGCAGCAATTAATCATAATTAAGCAAGTCGGAGTCTTGGAGCAGTGGAGGCGAGGTGGCAGAGGATCTGGCATACCTCCTGATCAGCCTTCCATTTTGGCAAGCGGGTACTTCGCTCGGTTCCATGATAAAGCCTGTGGTGGGGGGCATAAAGGGACATATGTGTGGGGGGGTGGGTAAAGAGCGGAGGGGGGATTTGGACAGGCCCGTGGCTAACTCTCGTCCTCCTCACCTCCCTTTCAGTCCCTCTGGACTGTTCTGAAGCGTTGGCTATGTTGAGTTCCAGAGTGCTTGAATTCTCTTTGTCTTCCAAGAGGAAACGCCGTAACAAATGACTCTTAGACCTGCAGGGGTTGTGTGGATTTGGACAGACTGTACAATCTTTTCCCCCATTTTTTTTTCCCCCAAGTACATCTATGAACAGATTTTTGGGACAAAGTCATAAAACTACCAAACAATCCTCTAGAAATCACAATTACAAAGTAGAAGCTAATTACTAATGTTCATATTTGGGTTTAGGGATTTTAACAATAAGTATGTATCAAACTTTGATGTGCTACGAACATAAATGATACCCAAAATTGTTTGGTTTATTAAGTAGAAGCATGCCATTATTTTTCTACGTGCTTATAATTGTCGTTTTCATTTGTAAAATGATAAAATGTGCCAAAAAATCCTTCAGATCCCTTAGGATTGATGAATGGATCCAAGCCATGTCTAGAAAGCAGAAAATAGAGACTTTGGAATGAGTAATAAACCACATAGAAATCATTCAGAACACATATACTTTTAAATCTGTTTAGATCTGCATGCAATGAATGAAATGTATGAAACAGTTTTGCATTGTTAACCAAAACTATTGAAAAAAAAAATGTTTGATAAAAATAAACTAATAAAAATGTCAAAAGCACGTAAAAATACTCAAACCTAAACTAAAATTAAAAAGAGATCTGAAAAGATAAAAATAAAAAAGATAATTCAAAAAATATATATAAATAATATTAAAATACTGATATAAATTGACTAAATTGAATGAACTGCAAAATGCTAAATTAAATATTGTCCTCAACCTGGAGACCAAACATGGTAACAAATCATTTCCCTGCGTATCTCACCACTCATTCACTGTCTTGTGGCTTTGTTATGTTTTCCAGATGGTTTGTATTTTGCTGGTCAAAAGGTTTGGTATCGGAGGCCTGGGCTCATGACCCTATGATGTGTTTTTCTTTTTGCAGGCAGTTTATTATTAGAAAGTGCTTTCATTGCATCAGTAGGATGTTGTGCTGTGCGTGTGATGGAGGCAGAACAGAGATTAATTCAGGGGTCAGCCGTATCTGAAGCCCTGCCGGGTAGAGGCTGAAGTCTTGCCAGGCCCTGACAGAGGTCAGTTTTGGTCGGTTCTCGCTCTCTCTTTCGCCCCTGCCTTCAGCAATGAATTTCGTCACGCCTTTCCAATTGCAATGTTTTCACAAAATTCCCTGACCAGGGTGTGAATTATGGGGCTTTAGGGGGTCTGACCTCCCTAATTAAAGCTTGAACCCTCCAAGAAAAAAACAAAACAAAGAATTTGGGGGATTTTAAAAAGTATATTTTCAAAAATAATTTAATAATAGTTTAATTTTATGGTGTTTATATGGTTACTACGAACTATCATATGGCAAGAGCCGCTTAACTCTTTCCCCGCCAGCATTTTTGAGAATTTTCTCAAAACTTTCATACTTTGTTGTATGAATATCTGAACATGCAATATATCAAATGAAAAAAAACAGAGCATCTGCTTTTAAACAACAACAACAACAAAATAAATGTTTTATTCTAGCTTTATGCAGTCTTTTTTTTTTTTTTTATCAACACTTGAATGTGGAAAAGTTTCATAAAAAAAGCAACATTTTGAACAAAAAGCTGCAATAGCATTTTCTTTTTTTCAAAGACTACAATGTGCATTAGCAATGCTTTTATCACTTGTTTCTGCTTCTTTTTTGCTGTGTTTTGATCTGGAGATTTTCTACTCCAGGGGTGTCCAACCCTGGTCCTGGAGGGCTACCACCCTGCAAATTTTAGCTCCAACTTGAATCAAACACACCTGAACCAGCTAATCATGGTGTCCAGGGCTGCTGGATAATTACAGACAGGTGTGTTGGAGCAGGGTTGGAACTAAAATTTGCAGGACGGTAGCCCTCCAGGAGCAGGGTTGGACACCCCTGCTCTACTCTTTCAGAAGATGTGTAACAGCGCCCCCTAACGTATAACAGTGAAAACACAGAAAGACAGAAAATTCCTTCAATGGCAAGGAAGTGTTGTCTATGGAAGCTTGTTTCTGCCACAGAATAAAAAAATTAAAAAGGGAACTGGGACTTTTTATCTTACAATTCTGACTTTTTTCAGAATTGCATGATATAAAGTCACAATTGCGTGATATTAAGTCAGAATTGCGAGTTATAAAGTCAGAATTGCGTGATATAAAGTCATAATTGCAAGATATAGTCAGAACTGCGAGATATAAAGTCAGAATTGTGAGATATAAAGTCAGAATTGCGAGTTACAAAGTCAGAATTGCGGGATATAAAGTCAGAATTGTGAAGTTTATATATCACAATTATATAAACGGCAATCAGTACGTATTTTACGAGGTGGCTAATTCATACAAATTTGTATGACCTCACTCGTACGAATTTGTATGATTTTTGCTAAAACTTACATATTTGATGAGTTGGTCAATTTGTATGATTTTGTACGAATAACCTAACCCTAACCCTGCCCCTAAAACCTACCCATCACTGCAGTATAGACAAATCATACGAATTCATACAAGTGAGGTCATATAAATTCGTACAAATTAGCCACCTTATGCAAATCGTAAGAACTGGTCATGAGATAGTGTTGTTATATCTCACAATTCTGACTTTATATCTCACAATTCTGACTTTATAACTCGCAATTCTGACTTTATATCCCACTATTCTGAGAACTGCAAGTCTTGCATCTCACAAGTCAGAATTGCGAGATGTAAACTCACAATTGTGAGATAAAAAGTTGTAATTATCTTTTAAAATGTTTTATTTTGTGGCGAAAACAAGCTTAGTTGTCTCATAAATTACGGAAAATTCCGTCAATGGCGTTAAACGAGTAAAAGATTTGACTTAAATTCAGTTTTGTAACAACATGAGGGTGTGTAAATAGCCTACTTAACATAAACATGTTGACAGGGCTTTAAAATGTGTCTTTAAGCATGAAAGGTAAATTAAACATTAAGTTAGTCCGTGTGTTTATTTTCAAATAGAAGCTAGCAAAATAGCATTGATAGAAAATAGATCAAGTATTCAGAGTGATTTTTAGCGTTTAGCTAATCGGTTGCTAGGGAATTGTGTGTGGTTGCTAGGGCTTTGCTTAGTAGTTGCTTACTGGCCCACGTTAAAAGACTACACTGATATTCTGGTGTTCTTCTGTTTTGGGCTTCTCTAATGTATGTGTAATGCTTGCCTTTGCAAAACACTTGGTCCCTTTTAGATATTCTGTTAAAAATATATAACATTGCACCTACATGTCAACTAACACTCAGTAACTACACACAGAGTATTAGCTGAGTATTAATAGACTTTTAGGGGTAGGATTAGGGTTAGTAGAATAAATTGACATGTACTTGCAAAGTTACTTAGGCAGTATAATGTCTGTTGGAGGAGCATCAAAATAAATAGTTAGCAGATATTAAGCAGACAGTCTACTAATACTCTAATGAGAGTTAGTTGACATGTAGGTGCAAAGATACTTATAGTCAATAGAATGCTTAAAGGGGATCATCTAAATGAAGTGTTACCAAAACTACTAATTAATCATTCAAAATAATAATAATAATAATAATAATAGCCTAATAATAGCCAGAAATGTTTTTTAATGGCAAAAAATCAGTCCAATATCATCAGAGGCTTTAAAATTTCACAGCAATTAGTTTCACTGACTAGAATTAGATCAGTTCCTCCATCAGCATGTAATCTTACATAAAAAGCATTGCATAACCATCACCGTTTCTCTGTCATTACGGCTAATTTTGTTGTAGCGCCTGCCGTGACTTTGCTTGTAAAGACATGACTGATTATGTTGTGTTATCTCTAACACTGCCACTCTGACGGATCGCTGGGCTCTTCACTCGATTTTCACGGCCGTCTCTTTTTCTGTCTCTCTGTCATGGCTCCTCCTGATGGTGCCCGCCTACAGGGATGGTTTCAGCACATCATCATCCTCGCCTGGGTTTGATTGTCCTCTGACTAACCTGACCGCAGGACGACTTTGTTCTTACAAAGAGGACACCAAATTAACACTGAGCTGTTTCACAGCCCGTGCCTCTGATCTTAATGAGGGATGACCTGGAGAAATATAACATAATTATCCTGATTATTACAATCTTTTTAGCCAGAGAATATAAAAGGCTCATTATTGTTCTTTTTGAATTGTTCATTACGATTATTTTCGAGCCTGCAGCCTTTTCGGGCCAAAAATGGTAGGGAGAGACAGAAGAAGAAGAGAAAAAAACATTCTTTGATTGGTTAATACCCAGCAGTCGAGTGGGCTTAGAGAACTTGAGCCCAGAACTGTCTCCCCCGACCCCGTTTCTGAGTGTCTGAATATCCCCCAGCTTTCTTGAATAATTGTTCTTATATATATTTTGTCTTAAGGACACTGATCTATTAGAGGTCCCTGTTAGAGACCTTTTTAACATATTCAAATATATTTGATTTGTTGAAAGGGCAAAGACTACCTGCTGAGTACTTTTTTTTCTGTTTGTTGAATGTGGTGTTTATACAGAACAATTGGGGCTAGTTGTCACACTTTTTCAACAGTAAACATTTCTCACAATATTTTGTTCAATGCAAAAAGTCTTTAATGCAAATACATTTTCAGCATCAGTCTTCATTGTCACATGATTCTTAAGAAATCAATCAAGAAACCTTTCTTATTATTATCAATGTTGAACAGTTAAGCTGCCCAATATTATTTGAACCATATTTATTTTCAGGATTTTTGATGAATATAAAGTGTAAAATATTTATTTGAAATAGAAATCTTTTGTAACATTAAGGGCCGTATTTTATCGATCTGAGCGCATGGTCTGAAGCACACGGAGCAGGTGCACTTAGGGTGTGTCAGAATCCACTTTTGCTAGTTTAACGACGGAAAAAACAGTCGGCACATGGTCCAAAAGGGTTGTCCCTAGTCTCTTAATGAGTCATGGGTGTGTTTTGGGCGTAACGTGCAATAAACCAATCAGAGCGTCATCTCCCATTCCCTTTAAAAGCCAGTTGCGCTTGCACCATGGAGGATTCACTATTTACATGGCAGAATTTGCGAACGGAAAGACTGAACGCTTCTCCAGAGAGGAATCTTTTTATTTTTAATATTTAAAAATGTTTGTGTGCTGCTTCGCATCCCTGTGTGTGTAATAAGCAGAGTGTACGTGTGTTGTGCACCCGCCTATAGGTGCATATTACTAACGCGCCCTTTAAATAACACAAACAATTATTGACTTTAGACCAGGTTGCTAAGATGGCAACGGCCAGCCCGACCCTACTTTACGCTTTAAAACTGCTCTTTAGAATCCTATGGGTGACGTCACGGACACTAATTCCATTTTTTTTTTACAGTCTATGGTTGAAACTAGCAAAAAACACTTGCGTCGCGCCTGGCGTCACATTGCGCTGGGTATATGATAGTGCCCATAGTGTATTTACATGCACTTTTATTTACATTCACAAATTTAATGCACTCTCGCTTAATAAAAAATGATTTCTTTTTATTCAAATCTTTCTGACCCCAAACTTTTGAAAAAACACTTTTATTCACTCATAAATATTTTCTATTATTATGAAAAATAAGCAATTAGCATAAATTACATTTGTTGTAATTTCTGATGTTTTATTGTTCCTCAAAGCAGATCTGAATGTTTGGTAACTGTCAGTTTTGCATTTAATGACAGTTTTTTTCCCTTTGGTTAAAACTGCCACGGCAGCGAAATGAATTGTCATAACAGGATCGGGTCCAGATTGCTCATTACTAAGTGTCTGCTTAATTTCAGGTGTTGCGGCTTGAGTGATATGTGTAATTATAGCTGTCAATCCATCCTGACGCGCTGTCACCCGTGTGACAGTCCACATAAGCAGACTGCTGTTGTCCTCAGTGAATTGTGATGAAGGTTTGATTTAGAGTCTCGCTGCAGCATAATGGATCTACACATGAATACAAAATACAGATGCATTTGATCACGTCTCTAAACAAATATTAATTTTACATGCACTCTTTTCACCTTTTGAACATTTAATCTGTCCTATATGAATAATTATGCAATATATTAATCATTTTGATATATTAACAAGAAGCAGAACACATTTATTAACACTATTATTATTTTTCAAATATTATCTTTCATGCAGTGTAATACAGCTGTCTGTGAATGTAAAAGGTCTGCAAAGTTTTAAAGATCAAAGTGCACAACAAATAAAGTTGCCGTCTAAAAGAAAGAATCGATTGTAAGATGCTGAAACAAGTCGTCAGTAATTCCAGTCTCACTTCCTGTTACAAACCTATGTAACAATGTAACAAATTTGCATAATGACAGCCTGTGGTCATCATTGGCTGCCCACAAACAACGTCTACTTTGACCCACCCTCAAACACTAGTTGTAGCTGAGGCCTGGAAGAGTTTGGTTTGTGTTGTCAACATGTCGAAGATGCTGATTTCAGTACTACAATTCAGATTTGGTAATGGGTGTTTTGTTTCAAACACACACTGTAAGCGATAGACCAATCACAACAGACTGTCCCATCTGACCAATCAAAGCAGAGCAGGCTCTAGGAAAGGGGGTTTGCACTGCATTCACATGGGGAGTTGGCGTTAATGCTTCTCATTTACTTTGAATGCGTGATGTCATGCATTGCTAAACGGAATTGTGGGTTCCGTTGCATCGCATCACTGGCGTCAGCCAATCAGATCACCTATGCAAATACCCTAGCGCAGACACTAGCCAATTGTATTCATGCAACGCCGGAAAAGTAATGTGAATAGCTGTTGTCACTGGTGTTCGCGTCAGCTCCAAGCTTCAGACATGCCCATCTCGCCCATCACGCTCTCTTTGAGAAATGAGGTGATGTGCAATGTATACTATGAGAAAATGAAAGTATTGTTTGACCTTTGATGCATGTAAATATTGTAGGAGATGGTAACACTATTTTGATGGTCCACTTTAGACATTCTACTAACTATAAGTCACTTTGCAACCACAAACTTGTATAACTCTCATTAGAGTATTAGTAGACTGTAATAGATAGTTAGCTTAAGTAGAAGAAAAAGTTGACATGTAGTTGCAAAGATACTTATAGTCAGTCTGTTGGGGAAGCATCAAATAAAGTGTTAGCAGATATTAAGCAGACAGTCTACTAATGACTGCTAGTTTAAATGTAGTTGCAAAGTGACTTATAGTTAGTAGAATGTCTAAAGTGGACCATCAAAATAGTGTTACCATCTCCTACAATATTTACATGCATCAAAGGTCAAACAATACTTTCATTTTCTCATAGTATACATTGCACATCACCTCATTTCTCAAAGAGAGCGTGATGGGCGAGATGGGCATGTCTGAAGCTTGGAGCTGACGCGACCACCAGTGACAACAGCTATTCACATTACTTTTCCGGCGTTGCATGAATACAATTGGCTAGCGTCTGCGCTAGGGTATTTGCATAGGTGATCTGATTGGCTGACGCCAGGAAACCTATAGGAGACCTCTAAAACAAAATTAGGAACCTTTGAAATAGCTCTCTAAAAGCATTCTAATGTATATTGTTGCATTGAATTGAATGCAGTGTAAATTGTTGCATTAGTTCACACAGAAATACATTATTCTTATGCCCTATTTGCACACTAACAGGGGGTGCAATGCATTCATAGAGAATTCCCTTTCTTTATCCTGATGCCATTAGAAGCATCTCATAAAATACAAAGACAAATTTGAAGCACAAAAAAAAAAAAAAGAAAACAGTGGTGCAAATATGCACTTAACAATATCTGCATGTCTGCGTGATGGGGCTTTGAGCGCTGCGGGGCGGCTGGTCGTATTGTGTTGAGAGATAGTCCGTTTGGATTACTGTACAGTTATCCTGAAAAACAAATGGGGTTTCCAGCAGCTACGCTGCATGCTAAGCTACACCGCTATTGAAATCTGCACTAGCTGTTTTGCCCTGGTGCCAAAAGAAATCAAGTTTTGCCCACATGGCAGGCTATGAAAGACTATGAACTATGGGAGAAACCTACTGTGACATGTGTCGCCTGCATACGAGATCAAATGCACGCGCATTCAAAAGAACTTCTCCAGGTAGATTTATCGACAGGGGGAAAAACGCCACGATGAGACTGACTCAATCATGATCACTTTGATGTTGGAGAGGGACGAACCATCACGGGCCTGAATAGAAGTACAATTATTCTTTTCTGCCTCTCTCTCCCTCTCTGATGGGTTTAGCATTCATGCTTTATAATGGCTTAAACAGATCGAATAGAGTACAGGCATGTTGTTTATTCACTTTTACTCGCGCACATGCACGCAGGCACACACTCACATCTGCATCACGATTTGTTTTTGTTGTTTCTTTGCCCTTGAACTTGTACAGTAAATTATCATTTTTTGTTTATCTATTCCTTTTTTTGCAATGGTTAATTGTGTTCCTGTTGCTCGAGTAGAGCAACAACAAGATAGTCATCAGATTATATCATTTATGATTATCAAAACACTATTCCTTTGGTTTAGATAAATGTGTTTCTATATAAAAGATTTAAAATACTACATTATCGCATTGAAACTCAAATTCATCAAATTGGCTGTAATCTGTATTAGTATTATATTTTATTATTATTTTTTTTAATTGCCTTTAATTACATAACTTTTCCGGTGTTGGATGAATGCAATTGGCTAGTGTCTGCGCTAGGGTTTTTGCATAAGCGATCTGATTGGCTGGCATCAGTGATGCGATGCAACGGAACCCACAATGTTTTTTTTTCATTGTTATTAGTTTTATTTAGCTTCAATTAATTGTAGTCATTTTTGTACTTCAGCTTAACTATTATTTTCAATTAATACCCAGGGCAAATTTCTAATTGTCATTTACATTGTCATTAAGTATTTTCATCTAATATTTATTATATTTTATAATTAAAGATGATGTTTAGTTACACCACTGGTTCTAATTGCCTTAAAACATTTTAAATCAACACCAATTCACTATTGGCTATTTGATTTTAAATCGATGCCCTTAGATCAGATAATTGCTCAAAGAGAATCCTGAGATTCCAGCTGGTATGACATTCTTGTGTCTGCCCATCTTAAAAGAAAATGCAATGATGTAAAGATATTAATTTGCCAGGCTTTCGTCTTGTTGAGCTTGAACGTGAGGTTTAGACCTTACTTTTAGTAAGAGGAAGAGGTAATCTAGAAAGCGAGAAATGTGAGTTTTCACACTTTTCTTGTGTGGCTTCTCCAAGCTGCTTCAGATCAATAGCATGTACTTGCTGGAGGTTAACGTCAGGTCTCCTCTCTTTAAAAGCCATAAAACTGAAACTAAACAAGCCTCGGAAAGCTCTAACCGCTGTTTCGCCCTCCTCCTACCCGACGCTTCCAGGTGTTCTCGGATTCGAGCAGTAATTGCGATCACATCAGTCCAGTCATAAAAAGCAGGCCTATGTAATGAAGCTGGTCTTAATAAGGTGCTTATGTTTTATTCTGGCCTATTAGAGGCACTGAGTCAATCTCTGAGAGCAGAATGACTTTTACAGTTCTCTCCTCTACCTGCTGTTTGGCAGAGATTGGAAAGACAGCATGCAGGCCAACAGTTTCTGACAAGGTTAACACCCACAGACGTTTCCTGTAGGTCTGGGGATAGCAGCTGCTTTTTACCTGACGCCCACTTCTGGTCTAACTTTCATGATCCTCGCTGGACAATCAATTTGGCTAACCAGAACCAGACGTCCTGCCACTGCTCGCCCCAGCTCTAGAAGCCTCACTGAAACACTGGCCATTAATGAGGGGACTGTAAAACTGCAACCATTTCAGATAAACCCTTTTGGGAGTACTTGTGATGGTTCATTACTTGCATCTAAACAGGTGTGATTACTATATCGTATTTATTTTATCATCCATTGTGTTGAAAACACTTTACAACATAATTTGATTGATTTTGGAAGTAACAAGTTCTGACCTTATGTCCTTTAATGTAAGTCTACACTGTAAAAATGACTTCCTCTTTTAAGGTAAATATCAATCACCACATCAACTGTAACTCAATACCTGTTAATGAAATGGCATATAGTCTACATGTTTTAATGCAAAATATATTCACATTGTGTCACTTTTAAAAGTAACTTCCCCAACTCCGACACGCTACACAATAAAATGAACGTATCCTATAGAAATGAGCTGCCTGTGTAATATTTCAGACATAGTCTATTCTAAGATCGTCATTTACATATAGGAGAAAAGTTTAAATCTCTTATTCAACACCTCAAGGCTGATATTCTGAATGATTTATAAGTATGCTAACACTTTTTCCTCCTGAGGTGTGTGTGTAAGCAGTGGGGCGTTGGGGGGTTCTCTGACACTCAGGGGTCCAGACCCCAAACTCTGGTTCATGTCTTAACACCAGGCAGAGCAGCAGGGTCAAGCCACCAATGGGAAGCAGTCCTGGGCCGCACCTCAGTGGACCAGAAGCCCGTACAAATCTCTAAACGTACGTCAAATGTCAGTTCTGTGGCCTTGGACTTACACGGCCGCTCTGACATACAGATTTACCCAGAGCTGCTTACATTGGCCTGACCCAGACCTTCAGAGAGCCCAAAACCAGATCAAAATATGTACTAATGCTGTTTTTTTTTTTTTTTGAAGGCCATATCTTTGCTAATGCTTGCACGTCATGTGGAAAGATAGATCCAGTCACAGTCTCAAATATTAATGATAGTGTATTTGCCTTGGATCATTCTGGATGACTATTCGTAAATCCACAAAAGCATGTTTGTGGTATACACGTCAGATTGGAAATACTCTAGTTCATCTTCTCTCCTTCAGAAATCCACTATCGCTTTTGCTCACCACATCAGTCTTGCCTTTTCATTTTATTTTAAAAGAAATAGTTTTTCCTCAATATTTGAAGCCCATAGACCTTATTCAGAGAAGCGCCAGGAAAGGTATGAAAGAGAGGATGTGATGGATAGACTTGCCGTGTTTTCAATGGCGCTGTAAAAAGTTGTATAAAGCTCCTAGATCATTTATAATTCTCCACAGCTCATGTTGTCTGGAGTTTTTTGCCTACTGAAACTTCTTGGAAAGATATTTTTGCAGTGTTATGTCAGCAGAGCAATCCAAAAACACATTAAATAACAGTACAAGCCACTAAAGAGATCGCTCTATCCCTCACAGCCTCACTTTCATTCCTGTTAAAATCTTTCTATCTATCGCCTGATTTTATATGCGACTATATTAAATTGCTGCCATTATTAATTGATGCATAAAGTTCAAATTTAGCATCAATAATAATAATAATAATACAAATTTGTATGGCACTTTTCATACATGGTATGCAACTCAAAGTGCTCCACAAGCATAAAAACACATATTGTAAATATAATTTCACACAATATCAATATAAAAATATTCAAAAACAACTATAAAAGGTTCACAATGTAAAATAAAGAAATTGTAAATACAGTTTTACACCAATATCAATATAAAAATACTATAAAAAAGAAAAACTAGAAGTAAAATAATAACATAAAACAGTTACGCACTTTCATTATAAGCAACTTTAAAAATATCTTCCAATGCCTTTTGGCCTAAGTTATAATTAGGGATGGGAACTGGCAATTCAAAAACAATAAATGAATGTATAAGTGCAGAACTGAAATAAAAGTTCTTTTGAACTTTTAATTCATCCAAAAAACGAAACAAAAAATATATTGTTATATTGTTTTATATTATTTTATATATCAGCATATACTGTGATCATGTGACACTGAACACTGAAGGAATGCCATCTCAGGAATAAATTATATTTTCAAAATAAATAAGAAAAAAATAAAACTTGATCAAAAAATGCAGCTTTGGTGAGCATAAGAGACTTCTTTCAACATCATTCAAAAACAAATATCTTATCAACCCTAAACTGTACAGTGTGTGTGTGCGCGCATATATATTGTACTCATATAGTGTATATATTCACGTAAGATAATTGTTAAAGACAATTAAATGAAATGGCATTGCATGAATGATTATGGGTCACAGCACATGACTCTAGAGCTCTTGAGCTGAACACCGGCTGTTATGAGGTGTTGATTTTGAGCAGAGATCTTCCGTTAGACCCAGATGGTAATTGACTCAACACCAGAACCACTGAGCCGACCCCTGTGTCTCATTCCATTTCTCTTCCTGGGACATCAGAACCTTTTTCTTTGCAGTTTTTCGAGGCTTTGAAAACTGAAAAGTGGAGGTGGGTCCCAGCAGGAACAAGGCCCATCTCTCTGCCCCAAAGGAGACGTACTGCCACAGGGTCCAGAGATGAGCCTTTGCCTGTCCGCTCTCTGTTCCTGGTAGGTGTTCGCTGATGATAAATATTTCATTTCTTTGCAAAACAAATAGCTACATATCATTCCTTCCCCGAGCTTTGTTGTCGACGGCGACGCGGCGGGTAGTTTGTGATGGTTGCCGTGGAACGCAGGAGAGAAAAATGGCTTGTTGAGAACAATCATAACTCAGCACGTCACAAAAAAAAACCTGACCGCAGCGGTCAGAGTCCCTCATTGGGAAGTACGCCTGCATGTTGTGACAGCGAGTTTGTTCTGTTTTGAGGCCTGATGGATAACTCAAATCTGCAGTGCAGTTGAAAACCAAGCGTTTTTATATTGAGTGCAGAATTACCATGATACCACAACTCCCAGCTCTATTTCAGCTAAATAGAGACCAGTGGAGGAACGTGATTTGTTGAGTGTTTCCTAAATCACTTTCCTTTGCCTTTTTGGTTCCATGTGCACTGTATATAAATAATATAATATAAAATAATATAATATAATATATAAAATATGAATAATAATACAAATAAATAAAAAAAAAACTCACTTTCCTTTGCCTTTTTGGTTCCATGTGCACTGTATATAAATAATATAATATAAAATAATATAATATAATATATAAAATATGAATAATAATACAAATAAATAAAAAAAAAACTCACTTTCCTTTGCCTTTTTGGTTCCATGTGCACTGTATGCATTAATAACTTACAGAGCTATTCCTACCTGATCTGGACCATTAAAGGACTTTCATTCAACTTTTCATTCATTTTCCATTCACATATTTGAGCATATTTGAAAGAGGTTTTTCAGTGATCTATCAGAAAGGGGTGAGCAGTTTGGCCAATTTCATAGATTTACATTTACATCAAAGGGTACATAACACACACAGTTTCTGCCAATCTCATGTTAATCTTGAGTCCCTATAGAGTAGTATTGCATCCTTCATATCTCCAAAGACTCTTTAGTTTTATCTTATTTATAAAAGACAGATTTCTTTTCGAAAACAGTCGAGCTTGTGGATGAGTGCATTGGGCGGAGCTAAAGAGTCATGAGCACAAACACACCTACGACACACAATACATCATGGCATTATCCCTGGATAACTTTCGATTCACTATACGTTCATGTGGTTTACATTATATATGTTTAGCATGAGAATCCAACTCTTTAACAGTGTAAATAAGTCAGAATGCATTAAATAGCATTAGACCCCCCCTTTAACACCCACCAACCCACCAAATTTCAGCAATGGCGTGTAACGCAGTCACTCCTACTAGCCACTTTGGCGGGTTGAATTTTATATATAATATATACATTTTACAATTGTATTCTTTTAATTAAAAAGGCATCTGATAATTAAGTGCAATGTAGTGTTGTCAAAAAATATAGATTTTCCAATACATATCGATACTGAAATCTGAAACACTTCCAATACTCATTTCCCACAGAATAGATACACGTTACCAGCTGCTCTTTCTCTCTCTCTCATCTCTCCGACAGCGAGTGACACACAAACCCACCTCCCCTCACTCACTCCTTCCATTTGCTCCAGATGAATATTATTGGTGTTACAGGGCTTGAATTTTGCGTGATTGCGCTTATTGCACATGATTTTACTCATTCCCGCAGATTTTGTGCTCACACCCAAAGTGTGCGCGCATAAAGCCACCTCTCAGTACTATATTGAGTTATTTTCCGCTGCTTATTGAGCTTAAACAGTCAAATACACACAAAATAATGTCAAAATGCTGGTCTTGGCGAGTATTCACGTAAACACAGTCAGTTATGTTTTAAATGAATGTAAACAGTTGAAAAAAAAAAGAAAACGCATGTGTAACAGTTTAATGGATCCTTGCGTCAGGTCTTAAAGTGACAGCAGCCTAATATACCTGCTGCAAAATTATGAGATAATATTAAAAATATCTACATGGCAGTTTATCCAAATGGTATCGATGTCAAAATTGTGGCCAGTGAAAATGGCTAGTAACTTTGGAAAACCACTAGCCACAGCGGCTGGTGAGCAAAAAAAGTTAAATATCAAGCCCTAATGGTAACTATTATATAAACTTATAGTCATAGCGCTCGTATAAAGCTAACTGAGGGTGGCAATGGCATGTCACCCACGTCGACTGGTAAAGATTTGTTGCTGGCTGTATTTCATCAAGACCTCCTCATTATGTGGTACTTTTGCATGTTTTAGTGTGTGTGAGGTGTGTGTCCCTTTAAACCTGTCAGTTAATGAGCGGTTCTCTCTCACACACTCCTGTGCCTGAGTTTAATCACAAAGATGAGAGACCATCTGAACATCAGCATTACTTATTACAAGACTTCTTTTCATCCAGACCGTCCGTCTGATACTCGCTAGCAAGTCAAGGAAGTAAAAACCTGCCAATTACGTTTCTCCTCCTTCAAGTTCACACTATTTCCTTGATAATTCTCTCCACAACTATAGGCCTTTGCCATCGTGCTTTTGAAGTCCTAACATTTTAAACTCCGTGTACAGTGGTAAGGAGAAATTATACGAACACTTCTGAGGAGAATCAGATCATGTGAGAGAGAATGAGACAGTTAAAGGAAAGCTTCATTGCTCAGATGTTGCTCTATCAAGCCTCAGGAAACCTACTGAAGCTTGCCTTATTTCATTTATAGGTAACAACTTTGTCTCAGATATTTCTCCTCAATGTAATTAAAAATAGTTCATATTAAAATATATAGATGTTGATTGTGGAATCATCGCAAATATGAGGACTCTAAAGGATACATATGAGAATACTGGGAACTTTTTTTTTCCATCTAAGAAGCAGAAAAAAAATGTTTTTTTTTTGTTTTTTTTTGTGGAGACACAACAGAGATGTTAATGAGATATAATTTGTGATTTTTATGTTCTTATGGATTATTTGAAAAGCCAAGGAAAATGAATGGACTTTTCTGTTGTTTTAACTCAGATGTCTCAGATGTTCGTCCTAAAGTCCTCAGGGGAAATAAAAATGGAAACAAATGAGACAATGTTGACATAGAGGAATAATTTAGCACTATAAAAGGCACTATGAATTTAATGTGGACAGCATATCATTTTCAGATTTTCTGTTTGCAGACTAATATTGTGGCAAATCTGTCCACATTTTAAATAAAAAATAAATAATAATAAATAAATGATTTACATTTATTTATTTCAATTGTATTTGTTTATTTTTTATTCATTCATTCATTTATTTACATTTATTTTATTTTGTATTTATTTATTTTATTCATTCATTCATTTACATTTATTTTATTTTTATTTATTTACTTGCTTGCTTGCTTTTACTTACTTTTACTTACTTATTTCAGAGAAACATCTGAAAAGAAGGATGCTTCTCCTTTTAGTGTCATTGCCACCTAGGAGAAACAATTTATTTCAGATTTTTTTTTTCTTCATTCTAACCTAAAAGAGTTTTGAGGCATTGGCTACAAAGAAAGTAGTTCAATTCATCATTCTGAATAAGTGGAGAGCTCATGAACTCTTTTTATTTAGTCATTTCTAAGCCTATGCTCTCGATCAACAGGTTAAAAAACTTGTCTAAATCATCTTTATTATATTTTTTAAAGAATTTGTTTTATATCCTCTAATCTGCTTTGCTTCTTTATAGGCTAAAAATCAAAAAACCTTCCCTTAATCCGGTTCCTGCCATGTGCCCTTACCTCCAAAATATGCATGTCATGATCGAATTGCTTCCCATGCAAAGCCATCATTAAAATGAATTTATGCACTTTGGAATTGGACGTTATCCCTGATGCACTGGATGTAGGTAGCCCAGATTTCTGGCTCAGCCCTGGATGTTTTAGATTCTGCGGATAGACCAGGCTTCCCTTCCACCACATTTCAATCGCTCTGCTCCCAATTCTGAAGCCCACATTCACTGGGGCCTGGGGATATCCAGTTCCAAATTAAGGGATCGACTGGACTGGCGTTCCTCGCTTGTTAAGAGTCTGAAGCCAGACTTCAAACTCTCCGACGCAAGGACCAGCTCCATAGTTCAAACATGTATTCTCTTTCCATACAAGCGCTGTGTTCCCATCAGTGTTGGGACGTAACAAACTAAAAGTAGGGATGCTGCTAACTTTACTGCATTTTCCATTAGTTCAGCTGTTTTCCAAACAGAGTAGCTTTTCAGCAAGCTATTTGTTTGTTTGTTTGTTTGTTTGTTTTTATTTCAATGAATAGTAAAAAATAGTTTGGGTTTTATGTTTTTTTTTATGTTATATTGAACAGTTTAGACCTGAGAAAACTGGAGTAAAAATCAAACAAGCTCTACTACACTATGCTCTCTCTCTCTCTCAAGTAGCAACTACTTTTTGTTCAGGATCAGAAAAATGATCCATTGACTCTCTGTCATGATTCCAAGATTCATGTTTTCTTTTTTTGTGTGTGTAATCTAGTTCAACATAATGAATATTAGCATGTGAATTCATTATATGAATTAGTGTTGTTTATTAGTATTTTATATAGTATCTTTGTGTTTAATGCAATTGCCTTAATTAAGTACCTCATAATTTTTGTACAGATAAACATCGTTCTGATTGCACTGACAGGTGAAGTAAATAACACTGATTATCTCTTCATCACGGCACCAAATTGTAATGACTAGACGAGGGTCAGAGCATCTCCAAAACTGCAGCTCTTGTGGGGTGTTCCCGGTCTGCAGTGGTCAGTATCTATCAAAAGTGCTCCAAGGAAGGAACAGTGGTGAACCGGTGACAGGGTCATGGGCGGCCAAGTCTCATTGATGCACGTGGGGAGCGAAGGCTGGCCCGTGTGGTCCGATCAAACAGACGAGCTACTGTAGCTCAGATTGCTCAAGAAGTTAATGCTGGTTCTGATAGAAAGGTGTCAGAATACACAGTGCATCTCACTTTGTTGCGTATGGGGCTGCATAGCCGCAGACCAGTCAGGGTGCCCATGCTGACCCCTGTCCACTGCCAAAAGCACCAACAGTGGGCACGTGAGCATCAGAACTGGGCCACGGAGCAATGGAAGAAGGTGGCCTGGTCTGATGAATCACGTTTTCTTTTACATCACATGGATGGCCGGGTGCATGTGCATCGCGTACCTGGGGAACACATGGCACCAGGATGCACTGAGATTGAGTTTCCATTTAACTTTAACTTAACAACTTAAATATTAATTTGTACCTTACATTAAACTATCGAATGGCTTCAGAAGTCTTGGAATATAGTGTACGAAAACTTTATGGTGCTTTAGATTTTTGTATGCCTTAATTATGATATTTTACTCACCCCCATCTCATCCAAGATGTTCGTGTCTTTCTTTCCAGGATTTTTCTTCACATAATGTACTTCAGTTGCGGCCAAAGTGTTGAAGGTCCAAATCAATGCAGTTTCAAAGGGCGTCGAAGGGCTTCAGAGGCTCTGCATGATCCCAGACGAGGAATAGGGTCTTATCTAGCAAAACCATCGCCATTTTCAAGAAAAAAATAGACATTTATATACTTTTTAACCTAAATTGCTCATCTTGCACTGCTCTGCAAAGTTTTTTTTTGTAAAGACCGTTTGTATTAGTCTTTGCACGTTCGCTTGGGGCGGTACTTCCGCCTACGTCTAGCGTGACCTTTCCGACGTGATTTCGCAATTCGTGGTGTGTCAAAGAGCAGCGCAAGATGAGCAATTTAGGTTAAAAAGTATATACATTTTTATTTTTATTTTTTTTAAATGACAGATGGTTTCACTAGATAAGACCCTATTCCTCAGCTGGGGTCGTGCAGAGCCCTTTGAAGCCTTTTGAAACTGCATTGATTTGGACCTTCAACATTTTGGTTGCCATTGAAGTCCATTATATGGAGAAAAAACCTGAAATGTTTTCCTCAAAAAAAATTATTTCTTTTCCACTGAAGAAAGAATCTTTGGATGTCATGGAGGTGAGTAAATTATCAGGATTTTTTTTTTTGTATGCACAATATCGGACGTCACTGAGAAGCTGCTGCCGTGGCGTGGTGGCAGGGATGATTTTTGGTGTGGCGGCCCACCACAGCTGCATGAATGTAGCGGAAACACTAAAAATTGTATTTAAAAAAATATATAACAAAAAAAAAAAAAAGGCATTGGACGTAAAAAGACAGTCATATAAAATTATTGTGAGTTAGATAATACCATTTAAAGATCTGTCTCTATCTACTTTTTATTACAAACTTGTAGCATAGCCTACTTTTTCAAAAGTGTATCTTGAATGTAGTTTAACTACTTCAAATAAAGTAGAGCACCTTGTAGATTCAAAGTATAGTTTCTAACACTGGTTCTTACGCACGTCTGATAGCAGTACAGAGATAGATGCAATCAGAAGTGGCACTCAGCAAATACGTCTGACCTTACACCTGTATGTGTCCACCTTTGTTGTAGAGAATGACAAGATTTCTGTAGGACTTCCTCTTTAGTTTCCCTTTCATTTGACAGTGCGGCATTAACTCCTTGTTCCTCTCTTTCTGTCTGTCTCTCTCTCTCCCTCCCTCGCTGTATGCTTCAGGCAATTACAGCAATGTTGCATTTGTCAATCATATTCAGTTGTGCATGGTTTCCTAAAATAATTATCAGGTGAGTGGCATCTCGTTGCCTGGAGTACCAGTCTGGTGAAGGCAAGCCCCAGAGTATTAATTACTGTGTGCAGAAATTTGCAGAGAAGCAAGTCTTTTAATGGTAGAACTGACGCAACATGATTGTTCTGATTTTTTTCTTTTCTACTAACATGACAATCATCGCCGTCCCTGTGGTCATCAGCATAGATTAGCTGGAATCGTCAAGGGAGACCATTACCAAGCTGTGTACCATTTGATAAAATGAGGCACACATTGCCAGGTTTCTGTTTGTTGATTTTCAAAACAAGGCCTGCTTTTCAAAAAGGGAAAAAAAGGCAGAGAAAACACCCCAAAAGTCAAAATTTCTAATAAACATGGACTGCTGCCAGAAAGCTCGAGTGTAGTGCTATTTACCGGGGTGAAGGAGCTACATTTCTGGAGAATTCCGCTGGAAAGGAATCTCTCAGGAAAGCAATCTTCAAATAGCAGCATAAAGGGATGCATTTATTCTAAAGGGCATTTTCCTGCAGGGATGCAGGGTAAAGTGTGCGGATGCAGAGGAAAGCGGCATCATCTCGGGCCTGGCAAGTGGGGAATGAGAGAGAGCGCTTGCACAGGTGACATTTTCGCACAGCTGAACTGGTTGGTTATTGTAGTGGTTCATTCTTGGCCTGGATCACAGATGATCTCCTCACACTGTCTTCATCTTATTCCTTCCAGCAAGGGTTTTGACTGCATTTCAGCTCTTGTCTTCCCATGAATAACTGTACAGCTTCATATGATCAAGACCACGGTTTTTCATACAGGGCTCCGTGAACCCCAAAGGGGACGCAAGGAGGCGCTAGGATGTCTATTTGAAATAAAAGCGAAATATTTTCGAAATAAGATTTGAGGGCTGTCAAAGTTAACACATTAACTTTTAATTAGTTAAATATGTATGATGCTATTTTTAACCTAATTTTAAAATATTACTGTTTTTCAGTATTATTTAGATTTTTTTGTTCCTCAAAAGAAATTCAAGGGAAATAATATATATTCTGTTTTCTATTTTATTTATATAAATCTATTTATTTTTCACACAAATTGAAGTTATTACTGTTTTTATTATTTATTTTATTATGTGTGTGTGTGTGTGTATATATATATATATATATATATATATATATATATATATATATATATATATATATCTTTTAGATTGTTACATAGTTTAGACGTTATAATTTTATTTTAATTTTAACATTTTAAATACATTTTTAAATGTAATTATTACTGATTTTATTACTGTTGAAATAGTGTGTGAAAATGTATAAATTACATTTCTGACAAATAAGCATAATTTTCCCAAAATGTATTATTTTTTCAATACAAATACAATTATTCTATTATTGTAAAGCAAAAAAAAAACAATGGTTTCAATTGTTTAATTAAATATGTAAAATATAATGGCAGTATTTTCCTGCCTTCAATTTTAGTTGATAATTTTAAGAATCATTTTATTGCATCAGTAAAATCACTCACTATTATATGAAAGACAGTCAAGTGGCAATAATGGGAATGACCAAAAAGTAACAAACTCTATATGTGTTACTAATTGTCATGAAAATAATGTGACATTGCAAAACCTTTGAATTTTACTTATGCAATTTTTGGGTGAAAACTTGAGATGTTCAGTGCCATTCTCTTTTTAACACACGTGTCAACAGCATCAGGTAAACCGCCTTGGTCGTGTATCCATTTGTTAGAGTTGGGAAGTGAATGAAAATTCCCACCCGTATCCCATTACAGCATTTGCAGTGTGGGAGTTCTCATGGCCTCTGTGTGTGTTTGTGTGTAAATGCTTCTGTATAGGTGTAGGTCTACAGCACACACCTCCCAATCAGATTTCCGGTCTGGTTTTCACACTCCTTAATTGTGCGCGTTAAACCAGCACGCAATGCCGTGTCACGTATTGCTTTCAGCTCCACGCCCTTCTTTGTTGTGCCTCGCTGCTGAAGTAGGTTAATGGCAGCCTTTGAAACGCAACCCTAAAGCGGGCATTCTCTCTGAACGCGATGTGCGAAAGGTCCGTTCAAAGAGCGCCGCTACCTTTACTTCAAGCTTACAAATGCACACTTGAGTGCACATAAAGAGGGAGTGATTCAAGGAGAAAGAGAGTTGGGGGGGGGGAGAGTAAGCAGAGCTCATTAACATCCGTGTAGCGGCAAATGCTTTCTCTCTCTGTCCACGGAGCTGAATTCTAGCTTCAGATGAGCCAGGCCTGCTGGGAGTTCAGCTGCCAGTTTAATTAGTGTTCAGTAATTTCAATAATGAGTGACAATTCATTGGGGCTTTTAGGTTGGTCTCCTCGTCAGAGGCGAATCAATAATCTGCTGTTTTCCTCCCTCCTTTTCTTTCAAGACTAAAAAGTGGCACGTAACTTCCATCAGAGGGGGAGAAGGAAAATGAAAGACAGCAGCGGGTCCCAGAGAAATGCTGGAGACAATTTGCCGCTAATGGCAGATGCTAGCCTTTCCTCCGCCTTTTGTTTTGATGTTATTGGATGAAAAGGCAGGTCTTTAGCAGCGAGCGCAGGGCCAGAGCGTGAAAACAATTTGCCCTGGCTGTAGAGGGAGTGATGTGGGTAAGTGAGAGGAGGCGCGGGGATTACGGATAATCCCCTGGTCCGCACCTCGAGGCGGAGAGGAAGCAGTGAAGCTAATTTTCGCTGCGCGCACGCGCCTCATAGCCGGCCGCCGTTCGATCCCGCAGTGACATCCGTAATTGATAATAGGATTTTCAACTCGAGCGGAGTTGAAATGTTATTATTAAGGCACATCATGCTAGAATGAAGAAGGAAAAGTAAAAGACGTTTAACTGGAGTGCTTGAAAAGTTTACTTACAAATCACTTTGTCACTGAAGAATAAGTTACGTGATCTCTATGTGTTATGAACTTTATTCAAACCAACAACGTTATTTACTTTTTTGTTATATAAAGGTAACATTAAATCGGTCTTGGAAACTTTTATCATGCCTTCCCTGTAAAACAAAACGTTTTTTACAAGAAAATGCTTGATACTTTTATACTTTCTACAAATTAAACATGTTTATTTCCATTTCTTTGAGACAATTTTCACTAATTGATATTAAATTTAGTAAATAATTACAAAGTAAATCCTTCACCTTTTTTTAGTTCATAATTTATTTGGCTATTTTTCACATTTCTTTTATGTGTAGATTTTATTGTTTTACCCTTTTCTTAGACCCAGACTTCAAATATTTTAGATGAAAATCCAATATCAGCATTTTGTTACATTTGTAAACTATAATCATTTAAGTGAAGAAGGAAATAAACAAATCAATCATTTCAGTATTTATTGTGTGAAAATGATAATTTTTATAGGATTTACATCCCTCAGTTGTTGTGTCATTTTCATCACAACTAATAATTAATAATTGGCACTAAAAATTTTTTATCAAAAGTGTACTTTTTTACTAAGAAGACAACAGTGTCAGTAAAGAGCTTGAGATGAAATATGAGAAGATATAATTTGTGAACAGAATATTTTATTTTGTATCATTTCCAATTCAGGCGCAATTGTGTAAAAAAATGTGTAATTCTATTTAGGATGCATTAAAATCCTAGCTATAATTTTCACCACAGATTGAATGGTTATTTGTGATGTGATGGAAATCATATTTGACAACAAATAACAAAATTCTCCTGTGGTGCATATAAATACACTGTTGGACATTGTTAGAAGTACATTTAAGTGTTAAGTGTGTTTTAAGGTATAGGAAACCAACCTACTTTGCATAAAACGTATTATCCCAGCAATGTCAAACCTAAATATGAATATGCACCTGTGAATTATATTCAATGCATATTTAGCATGGATGCAAAACCCTGCTAATTGTTTGTTTGAGATTGAGGCATGTTGCCTCAGCACGTGTATTTCCTGTACATCTCGAGTCAGCATGGTTCTGCATACCATTATGGCAATGATGTGCAATTAGACCCACACATGCCAGGACTGGCAGACGGCCTCTTCTTCTTCCTACAGACACCGCTGTGAACTTCTGAACCTGTGAGGAACGGGGTCTACCACAGCCTCTGGGCCTGAGAGAAAGACACAGAGAGAGAGAAAGACAAGAAGAGTGTGGAAAATTATGCCTGAGGCAAAGTTACATTCAGAGCAGTGATGTGGTGTAGTTTAAGGAGATTATTCTTAGCGTCGGATTCTTCATCTTCGGACTAACCGAAAGTGGCCGTGCATGAATCACCTTTTGCAGTTGGAGCATCTCAAATCTTTAACCTAAGATGGCCACTGGATTCACTTATAGAAATAATCAGACAGAACAAGTGCCACCATTTGTTTCTCAACTGGTCTTGCTTCACAACCCAGATTTTGCACTGGGCACCAATTACCAACCTAACAAAGCAACACTTTTATGTTTTGACTAAGATTTCATTGAAGGCATACATTTTACATTCAGTTCATGCATCCCATGGGAATCGTATTCATGACCCATACTCAACTGTTTAAGTGACAGAAACACTTATTTTATCATTTAAATGTCAACAAAATATCCTTAATATCACACATTGCAATTTCTGGTTGGGATATGCAAAGTGCAAAACAAATATGCAAATTCATTAACCTTCATGTATGTTTTTAGCACGTGTATTTATTCATATAATTGCTGATAAACATTCCCTACTGCAAGTGTTATTTAATTAACACGTTTACTGTTTTGGTTTCAACTTGTATTTTACATTGTTTGAGTCTGTTTTTTTTTTAGGGTACATTTACATGACAAAGTGTTCCTCTGAATTTTTTTTAAGTTTTGGGTACAGACGTCACTGTTGTCAAAATGATCCCAGTTCACACGGATTCATGAAAATTACAAAAAATGTTGTATTCTTCTGCCAGGCCAGTAGTTGGCGATGTCATTTAGTAAAGAAACACTACGCGCCTATAGACTGAACACGTAATTTACATGCACATGACGTCACCGTTTTCACAAGTTTACATTTTTGTAGTTTACATGGAGACGATAATGGTATCTTTTTCAAAAAACGTGCACTTTGAGGACTCTATCATACACCCGGTGCAATATGACGGCAGGCGCACTGCAAGTGTTTTTTGCTAGTTTTAGCCCGACGCAGTTATCATTTTCACATCCAGTGCCATGTTGTTTAAATAGCAAATGCACTTGCGTCCATCTGTTCGCCAATGGCCGTGCTGGTCTGAAAACCAGGTGTGTTCAGGTGCATTGTTGGTGCGTTGCTATTTTGAGGCAACTAAAACCTGGTCTAAAGTCAATAATGCAGTATTTTTTGTGTTATTTAAAGAGTGTGTTAGTAATATGCGCCTATAGGCGGGTTCACAACACATGTACACTCTGCTTATTACACTTATTACACACGCAGCAGCACACAAACATTTTTAAATATTAAAAATAAAAGGATTCCTCTCTGGAGAAGTGTTCAGTCTTTCATGTAAATAGTGAATCTGCCATGTTGCAAGCGCAACTGGCTTTTAAAGGGAATGGGAGATGAGACTCTGACTGGTTTATTGCACGTTACGCCCAAAACACACCCAACTCATTCCATCGTTAAACTAGCAAAATTAGATTCGGAAACGCCCTAAGTGCACCAGCGCCATGCTCAGATCATTAAAATAGGGCCCTTTAACTCGTTTTCAAAAGTTTGCATTATCAGGCCCCCAAAACGCCATTGTTGTGTAGATAAACGACCAAAGCGCATTAAAAAAAGTTTTCCATTTTTAGTTGTTTTCATTTGTATAGCCTTTTTTATTATTATTAACTGAAGGCATGTCAAGAAATCCGTCCACACTGGTATCTGCCTTATTGTAGTAAGTGACAGATGAGTTTCCACCAAACTACCATTGATTATCATGGCATGATCTTCGAAGGCAAAAATAAGTGAAATGGGACGCATTTTCTCTGGTCCCTTTTAATTTTCAATCAGGCTATTTACTTTGCTATCCTAAATATGCATGATTATATAGTTCTTTTCTTTTTTTTAACCTAATTTCAGGTTGTGACCCACCAGTAGAGAACCAATGCTCTAAATAAAGATTTACTCACCTCAGTCTGAGGGATGTTGCGAGAGAGTTCTGGGCATAAAAAGCCAGCTTCTTCTCAAAGCGACTTGTCTTTAGCAGGTGTGATTCACAGCAGTAAGGACACCGTTAATGCAGCTGTATTCATTATTCACTGTAAATTTATATTTGGCATAATTACGAAGCAGTGTCTGTCGGTGCGGTCCATGTGAAGCAGCTCTGATGGGGAAGATAAATGGTGAGGCTCGGGCTTTTAATGAGAAAAGAGGTCATCTGTAGGGTGTGCAGCACTGCCACAACTGTAGCTCTCCTTCCGTCCCCAGGTACCACATGAGCGCACGACACATAATTAGACAAAAAGAGGAAAAGAGAAGCATATAATATCTTAATGAGGTGCAATATCAAAACTTTATTTTTTTTTTTCTCCTGATGATATATTGCATACTTTTAAGAACGGCATCATGTTGGGTTCAGTTAACTCCATCCTAATGAAAAGTGACAAAAAGAAAAATTCTCAAAACCTTGAAATTAAATAACCGTGTGTGTGTGTGTGTGTATATATCTGTGTGTGTATATATTAGTGCTGTCAAACGATTAATCGAATCCAAAATAAAAGTGTGTGTTTACATAATATATGTGTATGTCCTTTTTCTTAAATATATACATGCACGTGTATGTATTCAAATATACATAATAATTATACACAGTACACACACATATATTATGTAAACAAACTTTTATTTTGGATGCAATTAATCATTTGACAGCACTATATATATATATATATATATATATATATATATATATATATATACATATACATATAATTAAATCTTTGGAATTTATTGGATTCTGCAAAGTAGCTTTTCCCTGTCAGAACTGAATCATCAAAACCACCACTATTGGTTTAACATTATCTAACAGTTTGTGCGATGTGATGACACAATTCAATATTTTGTTCATGATTTGAAGTTGACTAATTAAATGCAGATGCATGCAACAGATACATCTCCATGAAGCGTCTCTTGTGGGACTTTAAAGTGCAAAAACAAATACAGATATTTCCCAGCCCATACAACAGGCCAGAGCTTCAGTGGAAATGTGAGTGAAATATTAACCTCCATAATACTCCTCAGCATATCACAGTCTTGTATATAATCCCCATTAAAGATGCACCTCACAGCCAGAGGGCCTTTCTGCGGCTGTATGAAGCCTGCTGGGGAGACCGCGCTTCAGGGAATAGCTCCGCCCGAAACAGTCTGATATCAGCGGGGAAACCTCCTCACGTTTGTGCAACACAACCCTCCTAATCTAACTTTTCCTGACATGTAATGGGGGAGCGTTCCCTGATGGCCCATTTATTTATATTAAAAACGTCATTCAGGTTCGCTGTCTTAATTGATTTCATTTCTCCCTGTGAATCTCTTGCCCCGTATGTTTCCACTCCAATAATCTAAATGATTATGTATTTTTTTTAATATTGCTTTCACCTGCTTCTTTTGAACCTTACTTTGATTTAGTCTGGTATAGGTGATGATTGACAATCAGAACTATGCTATATCTGTTATATTTATTTGCAATGACTGATTTTTTTCCCTTCCTTGCTCTCAGTTTCTTTTCAAACTGTCATATTACAAGAGAACTGAGTCTCTGATAAGGCAGTAATAGGGTGTAGACGGAAAAAAAAAAGAAAGAATAAACGTGCCCGGTTATTGCGCTCTCCCAGGGGACTCGTGTGTTTGGTGTAATGTGCGTGTGAGAGCGATACTCATATTTACATGTGTCACGCATCCCCTCATTCCCTCTGTCAAGAGAATTGTCAGCCATATTGCTGTGGCACTTGGCGTGAAATGCTCGGCAACAAGTGCTGATGACTGACTATCACACCCGCGCTAACGCGCTTTACAGCTATTCGGTTGCTGATTACAGACGTAAAGATGGTAAACACGCCTTGAAACGGCCTTATGCGATTGCTGTCGTTTTTGTAGCATTTCTGTTTCTTTACACAGAGAAATTGTAAAATATAAAATGACAGGCTTTTCAATGGCTCAGTCTTGTCTTATTGCATAAAAAAAAGATTTAAAGTGGATTTGATTAGCAGTGTTTTTTTGTTTTTGTTTTTTTTAAGCTGATATAGAGTACCATTCAAAGGTTTGCTCACCAAGGCTGCATTTATTTGATCGAAAAATGCAATAAAATCAGTAATATTGTAAAATATTATTATCATTTAAAATAACTGGTTTCTACTGTAATATATTGTAAAATGTAATTTATTCCTGTGATGCAAAGCTGAATTTTCAGCATCATTACTTCAGTCTTCAATAGAAAGCTCAAAAGATACAGCATTTATTCAAAATATAAATGTTTTGTAACATTATAAATGTCTTTACTGTCAATTCTGAACAATTTAATGCATCCCTGCTGAATAAAAGTATTAATTATTATTTTTTTTTTTACATGTGCATTGACCCCAATCTTTTGAATCGTGTGTGCTTTAAAAAATTAAACTATGGCATGTAATTTATCATGTATATGTTTGAGCTACAGATATGAGTTCTAAAAACATGCGGCTTGCTGAGAAAGATGTGAAATTATGTTTCTAAGTGATTTTCTCATACTGTAGGTGATAAAACAGGCAAAAAAGATAATAATAATAATAATAATAATTTGTTACATTTATATAGCGCATTTCTTACTCAAAGCACTTTACATATAGAGCGGAGGAATCTCCTCAACCACCACCAATGTGCAGCATCCACCAGATGCAACGGCAGCCATATTGCGCCAGAACGTCCACCACACACCAGCTTAAAACCAGCTTTCAAAGTGTCAATTTATTGCTACTTGGAGGTGAACAGCAAAGCAAACACCTAGAACACCTTAGCAACCACATAGCAACGCCCTGTCGATTACATCGCATGATGGTGGGAAAATTTCCATGAGTAAAACATTTAAAGAATGTAATAGCCGTTTTATCATGTTGATGTTGCAGCCATTTTACGCTACCAGTAGACCACAAGAGACCTATGTTACAGCGGATTAACCACGGTTAAAGGACGTTGTTAGGCATACCGTAAAGCTTGCTTTATTCTACACTATAGCGCTGAGAGCTCGGCACTGCAGTACAAATATGGTTGCATAACTTCACTGATTTATCACAGCTTACGCTCAAGTTCAAGTCAATTGTAAACGTATACAGTGTTTATGTTGGAGTAGGATTAGAACCACAGGCATTTATTGCTCAAACATAAGCCAAAGATGAGCGCGTTTGGAGAGCTTGAAGGAAAAAGCCAAAAAAGAAAGAGCAGGAAATTCATCATTTGATCTTTTTGTCTCAGAGTTTTCTCTCCCATAGGTACGGGGAAATATCAAGTTACCAAGCACTCTCTCAGAAACACAAAAAAGAGAACATATGGTTTTTCTGAAGACTTACACAGTGTTTCATATCTTTTGTGCTGTCCCTATTGACGGAAAATGGTAGTAAATAACCTTGCCATGTATCTATTAAACTCCAGATTTACAACTGTTAAGTATCGGCTAACGTGTTAACCAGGTGTGTGCATGTTATTGTATGAAATCTGACCCAGTTTTAAATCACTGTTCCAGGTCTAAGAGTTGAGAAGTGAAATTCCCAGATTGCCTTTGTCTCTTCTATCAGCAGCAGGCGAGCTGAAGGATGTTACTTATATTTTTAAGAGCGCGGAGGATACCTGTATCTCATCCCATGACTTCCTCCCACAACTTTTTCCGTTTCCACTCGTTCTCTTTCCCTTAATCTTATTTTTTCTCTCTCTCTCTCCCATCCCTCCTTTATGGATTCCCACTGAATGTAGGCATTTCCTCTCGCTGGCTCCATGTGAAGGAGGATAAATCCTGTGTTTCTGGCAGAAGCTGCCATGCATCCTGGCGATGGTGGAGGCCATTGACAGCTGAGTGTCGTCGGGGGATATTAAAGTCCAACAGCGGGCCCATTTCCCTTATTATTACATGGGCTATCCTATGATCAGTTTCATGCACCTTTCCTTCGAACTCCGCCAACATGTGTCCGCTGTGTTTAATAGTTCAGTGACAACAAATTTATGTTGCTAAGCTCCAGAAAGTAAACCTCACCAAAATACATCTCGCCAGCCACCCTTCTACAACGTCCACAGAGGTAATATGGAATTTACTTGTTTTGAGTCTTTCGTAATTGCTTCCAGATTTTGGTCTTCCCCCAGAATATTCTTGAGCGAAGCCACATTTTCTCACGATGCAGGCGGCCAAGAATATCTCCAGCCTTGCTGTGGTTATTCACTGCCGCTTGTCAAACATCCTCCGGCCGACCGCAGTCATTTGTTTTCATGTTAACCATGCCTGAGAGAGTAGAGCGGGATTACTGCTCATCGTGGAGGGAAGGAGGGCTCTGTTATTCCGACATTTGTACATGCATAGTCATGGGATGATGGTAACCTCAACTTTGACATCTTCCATTTATCATATGCTACTAAAATTGGAATGTTAGTAGTATCTCATTTCTGTCTACCAATCTACTGTATCTTTCTACATATCTACCTATATTGAACAGGATACATATTTATTATAAAGACTTGAGGCTAGTGATGCTGTATTCAAGAACACACAAATATTGACCTAAAATAGTGATTACACTTTATTTTAAGGTGTCCGTGTTACAGTGTTATTATATATTTAACCTTCATCCATCAAAAATACCAAAAGTCCTAAAAAAAAATTCTTTGGTTCAGAAAGCTTATATCATTTCATCTTTTATAATATTTTTTTCTATTTTTTAATGCATTTTTTAATTTTTTATTTGCCTTTAAATGACTAGATTTTATCAATGAATAATATAATTTAAGCACAATCTTCACATTCTTTCAACACATTCTTTCGTTAAAAATAACTTAACATTTCATGCATAACAGAATATCTCACATTGGGTGTCTCTGCCGACCACTTGTGGAAAAAAAATAATATAACATGAAAATTCATGACTTTTGCCACTAGATGGTCTTATAACTCTATATGGAGCAAATGAGCTGTTCCGCTGGGTCCTAAAGTCAGTTCCTGTATTCAGTTTGTGTCTTCAGTATGTATTCAGATACACATGTAGACATTATAAAATAGTTTTTTGGTAAAGTTTAGTTTTCATTTTGAACATTTTTCTTCAATGTATACTGAAGCATTCCTCACATTCCATTCATTCCTAAGGGGATCAAATTGACCCGCGAGGGACTGAGTTGTTAAATTTCAAACACATAAACTCCTCGGATCCAGTTAAAAAAAAATGTGTGTGTGTGTATTCGTGGTTCAAGTGCGACAAATGTCCTAAGGTCTTCGACCACTCCGATGATCACTAAAAATTTTTTAAATTAATTTCGGGTCAAAATGACCCGAGGGACTGATGAGGGTTAGGATTAGAGTGTGGTTTGGGGTTAGATGCATGTAATTATGCACAATTTATAGTAATTACTATAGTAACTACATATACCATGTGTAACAAGGAGACTGTAAAATAAAGTAGGTTACACTATTTTAAGGTGTCATTGTTACAGTGTAATTATATATTTAAATACTGAGTAAAAGTAATTAACTACATGTACTTACTATAGGGTTAAGATAGGATTAGGTTTTGGTTGAGGGTTAGTTGCATGTAATTATGCATAATTTACTGTTATTACTATGGTAAATACATGTAACATATGTAACAAGGACACTGTAAAATAAAGTGTTACCATAAAGTATTACCAAAAATTGATTTGTGGATACTAATTGGTGCAGGACATTCTGTGTTCTTCATAAAGCGGTGCAAAGAATATGCTTACTTGGTTTTCGAACAGAGCTTAACTTTAAATTAATTTCAATTTCACCAGCAGTTGCAAACTAGTATGTCCTTAGACTCATTTTATATTAGCGTTATAGTGTTCTGCCGCTCACTATAAACGAATGCAGCAATATTAGCGTTGCCCGTTGACCTTGCAGTCGCTGTATGAATATGTATGTGTGCTTATGTCTTACGATGCAGTTCCCAAGGAGGACGGGACGCTGACCCCTCTCCTACAGTAGCCAGATTTCAACAGGAGAGCTGGTCTTCTTTTCTCACACGTCTCATTACGCAGATGTGAAGCTCTGAGCGGGGTTATAAAAACCCTGGCATGTCTACAGAACTGTAGGCGAACATGAGGAACATTAATTCATAAAACATGTCCTGCCTCTCTTATAACACACAGCAGCAGCGTGGAGACACATCAGCTCTAATAAGGTGCCACTGCCATGGGTTTTATAAATGAACCGGATGCTGCGTCCCTCGGTACGCCAGAGCAAACCAACTCCAGTGGATTAAGCCGTAATTAATCCATCATCTCTCCTTCCCCTCACTCTTTTTAATACACATGAGCAGTTCCTCGCTATGGTAAATTATGTATGCTTATAGATCAGCGCATCTCTTGGACATTAATGCTACGGTATTTATCCCCTTATTGGCTGCCCGTGACCCCTGTTGACCGGGAACTAGTAAAGTTGGCTCTGCGATGGCACCATGAGCGAGTGACACGCCGTTGCCATCCGGGGAGATCTGATTGGTGGATGCCCACCCTGTCTCGGCCCTGATTGGCCCTGGGTGGTCCGTGTCCCTCATTTGCATGCAAATGTCTCCACATTGTCTGATCAGATAACGGTCTAGTCTGGAGACGCCCAGAGCTGCCAATCTCGCAGATTGGATTAGATCGAAAAGGGCTGAAGATTGGCTTGTTCTGGTTGGTTAGCGTGCCCTCCGGGGGACTCGGGACAACGGCGGTGCCCCCACAGAGCAACACTTCTGTCTCCGTTTCCTACTGTCAGCCTGTCCTCGCCCAGTTCCTCCTGCCCTTCTACCCTTCTTGTTATGAGCCTAACACCAGCAGGCAGTGTATTAATATGTAGGAGATCAAGAGATTATTGATTAGAATCACTTGCTTAATATCCCCATGTCTGTCATTCAGTACGCCGAGGCTTCTTTCATGATTTTTTTCCTCCCTCTTTTGGTGTCACTCTTTTTAAATATTCATGGCCTAGCTTGCTTTGTGCCCCTACTGCTGAATATCTAATTAAACTGTCAAAAGAAATACAATTTGCCCTTAAGGGTTATTACGAGAGGGGTCAGCTAGCACTGATCAGACCCACTCGGGCCGAGGGGGTAATTACCTATAAGCAAGCAGTGTTTACCTTTCTCTCGTACCTGTGGCCCGGCGTAGGGGAGCCTAAATGAGCCTCAGCGATCTCCCGGCTGCCTTTGAAGCCTTGTCACGCCACCCCAAATTATCCTGATCCAGAAGAAAGACGGAGAAGTTGAGAGTCTATAACAACATAATCAGCAATTATAGCTGGGAAATGGGGAGAAGCAAAATTTTTATCTCATTAAAAAGAGCCGTTTCTCCCCAACCCCCCACCCCCCACCTCGTCAATCCTCACCTCTCCCACACTCATTCCCTGTCACTTGCGCTTTCTTTTGAATTCAAATGATTCGGCTTTAAAGGTGAGGGGAGAAATCTGGAAATTTAATTCAGGAGACAGAGCTTGAGCCAATTAGCGGAGTTCGCTCGCTAAAATATGAATGACATTTGCTCTGGCTGAGCCCTAATGGAGGGAGGCATTAGCGTTATCGTGTCTCCGTCACCTTATTTCCCATCATTATTGTTGCCTTAGTTCTTCTGTCAAATTACGGCCGCTAATTTCTGTTCATATTTTACGAGGCCTGTTAGCAAGTGTCTTTAATGAGCTCCCAAAAATGACCCGGTGCGGCAAAACTTAAACGGGAACCGCCCATTGAGGAATATCATCAGAGAGAAAGTTAAACACTATCGTTCTCGGACGATTTACTGTATCTCTAGCGCGACTCTTCACCTCGCACGCATAAAGAGCTGGGATTTTTAATTCGCCTTTTTATGTGACTTGTTAATGTGCTCTTTTAGGGCACTCTTAATACCTTCAAAATTTGTAGAATATCACAATAAATCAAGGTCTTGCCCATCTAATGATAATTTATCTCACTCATTATTTTTTATTCTCTCACCACATTATGGCACCTAGTTAAACTTCTCTCTCCGTGACCTTTATGAGTGTGCTTCAAAAGTTAGTTCTCAGAAAAGTTGATCATTCGAATGGCAAGCGTCAAACCTTCAAGAGTATTGCTTACCCCGACTAAAATGTTCCATTTTCTACACTGAAGCGGTGCAGCCAAAATCAGTATGAAACTCTCACGGCTGTATTACTGTATCAGTTGGGGGAAACGTGTGAGTAATTTGATCTACAGAGTAACTTTGGATCTGGAGGTAATTTAAAAGTATGTAAAAGCATAGTAACTTCATTGTGTGGCTTTGAGCTGTGACACTGTATCACATAACAAGGTTTCTATAAAGCAGCGCAGGTGTAGTTTATAGTATTTCGGGCCACACGTGGAAAAATTGGGTGAGGTGATATTTCTTGTTACGGCTATAAGCAGTTAAAGCAGCAAGGAATGGATTTTGACGTACAGGAAACGGCAATCATGGTATAATAGGGTAAAAACTAGATTTGCATTTCCTGAAGGAAATACCAGCACTTGCTAAAAGCAAAGGAACAGTGTTAACGTTGAAGTACACTTTTAGGCTTTGATACAGTTTACAAAAACCCAATATAGATAGCACACCTAAGGCGGAAATTATCTACTCAACAAAGTTTGATGTCTGCATGTGAGTGATTTGCAAAGAAACTGCAAAGAACAACTAGATTTTTATATTTTCTGATGTTTTTTGCTGGTTTTATGTGGCAAGCTATTTGGATGTTTTGAGCAACCTGATTTCATGAAAAAACAACTATTTTACGAGTTGGTGATTTCAAATTAATCGATGGTTGGTAAGTGCTTGCTAGGTGATTACTAGTCAAAAAAGGCCACTTTAAAGTTGGAGTTGAACGACTTCAGAATTTCAACATTTATGTGATGAAAGTCGAGTCAATGTCGACTAGTTGCTGATGACGTCATTATTTAACAAATAAGCCTGAACCTCGAGCTGAGACTCAAACACAGCTGTGGCATATGACACAGACTGTAAAAAAATATGTACTTTGATTGTTTAGTTTGTCTCACGGCCCATTACATTACACGGAGTGGGCGGGGTTTATGACCTATACTGGGACCAACCACGCTGGGGGCGATCGAAGCGTCTTGGCTTCACTTTTCAGGACTTGTGCGGCACACTTGGTATGACACAGCACTGCCCACAAGGCTATTGCTCACACATAACAGCTTTTTTTAATCAGTTCTTTTGTCTTTGGGTCATTACATTTCTCACAGATTTCTGCTCGTTTTAAATCAGATACAGATAAAGTAGCACAGTCAAGATTATATTTATATGAATGCGTTAGTTAGAGAGTGATTGCATGTGAATTAACTCTACCTGGCAGCATCTCTCTACTAATAGTAAAGCTGTGGGTTTTAGTTATTAAGAAATATATGCTAGAACTTTTCAGTTTCTAAGCTAAATATCACAGAACAGTGTTGACAATACATTTCTGTGCTACTAAATGTTACTGTGTGCGAGCAATCTGTCTGTATGTGTATGCAGCTGTCTGAATGCAGCATGCATTCGTTTAGAAAGGCGATTAACTTACGTGTACAATAAGCTGATTAAAATGTGCATTCTCCCAATACATTTTAAGCATCTAGATGGTATAATCAATGTCATGTCTTGTGGCGCGCTCTCGGAGTCTGCATTTATTTGTCATTTTAACTGTTTGGAAACAGAGCATAAAAGTGCACTTCAAAGATTTTTTGCCATGTTGCTCCTCTAGGCCATGACCAGCGACTAGTCGATGTCAAGCTTAAAGCGTCATGGCAGAGCATTAAAGTCGACTAGCAATTGTGCTGGTTTTGTTACACAAACCTGGCAACCCTGAAATAGCACTCCTTCTTAACAAGTATCATTCATGTCTGTAGCACAAACTTAAAGTTCTGTCATTTTTTTTACTCACCCTCATGTTGCTCCAAATCTGAATTACTTTTTTCTGCAGCAAAAAAATGTATTTGAACCCCATCCTTCTTCACAATATCTTATTTTGTGTTCCACAGAAGAAAGAGAGTCGTGCAGGTTTGGGACGACATGGGTTGAGTAAAGGATGACACAATTTTCATGTTTTGGTGAACTTTCCCTTTAATAGGAATAACCTTAATAAATAGAGTAGAACAGGGTTCCTCAAATGCCCTGCAGAGTTTAGCTCCAACCCTGATCAAACACACCTGAGCAAGCTAATCAAGGTCTTCAGGATCACTAGAAACTCACAGGTAGGCGAGTTTGATCAGGGTTTGAGCTAAACTCTGCAGGGCAGTGGCCCTCCTGGACCGGATTTGAGGAACCCTGGAGTGAAACGTAAATTGCAAAAATGGCTCACTGTCATTTGGATGCAACTCCACATAACACACTGGAACTTCAGCAAGCAATAAGCCATTATTCGCACATGTCGAATTTTGAACTGCAGAAACTGAGCTTTTCACATTTCCCCTGACATTATAATGGGGTGATGTCATAGCATATTAACATGACTAATGACTATGTTTAAGCCCACTTGACATAATTTATCTTTTCCTGGAACGTTATTCATATGCGACTTTGGGTTTGTGAAGAATGGAATAAAGACACACAACATTTATGTGTCATTATGGATTGCCGCTCCATCAGTGACAAAAGAGCAAAAACTACCTTTGATTGCTGGTGTGCTTAACAGAACTAATGGCCCCCAGAACGCCCTATTTAGAAGTGCTTAATTTGGCATAAAGCAACTTAAAAGTGTTTTTTCTCTCCGTCTGACATGAATTAAAGCCAAACAACAGCGGAGAGCAGAAAGGCACCTGACACATCTGCACCTCTGCTCTCGCTCTCAGGCCTCATCATCTCATGATGAATGAACGTCGTATTGTTACCAAACAACATTTGTCATGACTCAAGCAGTGTGAGAAATCTTTAAATAGATGTTGATCTGCAGAGGGAGGTGGGCTGGGGAATGAAAGCCATGATTTCCTCTTGTTTCCAAAGCGCCGATCGGCCCACCAGCCCCGCAGAAGCTCAGCTGAAGTTTATTGGGACTTGCCGCTATTGTGTCATCTCTTGAGAGGGCCGGTGACATTCATTGGCTCCCGTTGAGGTTATTTACAGGGGATTTGGTGACAGTGAAACATGCCTTTGCCATCCCTCTGTGAGCACGGTCCGACATGTTTTTAAGAGATGGGTGAGGCGAAGAGGTACATGTGCCACCTGAGACCGCAGAAGCAGACAGAAAAGTGAGACTAATGACCATGGGCTCCGAACTCAATAAAACCCTATTTTTGACCCATACAAAGTTTGCTATGAAATTTACTGTTGACTTGAGACAGGTATTTTCTCCCATGCAGATTTTATGCTCACACCGCAAATAATCATTGTGTTGATTAGTGTTTTTGTCTTGTTTTCCAGAAATATCCTAGAAACGCCTCACAAAACAATATAAATCCACTTTTGACTTAAATAAATAAATACATTTCATTTAAGCAAATGATAATGCTTGTTTTCATATATGTCTGCATTATTATTGCAAACATTCATTCATTCATGTATTATTTGTTTATTCATTCATTCACTTATGCATTATTTATTCATTTATTCGTTTGTTCATTCATTAATTCCCTTATGTATTATTCATTTATTTATTCATGTATTATTTGTTCATTAATTCTTTCTTTCATTCATTCATTCATTCACTTATGTATTATTCATTCATGCATTATTTATTCCTTCATTCTTTCATTCATTCATTCACTTGTGCATTATTTATTTATTCATTCATTCATGTATTACTCATTCATTCATTTAATTGTTCATTCGTTCATTCATTCACTTATTTATTATTCATTCATTCATTCATTCATTCATTCATGTATTATTTGTTTATTCAGTTATTCACTTATGCATTATTCATTTATTTATTCATTCATCTGTGTATTTCTTATTCTTATTATTCAGAAATTAATTAACAGAAAAAATATAATAAAAAAATGGAAATTGCTTTAAAAAATATAATAATACAGACATATTCTATGAAAATAAGTATTATTATTTTCAAACAATTTAGTTTAGATTATAATTTTTGAGTTCTCATATTGACATGCACCAATGCTAAATATATATATTTTTCTATATCCTAATCATTTGTTAACAACATGTATTCTTTACTTCAGTGAGCTCATTGTTTCTGCCTTAAATTAATACATTGTTTATCAATACATTGTTAGCTAACTGTGTGATTTGTATATGTACATTTCTGAAATCCATAACTTGGACACAGTCTCCTCTGATAACAAATCACTTTAAATTGTAACGTAGACGCATGCTTTTTTTGTGAAGCTGCTTTGAAATGATATGTATTGAAAAGTGCTATGCAAATAAAGTTTTTAGTTCATTTCAGAAAGAAAGTTTACGATAATTTTGGGTAAGAAAAATTTACTTGTTTTATATTAAATAATTTTGCGTATGGAAATGTATATTTAAAAAAGGTCTATTTTACAGGAAAACAAGACACAAATACAGATTAACATGTTGCTGTTGTGAAGTAAATTCGACTGAGCATTTTTTAAATTGGAAAGACACAAAACCCCTAATTTATTGAATCATTGTTATTCCAAGGTGATTATTCATGTTTATCGCCTCACTTTGTTCATTCATTCTTCCTTTATGGGGAGGCGGGGTCTGTAAATATTACATTTCATCTGAAACAATGCTTTGGTAAGCGTCCAAAAGCACTCCATTCCATCTGTGAAAAACAATTTTCTTCACATTATGAAGCTTCGTGTCATGGATCATTTTCTGACACCTCAAAATAAGACTTCAAACAAGCCTGCAAGGCGTTTCCTGTCTGCGTCTCCCCCTTGTCAGGTTCAGATTTCCTCATTGCTGAGTTCCAGTCTATCAGCCCATTATACATGGTAGCGCTGGAAAAATAGGATTACGTGAGGAGATTGTGAGCTTTATCCCAATACCAATTTTATCTGGCTGGCTGATAAACTGCTGTAGCCCGGAGAGCAAAGGGAGCTAATGGGAGTAAGGGAAAAGAGAACTTGGACACAAGGAGTCACTTGGCTGTGGCTCGAAAGGTCACGGGTTTAGCGCTCTGTGCTAACGCTAACAGAAACTCATTTCAGAGACCAGGCTGTCTGGCTCCAGGGCTGTGAACTGCACTGTGGATTGCTGTCCTAGTTTTTGTCTGCAATTAGACGTGTAGACTTTGTAAGTCTTTGGCAATATGTCAGACTCGTGTCATAGGGTGGACTGATATGTCAGATGATGTGTACAGGGTTAAAACTGTCAAGCTACAGATATTTTCTCTGATAATGATCAAACGCTGACCCATGCAAACCCTTGGCCTTTGTTGTTTTATGATATGCTATAGGGGTCAATCCACATGCAGTGCATTCATGTCTCTGTCTTATATAGGAAATAAAATATTACACTTACACTTTTTAATCATGGAACATGTAATGTATTTGGTTTGAGCATAGGGGTAAATGTTTTTGCAGATTTTCCCCCTGTGTTGCACTTCTAACATGAAAAAATTATAATTTATTAAGAAATATACCCAATGTTTGTTTCTTTTTTCCCCTCCTTTTTCTAATGTTTCAAGCAAAACATGCTTTTTTTTGAGAACTGCTTTTATCATTTTATAGGTCCTCTGTATGACTTTCCATCTGGTTAATTTTCTGTGATATGCCTTTAACTAATTCCTTAATGACATCATCAACCAGGAAGTGACATCACTTTGGATGGAAAAACACACACCAATGCCAGTAAGTATTTAGAACATTAGAACAGTTTGATAAAATCACAGAAATCAGTTTGACAGTATCAAGGTTTAAAAATATGGTTTAAAAAATCTCTAAATAACTTTAGCTATTTATTTCCATCCCACTGTGATCATTTGTTTTAATCGTAAAGTACATTTCTTAAAGTATGGCCTTTTATTGATCTGTGCTTCCTTTAAAATAAAAAAAACAATTATAAAAAAAACATTAATTTTTAAAAGGTTCTGCATAACAGGAATGACCCATATGTATAGTTGTGTGTAGTTGTATAGTTTTGCGACCTCTTTCTAATAAGCAGATGTGTTGCATCAGTGAACATGAGAGAGAGAGAGAGAGAGAGAGAGAGAGAGAGAGAGAGAGAGAAAGAGAGAAAGAAAGAGAGAGAGAGAGAGAGAGAGAGAGAGAGAGAGAGAGAGAGAGAGAGGGTCGTAAGAATCTAGGCCATTCGTTAATGGTAGAGTCACCAGTAGGCCGCGGCTTCACTCTGCCGCCTATCCAGACATTAAAAAGAATTTCAGATATACTCCATTTCTTTGAGGATGCACTTCCTTTGAGATGTGGCTCCTTTTGAGCATATCCAAAGTGTTTTTCTGGTACACGGACCACTCCACAATAATTTAAGCCACAGTACACAGATGCGCATGCTGACCAGAATCAGCTATTTGAAAATGAACTTGAGACCTTTTTAAAACTAGACTGACTTGATATCAGTCTATGGTAAACCGACATGATTTGAACTGTAAAGATTTGGTAAATATTGCTATTTGAAACAACTACCTTTGCATGTTTAAACAAAACATTAGTTTTATGCATGTTTGTCATCGGTGTTGGGAAGTAACAAAGTATTGACATTAATAACATTTTTCAACTGTTTTCAGATTGGTGAAATGCTACAGGGCTGTTTTTCTGTCACATTGCTTTACTACAAAGTCTTTGTTGTGTTACGCTGGGAATTTGATTCATTTTAGCGAATCAGATTATTCAGATGGTTCATAAATTTAAAGGTGCAGTGTGTAGTATTTATGAGGATCTACTGACAGAAATGCAATATAATAAACATAACTATGTTTTCAGTGGTGTATAAAGACCTTACATAATGAACCGTTATGTGTTTATTACCTTAGAATGAGCCATTTCTATCTACACACACTGCGGGTCCCCTTACAGTGAAGTCGCCTTTTTGCGCCATCATGTTTCTACAGTAGCCCTAAATGGACAAACTGCTCTACAGAGCGCTAGCTACTCTCTGGTCTCACTGACGACGACATTTTAGCTTCCGTAGCTTCTCTATGTGTTTTGAAATGGAGGGGTGAGCGGTTGCAATTCACAACCTTACCGCTAGATGCCTTTAAAATTTACACAGTGCACCTTTAAATGTTCTAGAAAAGATTCACTGAATTATTTGTCACCGAGCTGATGTCCCGTGTCTTTGTAGCGAAATATTTAGTTAAATGCTATTTGTCAGTATACATGAATATATTCATATTGTTCCAGTTGCATTTTGTGTAACTATTTTCCCCCTGTGTTGCATATCTAATTGTAATTTAATAAGAATAATACACAATATTTGTTTTGTTTTTCCCAATGCTTTCTTGAGAATGTTGATTTTATCAGTTTATAGGTCTTCAATAAGACTTTCCATCCTGTTTATCTTCTGCGCTATACCTTTAACTAGTTCCTTAATGACATCATCCTCCAGGAAGTGACATCACTTTGGAGGGAAAACAATACACCGGTGTCAGTAAGTATTAGCAATGGATTTGATTAATTCTTTGATGTTTTTCTGTGATAGTAGTTGGTTTGTCTCACTCTAGTACATTATAAAAATTATAGAAATCAGTTTGACAATATTTAAAAAGGTAGTTTAAAATGACTGACTTTAGCTATTGATTTTCATCCCACTAAGAACTCAGTTATATACTGTTTTCAGTATATAAATGAGTATATTTCTAGTATTTATAAGTTGTTGTCACTGTTATTGAGATTTTTGTGCCAGATAAATATTGCTCTTAATGTGAAAATGAATTACTTAATCTGATGGTTATATAAAAAGATATCGCCTCTTCGATTGCAATGTTTGTTTGTGTAGCTAATATTTTCCTAATTTTATGAGTAGCTCAAAAGAGTAGTATCGTTTCAAAATGGCTTCCCCTATGCTGCTTCTTTTAGTAACTGAGCATATGATGTTAATTCATCAACATATTCTTTAGTGATGCTATCATGCGTGTATGAGGCAAATGCTCCTCGCTCCTGCTGAATATTTGCCTCTTCCTCCGCAGCATGCGCCGCTAACTGCACCATATTGTGGAGAGGCAGGCAGCCCATCACGGACGTAACTTTGATTGACAGTAAGTGTGCATATGTGTCCAATCTGCTCATCGGGATACGTGCTATCGTCATGATCTTTATTTATGTGTTCTGCTGTCGGCACAGTGCGAGCTAACTGCCCATTCCACACTAAATTAATTAGTTTGGCAGCCAGCCTGTGATAGAAAATTGGATCCAATATGGTATTTCCAGGGTGTTTCAATGTGGCATTCACTGGAGGGTGAGACAGACTTCAGATATTTGGGTCACACAGATTACATGCCGGCTCTTTTCATATCAGACTCGACAAAATGGAAATAAACATGCGTATGTGTTTTTAAACAACGTTGCGGATGGTTTTCAACATTCATCCACATTATGCATTTTATTTCAAACACGCAATTAACAAACACAGATGCCCTTTTATAAAAATGACAATTGTAAGCACGTGCGAGCACCTATCCTGGCAGGGGTTCAAACTTGTGTTCCTCTTGAAAGGTTTTATCCAAATAAATAAATAAATAAATAAATAAACATCCTGGGAGAAAGGGAAAAGAGAGAGAGAGAGAGAGAGAAAAAGGGACTACAGAAGTGCTTCTATCCCGTATTGTTGTGCATAAAATAAATCCTTTGTAGTGCATGCTCTTCTAATAACACGTCGGCTAATTAATAACTTCTACACAATTATAAATTAACTTCGGATCAGGACTCCGGCTTTGCATATGATTTCCTATAATCGCTAAAGCTACTGCGAAAACATGTCTCATATCAAGCGTAACTTTCTTATTTAACACAGACAGACTGGGTTCTCATCGGGTTTAAACGTACAGCAAATTATCTCTGCTGGGACCTTGTGCGAAAGCCAAAAATCACAGCAGTAATTTTTTTAATTTGAAATAGCATCCTTAATCGTCATTTTTGGATTCGTTCTTTTTTTTCTGCGAGTGAGCTTTGATGGAATTAATCTTAATATTTTAATATTATTACTGCAGTAAGGAAGGAGTGCGAGGGAGCTGTCACTAATTCGCTTTTCCACAAGTCCCGACTCCGAAATCAGGCTTCCACGTGTACGAAATGATCATAGGTGGCTCTGCATGCAGCTCGTTTCGTGCACCTTGGTGGTGAGACACCGGATCCATAATCAAACTCCTCCGTAATTAAAGGTGCAGAGAAAGCAGACGAGAGCGGCATGACATATCGCCTGACTCCTCAAATTCCTCTGTGGCTTTTCAAAGGATACTCCTTTAATATGGAGATTATGCTTATGTACTTGTCTTCACTTGAAAGGCATTTTCCTAATTTACTTATTAATGACATGTAAATCTATTTATACTGAGGGCCTCAACTTTGAGGAAACGCGCCCGTCCCGCTCGCCGTAAAATCCGTCGGTTTGAAAACACAGAGGGAGGGAGGGACGCGGGTAGATGAGCCCGGCCTCCCATTCTTGTTCTGTTAAAAATTTATACAGTCCATGTTAAATTTATTAATATTGCTTGCTGTCATTCACTTTGCTGCACTCTAACTGAAATGCGACTTGACAGCAAGCACATTAAAGATGTATGTCATTGTATTCAACGAAGATTAATGAAGCTCTGTAAAAGTAGCTGTATAGGAGAGAGGGTGAGAGTGATCAGAATTTGAATTTGCTGAATTAAACAAGGCCTAGTGCGCCACAGTTTAACATGCTTTTGCTCAGTGAAGAGGTTATGGGATTGAGAGTACTAGTGGTATGTTCAACCGTAAAAGCAAGTTAAAAAAGATTACAGTTCTGCTCTTAAACCAGACATTTCATGCAGGCAGCTGATTTCTAAGCCAGAAACATACTTCAAGCACAAATGCAAATGCTTGGCCAGGGCATTGCAACCATGTGCCATTAAATTGAATGTTTTTATTCAGGTATCTGACTATAAATATGTAAATTTTAACCTGCTCAGCAAGATTGTCTTCATACCACTGCACCTACATGACAGGGGTTGACCTGAAAGGGAAAACTGGCCAAGACAGGCAATGTACGTTATAGCACCTCTTGTGGCAGCGTTGAGGATGCAGTGCATAGTTATTGGCCCTGTCCTAAACGGCACCCTATGAGTCCGCACTTTCGTGACGTAATGCCACTTTGACTCTAATATATTATTCATTCAGTTTTATTTTTAGTAATTTCAGTACTTGAACTTAAGTTCGGCCTAGGCTCATCTCATTCTTCTCATTTTCTTCTCATCTCAACTTCTCATTTTCATGTAAGTTTTTCAATTTTAGTTTGTTTTTTCATTAATACTTATATTTTATTTGATTTCATTTGATTTTGATAGTTTTAATTAAAAGTAACAACAATGATAGACATTTATAATTTGACATTTTATGATATTATTTTTGTCGAAAATTGTGGCTATAATTACTTTTGGTTTCTTTTGATATACTAAAAATAGAAAGTAAAATGTATTGCATTATGGGAATTAGACATGCACTTGCGAACTTCCCTAAGCACTTCCCCTCGGGGGAACCCCCGCCGCCATTTTGAAGTGCGTTCCACTTCGTGAAGTGGACAAGGGAAGGTTATATGGACAGACCCTCACTCCCTTGATTTTGACCAAGGGAGCGAGTCTACTTCATATGTACACTTCAGGCAGCTTCATATACCACAATGCAACACGATTGTGATGTCACCGAATGTCACCATAGTAGATTCCAAGTGATCAAGGGCTTAGGACGTTCCAGTTCAGTCCAGCAAAGGTTCCTCCAGTAGTGGGCACTCATCAACGTAATCAAAGACGCACATCCGAGTGATCGAGAAGGAGGGAAGTTGGCAAGTGAAGGGCATGATAAAAACGAACTGGAACGCAGCACTGGTAAAATCTACTATATATATATATATATATATATATATATATATATATATATATATATATATATATATATATATATATATATATATATATATATATATATATATATATATATATATATATATATATATATATATATATATATATACACTCACCTAAAGGATTATTAGGAACACCTTACTAATACTGTGTTTGAGTGTTTGAGACACTAAATTTTCAAATAAATATCCAAATTTAATTACTAAACTAAATTATTTCAACTACATTACTTGAATATATATGATAATTGAAATGAGCTGATGACATCACTGTTTTCTCCAGAGCGGCTGTACAGCCGAATAAAATTCTGTTCATTATTTTCCTGTTTAACACTGTGAAGCTGCTTTGAAACAATCTGCATTGTAAAAAGCGCTATATAAATAAAGTTGACTTGACTTGACTTGACTAGAAATGTTGGCCCATATTGATAGGATAGCATCTTGCAGTTGATGGAGATTTGTGGGATGCACATCCAGGGCACGAAGCTCCCGTTCCACCACATCCCAAAGATGCTCTATTGGGTTGAGATCTGGTGACTGTGGGGGCCATTTTAGTACAGTGAACTCATTGTCATGTTCAAGAAACCAATTTGAAATGATTCGAGCTTTGTGACATGGTGCATTATCCTGCTGGAAGTAGCCATCAGAGGATGGGTACATGGTGGTCATAAAGGGATGGACATGGTCAGAAACAATGCTCAGGTAGGCCGTGGCATTTAAACGATGCCCAATTGGCACTAAGGGGCCTAAAGTGTGCCAAGAAAACATCCCCCACACCATTACACCACCACCACCAGCCTGCACAGTGGTAACAAGGCATGATGGATCCATGTTCTCATTCTGTTTACGCCAAATTCTGACTCTACCATCTGAATGTCTCAACAGAAATCGAGACTCATCAGACCAGGCAACATTTTTCCAGTCTTCAACTGTCCAATTTTGGTGAGCTCATGCAAATTGTAGCCTCTTTTTCCTATTTGTAGTGGAGATGAGTGGTACCCGGTGGGGTCTTCTGTTGTTGTAGCCCATCCGCCTCAAGGTTGTGCGTGTTGTGGCTTCACAAATGCTTTGCTGCATACCTTGGTTGTAACGAGTGGTTATTTCAGTCAAAGTTGCTCTTCTATCAGCTTGAATCAGTCGGCCCATTCTCCTCTGACCTCTAGCATCAACAAGGCATTTTCGCCCACAGGACTGCCGCATACTGGATGTTTTTCCCTTTTCACACCATTCTTTGTAAACTCTAGAAATGGTTGTGCGTGAAAATCCCAGTAACTGAGCAGATTGTGAAATACTCAGACCGGCCCGTCTGGCACCAACAACCATGCCACGCTCAAAATTGCTTAAATCACCTTTCTTTCCCATTCTGACATTCAGTTTGGAGTTCAGGAGATTGTCTTGACCAGGACCACACCCCTAAATGCATTGAAGCAACTGCCATGTGATTGGTTGATTGGATAATTGCATTAATGTCAAAGTCAAAGTCGCTTAGATCTTTATTCCTGCCCATTTCTTCTGCTTCCAACATGTTGATTATGAGAACTGATTGTTTGTTTACCATTTAATCTACCCAGACCTTAAGTGTCCTTGTTAGGAAATGATCAACGATATTCGCTTCACCTGTAACTGGTCATAATGTTTTGGCTCATCAGTGTGTGTGCTATATATAGTATACAAAAATAGTATATTAAATATGTAAATTATCCCATGTGTTATTATTTTTTTCTGGCTGCCATAGACACGAATGATACCTGTAACTGTATACTTTTCCTTATCTGTAAAAATCAAGAAAAATGGTAAAAGCATATCCTGCAGGAATCAGCTGTACAGCCACTAGAGATACGACATCTCCATCCATGTTTTCTCCAGAAGTCTCAGTGTTTCCAGAGCTGTAGTGTTGTAGTTGATCGGCTCTCACACACATCTCCCCTCTCAAACATCTTCACGTTGAGCTCTACCGCACCTCTTTCCCAAGGCGCTCCGTGTGCTGATGTCATATCCCCTGCAGCTGGGATGAGAAATTCACATCAGTCCTCAGGAGAAGAGAACTGTGTTCATATCTCTGCCGTTTGCTATCCTGCATACAACTAGCTGTAAAAAACGGTAGAAAGCTATGATAGATTTCACAAAGAATTAAGATCGGATGTAGATTGAATGTTGGTTAACGTGGTCCAATAATCTTTCTCTATTGATGGCTATTTAATACACACACACACACACACACACACACACACACACACATATGTAGATGTTTACTAAGTTTGATTTTGAAACCACTTAAAAGCACTCTTTTCTGACTTTACTGGGTAAATGTCCATTCATGATTAGCATTTACCTACTTTTATTAATATTTTTCCTTATTTCATTTACATTTTATATATAAAAATATATATGTAAATACTTTTTTTTTGTTCCTCATCAAGCATTTTGGATGATTGCAAAGCATTTTGTTGTTGAGATGGAATGCAACAACCTATCCTGTGTTAACGGCCTACCTTGGAAAAGGAGGTGCGAGGAAGCAACAAAAGAAAAAAGAGAAAGAAAAAGAAAAGCCCTTTGGGAAGCAATAAAATGATTCTTCTGGCGTGCACTCCCTCAAATCATTAAATTCAAAGATTAAACGCCCTCCCTACAAACAGCTGATTGTGTTTTTGCAATTAAGATTGCACTAGAAAATCAAAACAAAGCAACATTTGCTGTTTACTCAGCACAGCGACTAACACACACCAGCATATTTTCATACAAGAGAATAAAAAAAAGTATTTACAAAGCTAATTTGGTTTAACAGGAAGCAGGGTAAAGCAAGATGACCAGTATGAAGAGAGAGAGAGAGCGATAGTGAGAAAGAGGAAGAGATCTTCAGGGCAAGAGGGCCACTCTTTGCCCAGTGCAGATGTATAATGCAAAGTTAGTGTTTCTTAGACCTTTCCTCCAGATAGATGGGTCTGATAGATCTAAAGCAAAGGTAGTTAAACAGTTGGGCACTGTGGGCCCTGGTGTACAGTGAGAATATCGCAATGGATGGAGGGTTGAACATGTGAAGGGAAGTAAATTTGACCCAGGTGAGCATCTGGTTGAGGTTTTCAGATGTTGGACATTGCTCTTCACCGAAAACACAGCAAAATTGATGCTTTTTATTAAGCTTTTAGGTAATGTTAAGCAGCATGGAACATAAAAAGTGGGCGTTCACCACCAGAATGGTGGTGGTTGAAGGTGATGGGTTTACAAAGGAAAATATATTACATTTTGATGAAAGATTTTTCTTTGGAATATTGTTCAGTGATTAATTGTGCACAATAAATTTTCATTTCATGCTGACTTTAAGGCTTGATGTTTTTCCTTTAAAATGGAAGACAATTATATTTCAAAGCAATTGCACAACATGCAACCGTGCAAGGAAAATCTGAGTGTTGGCTAAGGACAGTGGAATATTTTCTCTAGGAAGTGCAGTTGAATTTGGCTTTAGAGCTTTCAAAATACTTTGTGGTCAGTCTGAGGAAACATTAATCACTGTATTTTTCTGTTTCTGATCTAAAAATGTGGCTGCTAAACGCTTGGTTCCCTTGCGAAGCCAATAAATTAAATATTAGTAAACTACATATTTAAATTCCTTCCCCAGGCAGTTTTTTTTAGCATGTTTTGCTATTCTTGTGTACTATAATATTCACCATCCCATTTTCAAACTAATGGCTTGTTACAGCTTGGTTTTGCATTCCATTTGCTTTTCCTCTAGATTTCTTTATAAAACAAATTGCAGTGGAACTCTAAAGGGAGACGAGAAAGGAAATTGAAACTTTCTGAGGAACACGTCATTTCACAAACGTTCACCCCTAAGCGATCAGGAATGCTGGAATAATTTTAGTGTTTATTGAGGCACGTAGCCGTCTGCGTATGAGAGGAGAACACGAGTGATTTCCACCTCAAACCCTCACTATCTCTGATTTGATTATTTGATTTGAATGCGGCTATGCATTTTTTATGTCAAGTGTGAATAATTATTTGTCTAAAAATATTTATATTTGGTTTAAGCATTCATATAATATCCTTAAAGCTACAGACCATTATAGGATTTACAGTAGCTAAAGCACATTTATAATTCATGAATGTAAACAAACTTCATCTTTAATTATATGTATTGGAATCATTGAGAAATTATTAATAACTTTCTAAGCTCATAAGATGGTTCATGCAAATAGAGGCAAATCACATCACTGAGACGTTTTAGCCAAATACTTACACAGACTCACTAAAAAGAGAATGGTTATTGTGTCATAAAAAGACCATTTTAGTCCCAAAGGGAAAGTCAATTGTGGCTCAATTGTTACTGAAGTACAACTATTTAAATGGAATATACACTATATTACCAGAAGTATTGGGACACCCCTCCAAATCATTGAATTCAGGTGTTCCAATCACTTCCATGGCCACAGATGTATAAAATCAAGCACCTAGGCATGCAGACGCTTCTACAAACATTTGTGACAGAATGAGTAGCTCTCAGGAGCTCTGTGAATTCAAGCGTGGTACCGTGATAGGTTGCCACCTGTGCAATAAGTCATTCATGAAATTTCCTCACTACTAAATATTCCACGGTCAACTGTTAGTGGTATTATAACAAAGTGGAAGCAATTGGGAACAACAGCAATTCAGCCACGAAGTGGTAGGCCACATAAAATCACAGAGCGGGGTCAGCGCATACTGAGGCGCACAGTGCGCAGAAGTCGCCAACTTTCTGCGGAGTCAATAGCTACAGACCACCAAACTTCGTGTGGCCTTCAGATTAGCTCAAGAACAGTGTGTAGAGAGCTTCATGGAATGGGTTTCCATGGCCGAGCAGCTGCACCCAAGCCTTACATCACCAAGTGCAATGAAAAGTGTCGGATGCGGTGGTGTCCAAAAATGTATACCCAAACCAAAAGAGAGCCGTAAATGTGCTACACGGAACCGACCTTGACCAGTCTATTATTTGAAAAGTTGGACTCGGACCCCAGCAGAACCGAGAAATTCCATAAATGTACTACCCGGAACTGAGGCGGACCCGTCTATTATTTGAAAGCTGGGTCCATGCAGACACAGACCCGACTAGACCCGATTATATTCCACAGCAAATTGTTATTAACAAGTCAATAAATAAGTCGCGAAAATTTGTCTTACCTAACCAACTTTTTGTCTTGCCTCTAGTTAGCAGTCTTCACCTTTGTCTATGAATTTGATGCATACAATCCTCCTTGCCAAGAAAGTTCCATCCATGTTATCCCTCTCTTGCCGAGCATGCTTAATCCACTCATTATTCCAGCTTCAAAAGTCCACTTGCTGTCACGGTGACGGATGACAAATGTGACTTTTGCAGTTTTGCATTTTTTTGTATCTCGAGTCAACTCACATAAGATAAATTCAACAGTTTGCCCTTTTGAAATGTAATAACGATTGCTCGTTCAGAGCCATGGCCACGGACGGTAGCATTACTTATTTAAAATCATCTCTGAGCCGAGTCTGACCAGAAATATAGATATAACAAGACGGTTAATTCATTATGTTATTATGAAGTGCGCGCTTGAGACTGCACATGCGCGTTAGCTGGAGCAACCTGAAATGTAGCCTATGCTTTTTAACGCAATTTGAGCATCATAGAAAACATTCATGTAACAGTTCACCACAGATTTTGTTGCTAATTTGAAATATGTTAAATGTGAGTGCGCAAGGCTGCAAACAGTTTGAGGTTTGAAGTTCGTTTGCATTTATTGCTGTACACATAGAAACAGGAAAACTTATGATCACCGTGTGCTTGCATTAACTCCGCCCACTCTGCTTCTGATGGCTGGGCACACTTGTGTTTTTTTCACCTTATTTCCCGGCTCACACTTTTCTCATTCTAATTGTACAAGTTGCACGTTACAAAACACGGACAGCATTGAATGACTCTGATCGTGGCCGGGTGCCCGTATTACACACAACGTTAAACCGATACGGGACCCGAAGTAATAGATTGGGACCCGACCCATGACCGGCTGACCATTTAAAATATAGACCCGAACCCGTACGGGTCCCGGGTCAGGCCTCGGTTCCTCGGGTCTCCGGTCCTCCATGTGGACCTCTATTGTAAAGCACGCCACCACTGGACTCTAGAGCAGTGGAGACGTGTTCTCTGGAGTGACCAATCACGGATCTCTGTCTGGCAATCCGATTTGGGTCTCTGGGTTTGGCGGTTGCCAAGAGTACGATACTTGCCTGACTGCATTGTGCCATGTGTGAAGTTTGGTGGATGGGGGATTATGGTGTGGGGTTGTTTTTCAGGGGTTGGGCCCTTAATTCCAGTGAAAGGAACTCTTAATGCTTCAGCATACCAAGACATTTTGGGCAATTTCATGCTCCCAACTTTGTGGGAACAGTTTGGGGATGGCCACTTCCTGTTCCAACATGACTGCGCACCAGTGCACAAAGCAAGGTCCATAAAGACATGGATGAGCGAGTTTGGTGTGGAGGAACTTGACTGGCCTGACCTCAACCCGATAGATCACCTTTGGGATGAATTAGAGCGGAGACTGCGAACCAGACCTTCTCGTCCAACATCAGTGCCTGACAAATGCGCTTCTAGAAGAATGGTAAAAAATTCCAGTAAGCACACTCCTAAACCTTGTGGAAAGCCTTCCCAGAAGAGTTGAAGCTGTTATAGCTGCAAAGGGTGGGCCAACTCCATTTTAAACCCTACGGATTAAGAATGGGATGTCATTAAAGTTCATGTGCATGTAAAACCTTTGGCAATACAGTGTATGTATATATTTCTCATACATTGTCATATGCCTATTGTGTTTGAATTAATAATGATTTTAGCTTTGGCCACCAGTTATCAACTGAATGTGAAGTCACACTGTAACTTAAAAAAGTAAACTTAAAATGTGCACTGTAAAAAAAAAAGGTTTCAACTTAAAAAAGTAAGTGTTTGTGCTGCCTTCAAATTTTAAGTTTAGTCAACTTGAAAAGTAAAATTTTAAGGCAGCACAAACACTTTAAGTTGAAACCTTTTTTTTTTACAGTGTACATTTTATTCTAAAAAAAAATAAAAAAAATAAGAAATAATATTTTGTAGTAAGAAAAGTCTTATTGTGTACTATACAAAATGCACTACTGCAACACTATCAGAATTAAAGGCAGTGCAACAAATACCACCATTATATACTTTATTTCCAAATTATTTATTTTATTTTTGGGTAAAATATGACCTGGACATGTTCTTGACAGGCTTCAATCAAGCATCAATGATTATGAAGTCCAACCCAAGCTTTTTATTGATTTCATTTTAGTCCCTTAACTCTACAAATATATGCCTTTCTACGCTTCTTTCCTTGAGTGAAAATATAGAATATTTTATAAATCGTGGGTGGACAACACAACATGTTCTTTGCAAATGTCTCAGAAGGAGGTGAAACTCGACAATGTGAAAGCATGTAAGCCGAGTATTGGCACGGGGGAATTTGCAGATCCGTGGTGAACTTTCAAATCAATTCTATGCATTAGTTATTATCACCGGCTTTGATAGACACCAGACTTCACCAGACATCTGCTCATTACAGGGGCATGCTACTGTCTGACCAAATCTACAGAGAGACACAGACAATGAGAGCGATTGTCTCACAGGTGAGTAGGTGAGGTCATTAGGATTCGTGTGCTTTTACACATTTCAAATCAGTTCAGATAACAACAAAAACTTCACTTTGTAATGTCATCTTATTATATTTATTCACTGCATTTCCCATCACACAAAATATGAAAACATATCAAGAATTATCAATGTCATGATAGTAATAGCTTTATATGCCATTTACATTATATCAAAGATGCATCTGTTCTGCTTTAAGTTTTGGGAGATCATCATTTTATTTATTTATTAATTCATTAATTTAGCTTTACATGTTGATACTCATTAGATTATAGCTTTAAAGGCCATTTATAATAAAGATACATCTGATACAATGTAAACCCGAATAAGTTGGCAAAACTTTGAGGTAATGTAGGTAATTAGTTACATAAAAAATTTGTAAGTTAAGAAATTCAAAGTTTAAGTTTGCCAAATCTTAAAATACAAAATTCCCTGAGTGTGCTGAATAATGCACTAGCACCTGCTAAATCACTATTGTACGCATACATTTTAATTACTCTTAACTTGAAATAGTTGAGTAACCTAATTCTTACATTTAATCTAAAATTATCATGTAATTGCAACTTAAATATTTTTAGTAGTGGAAACTTAATTAGCTTTAACTAGCTAATTCAATTAATGCTACCTTGCTAATTGGTAACGCAACACTTTGATAGCATAGCATAGCAATTGCTGAATGTGTACAGCAATATAGAACATTTAACATTTATTTGTTCTCAAACCAAGCTCATGCTCCACTCGTCACCATGATGGTAACCCCCTGGAAAACTTAACATAAAGAAACTCTTCTATTTTAGCATAGCTAAGCATTAAACATACTAAATCTCCCATTTACCATTAATATTGCACAAAAAATAATAATAATAATTTTAGCATTTACTCTCTCTTTCAAGTGTTCTGGCAAAACTTGCTGGGAAATAGGAATCCCAGCCCAGTTTCAGTTAAATTTAAGTTTGTCTAAAAGAAACAAGTTCTTAAAATTCAAGACAATTTATAGATTTGCTTTGCATTGCTGCATTGAAAAATTAAAACAACAACCAAGCAGAAGTCACTTTTACATTTTACATGTTACATTTACACGTCCAGCCTCCTCAGATTCCTGATTGCTTAAAATAAAAAAATTAAGAAATTGATCATTGTTACTCTAATTGATAGATTGACCAATGCAGCATGTTAAAATGCAATGGCGATTTTCAAACTTATTGATTTGATTAACGTGTTGTGAGTAGCCTACGCTGTAATTTTCTTTGTGCGTGAGAGTTCATTAACATGCAGTGACAATGGTGGATGCACAAAGTTCAATATTAAACTTTTTCAAGTAATCATGGAAAGATGAGCGAGAAGGAGAAAAAGAGCCAACTTCACTTTTCCACAAGAAGGCAGCGAGTGAAGCGACACCTGAGGCTTCCTATTTCCAGAACATACATATTTCATCACTGGACTGTAGTGAGACTTCCATGACACAAATTGGCACAATGCCAAATGATTTTGTAAAATGCTCCATCATTTATAGTCATGCAGATAAAGACAAATCATTATGCTTTTGTAAAATAAAGAAAACAAACAGGATGCTGCTTTCTGCCATCCCAGTTTTTTTCCGTAAAGTTTGTGGAGCGTGTCACAAAAATTAATTGAAACTTGGCGTATAGGCTACTAGCAAGAACTTGCATGCCATCTGAACTCTTGTTTGGTTGCTGAACTCTTTTTCCTGTTGTGGCTGTTAGCAAATAGCGTTGCATTACTGACTGTATTCGTCATCTGACTGTGTGCACATAACTGTGATGTCGGTGCCGTGATGGTTCAGGACGAATACATATACCGTTACACCCCTAATACTGTAGATAGATATAGAAAGATGCTTTTTGCCACCAAAATGGTGTAATTATGGCATTAGCATACCAGCAAGGGTTAACTAGACCATGCTAACTCATTAAACCTTGCATAAAGTTGCATAAACATAGCTAAATATTAAGACTGTGTCTTAAGTACTATAACCAACTAGCAATTAGTCAAGGGGTAATCAGTCTTACTTTTTGGTATCAAATTAGACCAATCTACCAGTTATGGAAAAAAATGTGAACTTGTAAGACTAGTCTTAGCAGTTTATGCAACTGGCCCCTAGTTGCATTGGCCTAAAACATAAAAATCAGTGTATGTAATATATAGTAAATCACTACAGCAAGTTTTGATGATGCTGCATGAAGCTCATACAAATTCACTCTAAATTACATTCACACAGAGTTTAAAAAAATTAAGCGATTTGACTCCGCTGTGAGGGGAAACGGCACACATCGGCGCAATTAGTTATGCAAATGCCTAGCTGTGATTTCCAAAAGTTTCCTTTCATAACGTGACAGGATATGGAAGAGCATTAACGAGGAGTGAGATATCCTCCAAGACGCCAGCATTATCTTCCAGGACAGAGGGCGCAAATTCCCTCTCTCAGGTGGATGATTAAAATCAATTAAATCACTCCAGCTATGTCAGCCTAGGGATTCTTCTGACGAATGAAATTATGCTAAGAAAAAGGAGGGAGAGCGAGAGCTAGAGAAAGGCAGAGAAACGTTCGTGCTCTCCCCAGGCCTGTCTCAGCATCACTCTCCCCCACAAATGAGATTAAAATGTGCAGCACAGGGATTTCAAAGGGATATTTTCCATAAGAACATGAAAAGTCCTCAGAAGCCAGTGTAAAGAGACCTGAAAGCCTCTAGCGAGAAGCCCTGTCAGCCAACCCCCATCTCACACCACCGCTGCCAAAAAAAAAAGTTACGCGTACACGCGCTCGTGTTCCCTCACGCAGCTTGTTAAGATATAAATAAACACAAACCCACCCGACTCAACAAACATTACCATAACCACCTCTGTCTGAGTGAAACAGCCGTGACATGTAACCAAAAAGGGCCGTGTCGAGGCCACTTCCTCCCAGTGTTGTTGACACTCTTCTGATTTCCCTCCGTCACTCCTGCACTGTTGTTCTTTTCGTCCAGGATGCCTCCGTCATTGTCAGTTAAGGAACACGGGCACAGATGAATGAGCTGAGACGCTGTGTCAGTGCGGTGGTTGTTTCTCGCTCATCGCTGGTTGTTGCAAGTCAACAGCATTTAAATCGAACCTATTTACATTCCTGGTCATATTGTGCATGATTCAGCATTGCAGATTATTTAAAAAAAATGGCTTTGTAAGCTTTTGTCTTTCCGTTTCAGCCTACTTTTTTTCTACCACACCACTTCAACTACCAGCCTCTATTCAGATAGCCCCTAATGTTCACTTTTAAGATCCAATCATTTACTATTTGATAAAATCAAGTTAAGCGCCCTATACTTTTTTCTAATCATCAAGTTTTATTTGGAAATATGTCTGTCAGAAAAATTGGATTTTGAGCCTCAAGGTCAACATGAAATGGTTGGCAAAAACCTCTAGAACAATGTTATATATTTTGTTGACTTGTGTACTCACATTATCCCAAAGGTTTCCATAAATGTTTAAATCTAGAGAAATAAGCAATTTTAACCAGGACATGGACCGTGTCTGTGTGTCGCCTATCAATGACATCATACCAGCGTTACCATCGATTTTCGAGTTTTATTTTGTAAAAACCATGGAAACACCAAAGATGCTTTCATATATTATGAAAGGTGAGCAACTGTTTGGACACATTCATCAACAGAAAACTAATCATTGTTATACAGCTCAACACAGTTAGTCTTATTGTTTAAATCGCGTTTTCTTGATTTACCGCGAGTACCATGTTTTACCATGCCTAATATCGATCTAGCTCACTGCAGTGAACAAGTGTCTCACAGTAGCCACCAAGCAAGCACACAGAGTAGTATTATAACATAACTTTCAACACACTCAAATGTATCTAATATGATAAAACAGCACTGCGTTACCCCACATACACATGAGTGGAAGAAGCGGAAGTGGTCGTCTGTGGCAGAATAAAGCTCCACTACTCATGAGGCACATCGCGTTTGTCTCTCATTAGCAATTGCTCCAGCGGCCTCGTTCCGCTCCAACAGCTTTCAGCCCCACCCTGCTTCTTATTACAGTAACGTTTATAAATCTTTATTAGCTTATCTATGAATATGATTTCTGCCCAAGTCCCAAAGGATTCTTTTCCACCGGCTGTAGAGGTGAAGACAACAACTTCCATGATTCCGCGAAATCAAGGCGAAATCAAGCCACGCATTTGTTTTGAATAAGCAACCTTTAGTGGCGAAAATTACATATTGTGCCTTTAAAGTTACAGTGTACCTGAGATAGTAGCAGATCTTTTCTTCCGTATTGCAATGTATCTGAGAGAAATGGATTTTAAAAAATGTAGGACAAGGTTCTATGTGTCGGTTGTTAATTGAATAGATGCAAATGAACACAAGCTTGCAAGGATGGTGTTTAAGCAGAGACGGAGAAGTCCGTTATTTCACCCCCCAAAAATGACATTGTAATTTTAATTATGAGGTCAAGCTTTTTTTTAAAGAAATTAAACATGCATGGATGAATCGTTCACAATAAGATCGGTTGCAGTTTATTTTACAGTACGTGCACTTTCAATGTACTTGTGTACTTACCCACAAAAGTACTGAGTAATGTAAGGAATCTATAGTACATGGGTTAAGTTAAGGTTTAGGGGTAGGTTCAGGGTTAGTTATTACCAGTTAGTGTCATTACTACAGTAAGTACATAGGACTGTAAAATAAAGGGTAGCACTTTATTTTACAGCCCTGTTCCCCATGTACATACTATGTACTTATTATAGTTATTACAATAACTGGGTAATAACTATAGGTACTAACCCTGAACCTACCCCTAAACCTAACTTAAGCCATGTAGTTACCTTATATTAGCCAGTACTTTCTTAGCTAAGTACACATAAGTGCACACACTGTAAAGTAAAGTGCAACCAAATAAAGTGCTACCATAAGATCATTAATATGCATGTAGAAAATAATGTGAATTTCCATTGCATGCCAACTCAAAACACACTCTACACAAATACACTTTGCATTCTTTCTCCACCTATCAGACATTTCTAATGTTTTAACTTCTTTTTCGAACAAAATTGAGAATTAAAGTCTGTTACAGGCTTACGAACCTTGATTTGTTCTTCAACTTTTTTTTCCTTATTCTTGTGTAATTCCCAGTACACTTTTCAAGTACGTTTTTAATTAATTCTATGGGCTGAACTTATTAGTAGTGTTTGCAAAGGCAAAACATCACAATTATTATTGCTACTATTTAGGGTCAAACATTTTGGCAAGTAACTCATCCCACAACGTTTGAGCTTGTTATTAAAGAGAGGCTTCTGAGTTTTGCCTGGCAATTGGAAAAATTCCATACCTTGCACTGCAGGGATCAAAGATGTTTCTAGGATACTGAGGATGGGCTCTTTAGACTTAGACCAGTAAGCAACCAGAAAGCAATGCACTAAAACTATCTATCTATCTATCTATCTATCTATCTGTCTATCTATCTGTCTATCTGTCTATCTGTCTATCTGTCTATCTATCTGTCTATCTATCTATCTATCTATCTATCTATCTATCTATCTATTGTTCTATCATTCTATCTATCTATCTATCTATCTATCTATCTATCTATCGTTCTATCGTTCTATTGTTCTATCGTTCTAATGTTCTATAATTCTATCATTCTCTCTATCTATTTTTAATTCTCTCTATCTATCTTTTTTCCCTGTTCTTGTGTAATTCCAGTACACTTTTCAAGTACGTTGCCAGGGTGCTGCTAAGGTGCTATCTATCTATCGTTCTACCTTAGCAACACCCTGGCAACCACCCGCAAGAGTTTTGCATGGGTAAGCAGTCCTTGCATGATTCTCAGAAAATGTAAAAATCTAGTTGTTACACATTATTTGAGTTAAAGCTTTCGTAAAGCAGCATGTGTAGCATCGCTGCTGAGATTTATAGACTGTTAGTTTAAATTGGCTGAACGCAGTAAGACAGCAGCATCATTTACGGCAAGAGAGAGAGCGCGTGCTGAGGTCTATTTCTCAGCAGGCGCGGGAATCTTTGCCCTCCTGGAATAATGTAATATATGATGTTCTGTAGAGTGCACTGAGTGATCACATTTGGACGTAGAAAGATGATAAATGTATGTTGAAACAATGTAAAACTGTCTGAACAGGGTATTGTCAGGGATTTCTGCCTGCCGTGCTTCCGCAATAACCGCCCAGATCCCTCTTTGAGCTGTTCAGATCTATTTAATGCCTTATTATCTGAAAAATATACAGCACGTATTGCCTCAAACTCTGGCAGCCCTTTGTCTCCTGACAAATTTACCTATTCTCCAATTCTGGTGATGCGTTTCAGAAGCGAGCCTCTGTCAATCTCAGTTAAAGACAGCATCCCCATCTTTCGGCTGCGCAAAGCTTTTGATATAGGGCCCGGCCGTAAAGCTTGAAAGAGAAGAAATATATTCAGTTACCCACGGTCGCCTAGAAAAGCCTGCCTGAGAAATGGTGTATTGAAATGCCTAATTAACTGACAGTGTCCAGTCAATTCGCTTTGCTAAACCTGCAGATCACCTCAGCTGAGGGGCCATCCCTGGGGCTCGTTTGACATGCACACTTTTTACGGCCCCTAAGAATGAGTCTAGCAGATGAGGCTTTGTGCTGGATGGAATCTCCCCACCTCCGATAAGTCCATGTATCTTCTTTTATTGGAGTATGAAGGGGAATGCCAATGAAATTTTTATTCCGGCTGAATTTCAGACGGACGATGCAGGCTCCCGTGGGGTGGGCAGAATGCGGCCCAGACGCGAGCAGCACGGGCAAAACCGATCCAGAATAACAGCAAGGGAGGAATCAAAGGAGGAGGGAGATGTTCAGTTTCTCTGTTTCTTCTGCCATTGGGAGCTGTTACTCTTGTCTGTGAGGAGTTTGGCTTCACCCACTGCTTTTGACAAACAACTGACAACTTTTCTACCTTTCTGTTTGTTTGTTTATTAATTATTCATTTCTCTATTTTTGTGCTATTCAATTCTGTTTTTTCTTAAGTTGTTTTGCTTTAATTTCTTAAGAAACAGATTGCATGGATAGAATTACAAGCATATTTTGTGCAACATTTCTTTTTTTATTCTAAACATTTCTTTAGATAAAAATCTATCTATCGTTCATTCGTTTTATCGTTTCATCTATCATTCTATCTATCTATCTATCTATCTATCTATCTATCTATCTATCTATCTATCTGTCTGTCTGTCTGTCTGTCTGTCTGTCTGTCTGTCTATCGTTCTATATCATCTGTCGTTCTTTCTATCTGTTGTTCTATCTATCTATCTATCTATCTATCTATCGTTCATTCGTTTTACCGTTTTATGTATCATTCTATCTATCGTCTATCTATCTATCTATCTATCTATCTATCTATCTATCTATCTATCTATCTATCTATCCGTCTATCGTTCATTCGTTTTATCTATCATTCTATCTATCGTCTATCTATCTATCTATCTATCTATCTATCGTTTTATATATCATCTGTTGTTCTATCTATCTATCTATCTATCTATCTATCTATCTATCTATCTATCTGTCTGTCTGTCTGTCTGTCTGTCTATCGTTCTATATATCATCTGTCGTTCTCTCTATCTATCTATCTATCTATCTATCTATCTATCTATCTGTCTGTCTGTCTGTCTGTCTGTCTGTCTGTCTGTCTATCTATCGTTCTATATATCATCTGTCGTTCTATCTATCTATCTATCTATCTATCTATCTATCTATCTATCTATCTATCTGTCTATCTGTCTGTCTGTCTGTCTGTTTGTCTGTCTGTCTATCTATCGTTTTATATATCATCTGTTGTTCTCTCTATCTGTTGATCTATCTATCTATCTGTCTGTCTGTCTGTCTGTCTGTCTGTCTGTCTGTCTGTCTGTCTGTCTGTCTGTCTGTCTGTCTGTCTGTCTATCTATCTATCTATCTATCTATCTATCTATCTATCTATCTATCTATCTATCTATCTATCTATCTGTCTGTCTGTCTGTCTGTCTGTCTGTCTGTCTGTCTGTCTGTCGTTTTATATATCATATGTCGTTCTCTCTATCTGTTGTTCTATCTATCTATCTATCTATCTATCTATCTATCTATCTATCTATCTATCTATCTATCTATCTATCTATCTATCTATCTCTGTCTGTCTGTCTGTCTGTCTATCTATCTTTCTATATATCATCTGTCGTTCTCTCTATCTGTTGTCCTATCTATCTATCTATCTATCTATCTATCTATCTATCTATCTATCTATCTATCTATCTATCTATCTATCGTTCTATCGTTCTATCTATCATTCTATATATCATCTGTCGTTCTCTCTATATGTTGTTCTATCTATCTATCTATCTATCTATCTATCTATCTATCTATCTATCTATCTATCTATCTATCTATCTATCTATCTATCTATCGTTCATTCGTTTTATCTATCATTCTGTCTGTCTGTCTGTCTGTCTATCGTTCTATATATCTTCTGTCATTCTCTCTATCTGTCGTTCTATCTATCTATCTATCTATCTATCTATCTATCTATCTATCTATCGTTCATTCGTTTTATGTATCATTCTATCTATCGTCTATCTATCTATCTATCTATCTGTCTATCGTTCATTCGTTTTATCTATCATTCTATCTATCGTCTGTCTGTCTGTCTATCTATCTATCTATCTATCGTGTTGTTCTATCGTTTTATATATCATCTGTTGTTCTCTCTATCTGTTGTTCTATCTGTCTGTCTGTCTGTCTGTCTGTTTGTCTCTCTGTCTATCGTTCTATATATCATCTGTCGTTCTCTCTATCTGCTGTCCTATCTATCTATCTATCTATCTATCTATCTATCTATCTATCTATCTATCTATCTATCTATCTATCTATCTATCTATCTATCTGTCTGTCTGTCTGTCTGTCTGTCTGTCTGTCTATCTATCGTTCTATATATCATCTGTCGTTCTCTCTATCTGTTGTCCTATCTATCTATCTATCTATCTATCTATCTATCTATCTATCTGTCTATCTATCTGTCTATCTATCTGTCTATCTATCTGTCTATCTATCTGTCTATCGTTCTATCGTTCTATCTATCTATCTGTCTGTCTGTCTGTCTGTCTGTCTGTCTGTCTGTCTGTCTGTCTGTCTGTCGTTTTATATATCATCTGTCGTTCTCTCTATCTGTTGTTCTATCTATCTATCTATCTATCTATCTATCTATCTATCTATCTATCTATCTATCTATCTCTCTGTCTGTCTGTCTGTCTGTCTGTCTGTCTGTCTATCTATCTTTCTATATATCATCTGTCGTTCTCTCTATCTGTTGTCCTATCTATCTATCTATCTATCTATCTATCTATCTATCTATCTATCTATCTATCTGTCTATCTATCTGTCTATCTATCTGTCTATCGTTCTATCGTTCTATCTATCTATCTATCTATCTATCTGTCTGTCTGTCTGTCTGTCTGTCTGTCTGTCTGTCTGTCTGTCGTTTTATATATCATCTGTCGTTCTCTCTATCTGTTGTTCTATCCATCTATCTATCTATCTATCTATCTATCTATCTATCTATCTATCTATCTCTCTGTCTGTCTGTCTGTCTGTCTGTCTGTCTATCTATCTTTCTATATATCATCTGTCGTTCTCTCTATCTGTTGTCCTATCTATCTATCTATCTATCTATCTATCTATCTATCTATCTATCTATCTATCTATCTGTCTATCTATCTGTCTATCTATCTGTCTATCGTTCTATCGTTCTATCTATCTATCTATCTATCTATCTGTCTGTCTGTCTGTCTGTCTGTCTGTCTGTCTGTCTGTCGTTTTATATATCATCTGTCGTTCTCTCTATCTGTTGTTCTATCCATCTATCTATCTATCTATCTATCTATCTATCTATCTATCTATCTATCTCTCTGTCTGTCTGTCTGTCTGTCTGTCTGTCTATCTATCTTTCTATATATCATCTGTCGTTCTCTCTATCTGTTGTCCTATCTATCTATCTATCTATCTATCTATCTATCTATCTATCTATCTATCTATCTATCTATCTATCTATCTATCTATCTATCTATCTATCTATCTATCGTTCTATCGTTCTATCTATCGTTCTATATATCATCTGTCGTTCTCTCTATCTGTTGTTCTATCTATCTATCTATCTATCTATCTATCTATCTATCTATCTATCGTTCATTCGTTCATTCGTTTTATCTATCATTCTGTCTGTCTGTCTGTCTGTCTGTCTATCGTTCTATATATCTTCTGTCGTTCTCTCTATCTGTTGTTCTATCTATCTATCTATCTATCTATCTATCTATCTATCTATCTATCGTTCATTCGTTTTACCGTTTTATGTATCATTCTATCTATCGTCTATCTATCTATCTATCTGTCTATCGTTCATTCGTTTTATCTATCATTCTATCTATCGTCTGTCTGTCTGTCTGTCTATCTACCTATCTACCTATCTATCTATCTATCTATCTATCTATCTATCTATCTATCTATCTATCTATCTGTGTCGTTCTATCGTTTTATATATCATCTGTTGTTCTCTCTATCTGTTGTTCTATCTGTCTGTCTGTCTGTCTGTCTATCTATCGTTATATATATCATCTGTCGTTCTCTCTATCTGTTGTCCTATCTATCTATCTATCTATCTATCTATCTATCTATCTATCTATCTATCTGTCTGTCTGTCTGTCTGTCTGTCTGTCTATCGTTCTATATATCATCTGTCGTTCTATCTATCTATCTATCTATCTATCTATCTATCTATCTATCTATCTATCTACCTATCTATCTATCTATCGTTTTATATATCATCTATCTATCTATCTATCTATCTATCTATCTATCTGTCTGTCTGTCTGTCTGTCTGTCTATCTATCTATCGTTCTATATATCATCTGTCGTTCTCTCTATCTATCTATCTATCTATCTATCTATCTATCTATCTATCTATCTATCTATCTATCTATCTATCTATCTATCTGTCTGTCTGTCTGTCTGTCGTTCTATATATCATCTGTCGTTCTCTCTATCTGTTGTTCTATCTATCTATCTATCTATCTATCTGTCTGTCTGTCTGTCTGTCTGTCTGTCTGTCTGTCTGCCGTTCTATATATCATCTGTCATTCTCTCTATCTATCTATCTATCTATCTATCTATCTATCTATCTATCTATCTATCTATCTATCTATCTATCTATCTATCTATCTATCTATCGTTCTATATATCATCTGTCGTTCTCTCTATCTGTTGTTCTCTCTATCTATCTATCTATCTATCTATCTATCTATCGTTCTATCGTTCTATCTATCTATCTATCGTTCTATCTATCGTTCTATCTATCGTTCTATCTATCTATCTGTCTATCTATCTATCTATTGTTCATTCGTTTTATCGTTTTATCTATCATTCTATCTATCGTCTGTCGATCTATCTATCTATCGTTCTATCTATCTGTCTATCTATCTATCGTTCTATATATCATCTGTCGTTCTCTCTATCTATCTATCTATCTATCTATCTATCTATCTATCTATCTATCTATCTATCTATCTATCTATCTATCTATCTATCTGTCTGTCTGTCTGTCTGTCTGTCTATCTATCGTTCTATATATCATCTGTCGTTCTCTCTATCTGTTGTCCTATCTATCTATCTATCTATCTATCTATCTATCTATCTATCTATCTATCTATCTATCTGTCTATCTATCTGTCTATCTATCTGTCTATCGTTCTATCGTTCTATCTATCTATCTATCTATCTATCTGTCTGTCTGTCTGTCTGTCTGTCTGTCTGTCTGTCGTTTTATATATCATCTGTCGTTCTCTCTATCTGTTGTTCTATCCATCTATCTATCTATCTATCTATCTATCTATCTATCTATCTATCTATCTATCTCTCTGTCTGTCTGTCTGTCTGTCTGTCTGTCTGTCTATCTATCTTTCTATATATCATCTGTCGTTCTCTCTATCTGTTGTCCTATCTATCTATCTATCTATCTATCTATCTATCTATCTATCTATCTATCTATCTATCTATCTATCTATCTATCGTTCTATCGTTCTATCTATCGTTCTATATATCATCTGTCGTTCTCTCTATCTGTTGTTCTATCTATCTATCTATCTATCTATCTATCTATCTATCTATCTATCTATCTATCTATCGTTCATTCGTTCATTCGTTTTATCTATCATTCTGTCTGTCTGTCTGTCTGTCTGTCTATCGTTCTATATATCTTCTGTCGTTCTCTCTATCTGTTGTTCTATCTATCTATCTATCTATCTATCTATCTATCTATCGTTCGTTCATTCGTTTTACCGTTTTATGTATCATTCTATCTATCGTCTATCTATCTATCTATCTGTCTATCGTTCATTCGTTTTATCTATCATTCTATCTATCGTCTGTCTGTCTGTCTGTCTATCTACCTATCTACCTATCTATCTATCTATCTATCTATCTATCTATCTATCTATCTATCTATCTATCTATCTATCTATCTATCTGTGTCGTTCTATCGTTTTATATATCATCTGTTGTTCTCTCTATCTGTTGTTCTATCTGTCTGTCTGTCTGTCTGTCTATCTATCGTTATATATATCATCTGTCGTTCTCTCTATCTGTTGTCCTATCTATCTATCTATCTATCTATCTATCTATCTATCTATCTATCTATCTATCTGTCTGTCTGTCTGTCTGTCTGTCTGTCTATCGTTCTATATATCATCTGTCGTTCTATCTATCTATCTATCTATCTATCTATCTATCTATCTATCTATCTACCTATCTATCTATCTATCGTTTTATATATCATCTATCTATCTATCTATCTATCTATCTGTCTGTCTGTCTGTCTGTCTGTCTATCTATCTATCGTTCTATATATCATCTGTCGTTCTCTCTATCTATCTATCTATCTATCTATCTATCTATCTATCTATCTATCTATCTATCTGTCTGTCTGTCTGTCTGTCTGTCGTTCTATATATCATCTGTCGTTCTCTCTATCTGTTGTTCTATCTATCTATCTATCTATCTATCTGTCTGTCTGTCTGTCTGTCTGTCTGTCTGTCTGTCTGCCGTTCTATATATCATCTGTCATTCTCTCTATCTATCTATCTATCTATCTATCTATCTATCTATCTATCTATCTATCTATCTATCTATCTATCTATCTATCTATCTATCTATCGTTCTATATATCATCTGTCGTTCTCTCTATCTGTTGTTCTCTCTATCTATCTATCTATCTATCTATCTATCTATCGTTCTATCGTTCTATCTATCTATCTATCGTTCTATCTATCGTTCTATCTATCGTTCTATCTATCTATCTGTCTATCTATCTATCTATTGTTCATTCGTTTTATCGTTTTATCTATCATTCTATCTATCGTCTGTCGATCTATCTATCTATCGTTCTATCTATCTGTCTATCTATCTATCGTTCTATATATCATCTGTCGTTCTCTCTATCTATCTATCTATCTATCTATCTATCTATCTATCTATCTATCTATCTATCTATCTATCTATTGTTCTATCTATCGTTCTATCTATCGTTCTATCTATCTAAAGTTGTTTACTATCCCTTTAAATATAAAAAAAAATATCTAAATAAAGTTTGTAAATAGCAGTTCACATAATCAAAGACACCTTAATTGAGGAACTTCTGGAAAATGAACTGACAAATACACGAAAAAAAATAAAGTGCTGTGTTTCTTAACTGACAGCTTTCATTTTATATATCTGAGCGCAGATTTGATTATTACTTAAACCTGTCACCTTAAATTATCATTTTAATAGTAACATCAGTATGGCAGGAACATGTCATTAGTCTTAAGAGCAAAGTATGAATCAGGTTTTTTATTTCTTTCATCTTAAGCAAGGCGACATCACTCCGTTTGCATTCAGCCAGTGATTACATGTCTAATGAAAACTATCTCAGTTGAATTTCCAAAGTAAATGCAATTTAAATATCTATTTATCTGTCTTTGAGAGTGGCTTTGAGCTATTAGTTCATGTGAGCAGGTCTGGCCTGTTAATTTTCTGCCTCTCCTTGAGCTCAGACGGAGTCGGGGAGGGACGCCGTTCCCCCAACGCCACCCTGAAACTCAGCAGTGGAAATGAATAATGCAGTCCGACCAACCCCCATCTCACACACACACACACACACACACACACACACACACTGCAGGGCCTGGAGCGCCGTGGGTTCAAGTGTATGCACTTGAGGGGCACCGTCAGTATCAGCACACAATTATCTGGTGAATTTGTACACTTTATTACAGGAGTTCCATTGGGCAAATAGTGTCACAACACAGAGACTGGCCCTTCAAAAGCATATTTAGCTAATAAGAGCAAATTAATTAGACTAGAATGAGCTTAGCAGGGGACACTGGTGGGCAGTGAGAGTGTATGTTTGATACAACACAGTTATGACATCTTAAATGCAATATTAGACTGATTGAGAAAGAGCGCAGGATGCTTTCATGCCAGAGAATGGATCCTATAAGTTAAAATATATTCTCATATCCAAGCTTAATATGCAGGGACAACTATAAGTAAACCATTTAGGTTGATTCCACTCAGTGGCGCTTGTAAAACATTTAAGAAACTCCATCTAGCTCAAGGATTTTCTCCTCCTCTTATCAGTGTGTCTACTGTACGTAATTACTATGGAGAAGAAGATGCCAGTTTCACTGTTATTGGATTAACCAACGGTGTTTGAAAACGTCTTTATTTTTACAGTTCCATTTGGTGAAGCTAATGGTGCAGAATTTTTTACATTTCACCTTTAAACATAAACAAGTTTTGTCCTCCTAAAGGAAAAATGGGCAAGCGTAAGGATTTGAGCAAGTTTGACAAGGGCCAAATTGTGATGGCTAGACGACTGGGTCAGAGCATCTCCAAAACTGCAGCTCTTGTGGGGTGTTCCCGGTCTGCAGTGGTCAGTATCTATCAAAAGTGATCCAAGGAAGGAACAGTGGTGAACCAGCGACAGGGCCAAGGCTCATTGATGCACATGGGGAGCGAAGGCTGGCCCGTGTGGTCCGATCAAACAGACGAGCTACTGTAGCTCAAGTAGTTAATGCTGGTTCTGATAGAAAGGTGTCAGAATACAGACAGACAGACAGATAGATAGATAGATAGATAGATAGATCAGAAAAATGCAGAACTGTTCAATTACAATTTATAATCTGCATTTGGGTTCTGTTTATTGTTGCATTGCACTTTAGAACAAAACCTTGTGTTTTCACATTATGTTCAAAACTCTTTGTCAAATGCCATGCTTTGACATTTGGTATTTGCATTAAAGATGCGTTGTGGTTTTGCTGCATCCACAGGGTCTCAGGGTCTCTTCCTGATAGGACTGGAGTTTACGGCCAGTGGGACCTTTGCTTAAAACCCTTAACAAACAGAGGTAAAGACGTGATGGGGGGGGGGGTTGGTGCTGCCTCCTGCCTGCCTGCCTGCTGTCTCACCTTCATGCTTTATCATGTGAAAGTCTGCTAACCCCATCACACAAACACACACACACGCCCATCCGATCTTGCTCGCAGCTACAGTCTTAAATCAAAGTGCGGACACGTGGCTGATGGGTGTTTGACACCGCTGAGCTCTTGTCACTGCTGAGTCAAAGTTGCCGGTCTGGTGTCCTTGTCTTATTCCCTCGTGTACAATCACTTGTTAATCTGTCCACAGGGCACAGCTGCCCCCTCATTGCCGAGATGTGCATACTGAACACAGCCTCAACAACTACCCACTCAATGGCAAGACTGCATGAACAAAAATACTCTTTAGAAACCGTTTGTTTGCTGCTTTAACATTCTGCTATAGCCTCGTTTTGTTGCAGTTTTCCTGAAGTATTATGAAGCCATTGTGATATAGTGATATATGAGTATAGTATATATATTAGTGCTGTCAGTTGTTTCAAGTTAAACATAATAATTAAAAATTAACTAATTCATTGTGATTAATCTTTTTATGAATGAAGGCCAGTATCACTGATACTAATACTGCTACTGATGTCTCTATGAAGTTTTTTTTAAACATTATTAATAGACAATCAACATTACAGTATAATTGAAAGCTATCAATTTCAACATTTATTAGGCTTTAAAAAAAGAACTTTTAATTTAATTGTTTATTGTGGCCTTCCAACCTGTTAGACAGAAATTGAATAAAGTTAACAAACACATTTTTTTGAATTGCATAAATTATAAATTAAGGATGGATGGATGGATGGATGGATGGATGGATCGATAGATCAGGACATTCACAGACATTCTCTTTTGTCTTGTCGCTCTTAAATGGTTTAAAAGCATTTGCATGAATAAGAGCGTGACCATATAATGTAACCCTATAGCCAAAGGATGATAGATAAATGGATGCTGCGTTAAATATATATATATATATATATTTTTTTTTAATTCATTTTGAAAGCTTAATTAAAAGTCAGACAATCACATTTTACCATGTGAACCACATCAGTGTGAGTACCATTGTGAATAATAGTTTTAGTGCTAACTTTTTGACAAGTATTTGTCAATTTTACCATCAAAACTTTGTGCACACAGAACAGTACTTGCATTAATCTGCTTTACATGCACTGTATTGCAAGAGATATGAAGAGTGCAAGCTGTTCTCTTTAGCCGCACTTACATTACATGGTTCAAGTGACCCAACTCCATTTTTTTTATTTCCCTCCCATGTGGCACAGATCGGATATGACCCACGAACTTGTAAGCAGGTAAAAAGCACATGGATTCCGATATTCTCAGACCGGTTTCAGGCCTTATTCATATGAGGAAATAAATCTGATATGAATCGGATACGTGCATTAGCGTCTGCCATGTAAGCGTACAGATCGGATATTTCCATCAATGCGAGTCGTACATTAGTGAAAAAGCAACGGTGGCGAATGACTGTAACTCAGGTGGACACCATATCTGATTTAGCATGAATTGCACATCCACATTCAAAAAACCATTTTCATTCCAACCAAAATTGGACCAAAAGCTAGTCAAAGTGGCAGTTTAGTGCTGGTACCATGTAGGGATAAAGCAAGATCCACTTTCTTACCATTTTTCAATACATCTTGAATGACTTACGATTAATGGTCTGGCTCTGGAATGTCATTTAATCAATCCTTCTGACTTTGTGACCTTGATTCCTGTTGTAGTGGCTTTGTGAGGGAGCAGGCCTCAGTCTTCTGCATGATTCTGTCTCCAATGAAAGATGTATTGAGCTAAGGCTGTTTCACATGCATACAGTTTTGCTCCTTTAAAAGAAATGTGGGACAAAATAATGTCATTGTCTTGTCAAAGCATAAATAATTCAGCCCCTCTCTGACACACAGCTTTCATATTGTAGCGTTCACTCTCAAAAACCCGGAATCACTTTGCCGTTTCTTCTCCTTTATTCATGACAAACTTGCATTGAAACTTTAAATTAATTATGAAAACAAAAAATAGATTTAGTTCCTGTCTGAGAATCCCCCATACCCTAACAATGCCCTCGGTGCGCCTTTCTGTCATAAAATCAAAATGAAAGACAAATGGAAAGACTGAAGGCAAGAGCGTGGAGAGTTCCTCTCCAAAACTTAACCTCATCATCTCAAGAACAAAGGTGACGGAACATCAAAACAAGGACGGGATACATCGTGATGTATTTTTCCACTTGATGAGCGAGTAAGAAAAGTCTTCTTGTGACTATCAAACATATATATATTTATTATTATTATTTTCTCTTCGGTGGGACGTGGGCACATGCGATCGAAAGTCAGCTGGGAGGAGGGGCATGAATACATTTTTAATTTGCTCAGCAAGGACGAAGGTTTGCTGCTCAGATGTTTCATGCGTCTCAAAGCCAACTTCAGCAGCAGTGTCTCTGAAATCCCACGTGGTCCAAGGAAAACAATCAAAGTGATGAGCAAAATCCGAGCATGCAGTGTGACGCCATGAAACTCAGGCACTTTGATGGAGGCAAATGACAGATATTCCCCAAACCATTGTTAGATTTATGTTAGGCTGTAGCACCTGTGATTCAGATGAGGCCTGTTGTAGTCTATTGTGGACGCGGAGCTACCCTGAGATGATCGTAGTTTACAACTTAAAAAAATTGTGGCATTGTTACTTTTTCTTAGCACCATAAAATGAACTTTCACTTTTTTGACTTTTGACTGGATCTTCTCTTGTCCATGCTATTCAGTGAATGTGTGTGTAATCAAGTGAACTTGTGTGTTTGGTTTGCCTTGGTTCGTTTAGTCCAGACCAAAAGAAAAAACATTTAGGGTGCTTTCACACCTGGCTCGTTTGGAGCACTTGTTTCGGAACCTGGTGCGTCTTCTCACTGCAGGCAATTGTAAGGCAATTTGGATCCGCAACCAAAACAATCGCTCTGAGATCGCCTGAAGGAGGTGGTCTCGGCCTTATTGCAAACAAACTCTAGAGCGGTTCGGTTGAGGTGAGAAAGCAATCCGACCCAATGGACCAATTAACCTATCATAATTCATAACGGCAAATGTGAATATAAAAAGCAGCGGTGTCTGATTCTGTAAATGAGCACATTAGTTATCACAATTGAAAACTTAAAATGTTGCGTAATTGATCGTCTCTGTGAATTGCAAGAATATTGTCCCAACAAAGCCTTGCTTCCTGCTCTAACTGCATTATATAGACTGTATAATAATGCAGGAATGGCTGCTACATCCGTATAGTGTTCGCGTGTGTGTCAGTGTGACAGTTACAAATAAGCCACAATATAAACTTGTGCAGCGACCTTGTCAATCATCTTGATGGATGACGCAGAGGAAACTCTGACCAATAAGAGGACAAGATAAGAGGAGTTTTACTCGCATGTGACTTTCATAAACACATTTTAGTATGCTTTGAAATGTTGCCTTGTGAAAGCAAACCGAACCCAGAAGAAAATGCAATATTGTAACAAATTAAGTCCCTCTTTCAGAACAAAGCAAATGAGCTACAGGTCTGAAAATGCACTTAGTCCTGGTCCACTTAGTGTTCAGATAGCCATTTTTATCACCGAACCTAAGATACCAAACCTAAAGGCATAGGGATACGATCTAATTGGTCAGCTTTTGACATATTGCCTATTTTGAGACGGAACTTACCGAACATCCAAAACAATGCTGTGTGCTGGGCTAAATGCGCTCGTTGTATGTGCGTAGCCTACATATGATTGCATTTTGACCAGCTGAGACCTCATGAAGAGCTTATAAGATGTGTAAAGGAGTCAAAACAGTGGCAGGAATCCCTCCGTCACACACAAACCAAGATCTGCGTCGAGACACAGCTCTGACGCCTGTACCGAACTCTGATGGACAACATTGCGACTATGACAAGGAAAAACAGGTATGTGTGAGCATTCTGTCCTTTTGAGCAGACCGAGACCCATCTTTTCAACGGTCTCGATCCGCTTGTTTGGTGCGTACCAGGGTTCAGATGGCAGCATTCACACTTTTTTCAAATGAACCGCACTAACAGAGCCGTTGCACCAGGGTTCGTTTTAATCCAACCAAACATGCCACGTGTGAACAAACCCTTAATATTAGAGTTCTTTTAATCAAATGTCTAGTCTGCTTTACTTGACAAGTTGATTTCAGTGAATGTAAGAATGAAACACACAAATTGAATTCCAAAAAAGCGCAAATGGGACTGGAAAGCTCTGCGCATGATCTACTGACAACGCGCAAATTAAAGTACACAGACGCAGCTGTATATAATGACCAGCGCAATCTACCAGTTAGCATCTAGTTTGATGCTGCGTTCCAGGCAAGCTGTAATCAGTGTTTTTCCAACCTTCTACCCGTGAAAGTGCACTGGAACGGCAGTCAAACCTGCGACTTCCCACCCGTGAACTCGCACTAGATCGATGTACTCCCAGTTACGCACTCTGACGTCACATAGCACGCGAAACAACAATGGCAGCCCCTACGGATGCTGTGTTTATGAAAGTCGTACACAGTGATACCTAAAATAAAAGGTATAACAGCTTCTCTTGCTTTATGCACCATTTTTTCTCCCGTTTCCCTCAAATAAGCAAGGAGTAAGCACCTTTGGTGATAGAAATTATTGTAAATGAGCATAAGCCCCGTACGGTCTGCTTTGTTTACATCTAGCTACCACAATAACTTGCGCTCAGGCAGTTTGGCAGACTTTGCCTGGAACACTACAAAGTCGTGAGTCGTGGTTTGAAGTCGTAACTTACGGCTCAAAAACTCAAAAACCTGCCTGGAACGCAGCATAAGACATGCTTTTTGGGCGTTAAATAATGGTGCAAATACCCGTAAATTAACTAGCGCAAACCTTAGTAAATCACTTTGCATGATTTATTTAAATACTCTCCTCCCATACATTTTCCGTCTGAAAGGGAAACTCTTAACTGCTTATGCAATAAGGTTAGACATAAAAATAACCCCGTCCATGCCTTTTCAGCGCAAATGTTTCACTGCATGTTGTAAATCTTGACAGTAGGGTTTGGTTTGCGCTGGCGCAAGACCTTAGACTGGGAAACTATGGACCAGGTTGAATGAGTTACGTTAGACTTTTCACTCCATTGTGGACCAACACAGATATGATGTCCCCAACATTTCTTGCCTTTGCTGGTCTCTTCCTGTGTTCTTATTTAGTATTCCCTCCACTTTCACATGTTTTCCATGCCAGACAACCTGTCTCTCCTGCCCAAGTCAGCTTCAAATAATTAGCCTACAGTAATGTGAAGTCCTGTTCTGGAGCGAGGAGCAACTTGAAAGCAGCAAACATGAATCATGTATAGCTTCATTTTAAACTGCTTTGTAGACAAACACACTTGCAAAGTCAGCTTCTGAAGAGAATGCAAATCCCTGTTCTGCTGCCCTAAGCTCGGTTTTAATGTGCTAAAACGAATGAGGACAGGCCTTCTTAAACAGGTCTTTAAATGTGTCGTTACCTGTCACGCGGACCCGATCGTTAAAGGTGAGGTATTTTCTGTTTGCATGCTTTTTTTAGCCATTCCTTTGTCATCCTGAAAAATAAATGACGCAGAGAATGATGGAGAATGTTTTAAGATTGAGGGCACTCAAGCAGCAATTAAATTTGACTCTAGGGGAAATTATCTACAAAAATGGGACATGGGCATGGCGTGTGGTCAAATGGCTTTTCCTTGTTCTCTTTCCGTGTACTTCTTGTGTACCACTTTGCCACACAAAAACTTTCTATTTAAAAAAAGAAAAAAGCATCCCACCTTACTAGGGAATCTCTAGGCACCTCACAATTCGATTCGATTACAAATCAGAGGGCTGTGATGCGATGATAAAACGATTATCAATGCATCTTTTATTCTATACAGATTTTATTTTTTCTCACTTGGTACTTTTAAAGCAAAGTATTTGTAATGACCCATAATGAATTTACTTCCAATATCTTTAATTAATAAAACAAATGGAAGGGATTTTACAAGTCAACAGGAAGGTTACATTTGCCAGAATATGTCCCAACATTGCAAAAAACCAACAGGAAAAGTGTCTGTAGCAGCATAAATTAATACAGACTTCAGCATATTCTGAATCACTAACAAAGTAATAACCAACACCCTCCTATTATGTGCAATGAGCAATATAATCCTTCAGACAAAAAATTAAATAAACATTTTGCTGTATACCAAAATGAAAGCTTTTATACAAAAATATAGAATTATGTACCAGCAGCTCTCATACAAAAGTAATGCTTGTGGAATTCAGCATATAACTAGTAACATACACTCACCTAAAGGATTATTAGGAACACCTGTTCAATTTCTCATTAATGCAATTATCTAATCAACCAATCACATGGCAGTTGCTTCAATGCATTTAGGGGTGTGGTCCTGGTCAAGACAATCTCCTGAACTCCAAACTGAATGTCAGAATGGGAAAGAAAGGTGATTTAAGCAATTTTGAGCGTGGCATGGTTGTTGGTGCCAGACGGGCCGGTCTGAGTATTTCACGATCTGCTCAGTTACTGGAATTGTCACGCACAACCATTTCTAGAGTTTACAAAGAATGGTGTGAAAAGGGAAAAACATCCAGTATGCGGCAGTCCTGTGGGCGAAAATGCCTTGTTGATGCTAGAGGTCAGAGGAGAATGGGCCGACTGATTCAAGCTGATAGAAGAGCAACTTTGACTGAAATAACCACTCGTTACAACCTAGGTATGCAGCAAAACATTTGTGAAGCCACAACACGCACAACCTTGAGGCGGATTGGCTACAACAGCAGAGGACCCCACCGGGTACCACTCATCTCCACTACAAATAGGAAAAAGAGGCTACAATTTGCACGAGCTCACCAAAATTGGACAGTTGAAGACTGGAAAAATGTTGCCTGGTCTGATGAGTCTCGATTTCTGTTGAGACATTCAGATGGTAGAGTCAGAATTTGGCGTAAACAGAATGAGAACATGGATCCATCATGCCTTGTTACCACTGTGCAGGCTGGTGGTGGTGGTGTAATGGTGTGGGGGATGTTTTCTTGGCACACTTTAGGCCCCTTAGTGCCAATTGGGCATCGTTTAAATGCCACGGCCTACCTGAGCATTGTTTCTGACCATGTCCATCCCTTTATGACCACCATGTACCCATCCTCTGATGGCTACTTCCAGCAGGATAATGCACCATGTCACAAAGCTCCAATCATTTCAAATTGGTTTCTTGAACATGACAATGAGTTCACTGTACTAAAATGGCCCCCACAGTCACCAGATCTCAACCCAATAGAGCATCTTTGGGATGTGGTGGAACGGGAGCTTCGTGCCCTGGATGTGCATCCCACAAATCTCCATCAACTGCAAGATGCTATCCTATCAATATGGGCCAACATTTCTAAAGAATGCTTTCAGCACCTTGTTGAATCAATGCCACGTAGAATTAAGGCAGTTCTGAAGGCGAAAGGGGGTCAAACACAGTATTAGTATGGTGTTCCTAATAATCCTTTAGGTGAGTGTACATCTGCTCTTATACACAAATAAATAACATAGCCTAAGACTTATGACTTAACTAAATCCTGTGCACAGACAAATGTTTTGCTGTATACCACAATCAAAAACAGCTTTTATGAAATGAACATCTGAACACTAAATTAACACCTGCAGAGAATGCGGACGCAAATCCTTGACCATAAAATTTGCGATAGAGTTTGTGGTTTGTGGAAACGTGTAATATGGTTTCTCATGTTTGTCGTGTTTCGAAAATGTTTTAGTTTAGTTTGACACAACTTGCATGTAGTGTGGCTCATGTCCAGGTAATTTTCCCCTTGAACTTCATAGAAGCCAAAGTGCTTCCATACGCTAGATTTTAATGCAGAGGGTGCTGGTCGGTTTTCTCGCTCAGCCATCATGCGTCTCTGTTATGTGCATGCCACAGACTTCCCACGCTTCAGAGTTGCGCCTTTTGCGTTCCGTCAACATTACGTTATCAACATTTAGAATTTTTTTTTTTTGACATTTGTGAATCGACTCAGAATTGTCCACGTCCGCATCGCGATACATCTAAGAATCAAATTTCCCCCCCACCCCTACACCTGACCACCTTTTCAAGCCTCTCACCATGAAGTCCACTGACCATTGAACAGTTTTAATCTTTCCAATGTAGTGCTCTTGTTACACATAATCATGTACTAACATAGTAAACTACATTTCATATTTTCTTAAAAAATTATGAGTGGTGCTTGTCATTCTAAAAAATGCTAGGGTGTTGCTATATGCAGTTACTAGGTGGATGTTGGGGTGTAGTTGATGGTTTCTAGGATGCCACTATGTTGTGAGTGGTTGATATGTGAGTGCTATGGTGTTGTGGGTGGTTGGCTGCTATGGTGTTCTATGCAATTGTTAGGTGGATTCTAGGATGTTGTCAGTGATTGCTAGGGTGTTGTGGGTGGTTGCTAGGGTGTTGCTATGCAATTCTAAGGTGGATTCTAGGATGTTGTCAGTGATTGCCAGGGCGTTGCTAGGATGTTGTGGGTGGTTGCTATGCAATTGCTAGGTGGATTATAGGGTGTTTTGGATTGTTGCTAGGATGCCACTATGAAGTTGTAAGGTGGATGCTACAGTGTTGTGTGTGGTTTCTAGGGTGTTTATATGTAGTTCCAAGGCAGATGCTAGGATGTTGTGGGTAGTATGTTTGCTGATGCAGTGTTGCTATGCAATTGTTAGGTGGATTATAGGATGTTGTCAGTGATTGCTAGAGTGTTGGGCTGGTTGCTAGGGTGTTACTATGCAATTGCTAGGTGGATGATAGGGTGTTGTGGATGGTTGCTAGGATTCCACTATGAAGTTGCAAGGTGGATGCTGCAATGTTGTGGATGGTTGCTTGGTGGGTTATATGGTGTTGTGGGTGGTTGCTAGGGTGTTGCTCTACAGTTCCTAGGTGGATGCTAAAGTGTTGTTAGTGTTTGCTAGGGTGTTTCTATGCAGTTGCTAAGTGGATGCTAGGGTGTTGTTGATTGTTGCAAGGATGCCTCTTTGAAGTTGCAAGGTGGAAACTACAATGTTGTGGGTTTTTGCTAGACAGGTGCTATAGTGTTGTGGGTGGTTTCTAGGGTGTTGCTATACAGTTCCAAGATGGATGATATGATGTTGTAGGTGGTTGCTATGGTTTTGCTATGCAATTATTAGGTGGATTCTACTATGTTTTTAGTGATTGCCAGGGTGTTGCTATGTGGGTGGTAACTAGGGTGTTTCTATGCAATTGCTAGATGGATGATTTTGTGTTTTGGATTGTTGCAAGGGTGCTGCTAGTGTTGATATGAGTGTAGACATTTTGTAAAATAAGTAGTAGATCTATATATTGTATTTTATTATATTGTCATGCTTAGATGGGCATTGAGACTTTTTTCAATAGTCTATGGGTCTGTTTAACTGTTTTCATATGGTTTATCTCAAATCATCTGGTTTGAGGACTCGCTCATGTCTGTAGCTTAACCAGCACAGTTAAACCAAAGTGTGTGGGGTTTGTTCAGATCAGCAACTATGACTTTATTAGTGATGCTCACCTTAGGAAACACCACTAATTAAAATTGCAGTAAATATATAGTTTAATTAAATAATGTTGCACAAAACAATATTACTCGGGATGTGCAATGTACTAAGATAACTACTAATGTTGCTGATTTTGTCATATATTTTTATGGTGTCCAATAGTTGCTTTGGGAGTTTTGAAAATGGGCTATGACTATTTAACATGTGAAGGACATTTTTAATTACTATTTTTGTTTTTGGCTCACACAAAAGGATTTTAACATTTCATGAAGCAAAGTGATTTGGTCAAGATATATCCAACCTTACAGTATATCACCCTAATAGCCACTGTTAAATACACAGGAGTATTATGTTGTCAAGGTTGTATTTGGTACTGTAACACATAACAAAACTGTTTTAGCAATTAAAAGTCAGGAGCTAAATTAACTTCCCTTTTTTCCAGAATATCAATAATTGTGCGTGTGCAAGAGTTTGTGCCGATTAGAGTGAGGGCTGTTTTTATAATTGCTTTTCTCCCCGTGGCAGTGAGGGCCCAGAGGGTCAGATCTGAAGAACCGGAGCGGGTTCTCCAGGGGAACCGCACGGGACCTGCAGACGCAGATTAATTGTGTGAGGTTCTGGGGCTTTAATTTGCAGGGGAGGAAATGACTGTGTAACCTAATTAAACACTGACTTGTTTCAAATATCTGTCCAGCTGCAACCCGAACGCAGCGTCGCACAATGTCGCCGCCCGTAATTGCCTTGTATGCATGAGGAAAGCGAAAGGGTGGGATTCAGGGGGGCAACGGGGTGCGGATGACACCGAGAAGGGGGTACAGTCTGATTTCCTCAAGTGATCAATTTAAGGGAAAACTCTGTTGCTCTTAAAGGCAACATCTTTAGCGCAGACGGCAACCCATCACTAATTAGGATCTGCATTTATGAATGTACGATCATTGTGCACAGCTGGAAATCTTTTATAGGAACATACTGGTCTGGGATTATGGGACGCCATGGATAAAAAGGTCTGCAGTAGTACATCATGGGATACCTATAATCATGATCAGGTCAAATAATGCCAAACCTTAAATCTAAATTTTAGTAAATATAAATTAAAGTTCAAGCTTAATGTTTTAACACTTACATTCACATATTTAGAGGAATTAATTTATATATATATATATATATATATATATATACATACATACAAATTATTTGAACAAAAACTTCTATGTTAGATGCGATTAATCACAATTAATCGATTTGATAGCCCTAATATATATATATATATATATATATATATATATATATATATATATATATATATATATATATATATATACAATACAAATGTATTGCTTGACTAGCACACACCTCATGATTTCATATTGTGTTTTTGTCCTTTTCGGTTCTTGACAGATCTCCAGATGATTACTATTACTGTATGGAAAATAATATGAAAAATAACAGCATGCAGATTTGGCACTTAATGAGGGGACGGCATTTGTAGTGGTATATGATTTTCATTTGTAAGTGAATTATTGCTTTAATATTGATGGTCATGATATATGGCGGATCATACTGAGTGTCTGATTGTGTCTGATTATCCTCTCTGTATCTGTCAGGACGGGAGGAGTGATTCCAGCGTAAGCCCTTTCCTACTGCCTGGCTCAGGGCTCGCCCCCAGCTGGACGCTGGAGACTGGTCCTCGGGGACACGGAAGGGCTCTCTGTTCGAATCCGTATCGATCCGTGATGCTGATGAAAGAACCCACTGGTCACCTTGAGCTCTGCGTATCCCGCGGCAGCACTGCAGCCCCCCGTGTCACTTTAGTCAGACCAAGAGGCTCCGGGGCATAAGAGGTGTGTGTGTGTGTGTGAGAGAGAGAGAGAGAGAAAGAGGCAGAGGTGAGGTGGTCAGTGAGGAATAATGATACAACTGTGGTTACTGTTTTAATATTGCATTTTGCAAGAGAAAAAAAACCCTTCATAAAGTTATACTTTGCTTGTTATTATGTGTTCAAAACCTATATAACTTTTTCACTTCTGCCCCTCCAGTGAGTTGTTAAACTGACTCATTGAACATTCAGATTCAAATATAGACTACTTTTTTGATCTTTTCAACTTTTTTGAGACTTGAAAAGTCCTTTTTGAGTTTCCATTTATTCTAACTGCATGGAATAACCAGTACAATTATTCTAAATGTATCATTCTGTCATCCAATGAAGAAAGAAAATCTATATAACTTTTTCACTTCTCTCCCTCCACTAAGCTGGTGACTATTTTAGTAATAATCGGATAATTGAAAGAATAATACTTTCAGGACTACTTTTATGATAATTTTATTGTGCTTTTGCATCTTTCTTGAGGCTTTAAAATTTCCTGTCCACATTTATTCTAATTTCCATTGAATAATCAGGAAATTCTACAAAATATCTTATTGTCTTCCAAGGAAGAAAGTAAATCATACAGGTTTTACACAATAATTAGGGACAGAATTTTTTTTTTTTTTTTTTTGTATAACTAATCCCTATAACACAGCAAGAAAAATTACACTAATTACTAATTTATTTGATGCCAAATGAACAAAGCTGATTAAAAAAGTATCTTAAAGTTTCCCATTTGCATGAGAATGCAATGCCTAAGCATGAAACTATGCATGACCGGATATTGCATTTTGCAAAAAAAAGTTTGCAAAGTTATGATAAAGTACAAGCAATATAAGTTACACTTTGCATCTATTTGTGCTGTCGAGAAAAACAAAACGGGTAAAAACCTCAGAGAAGCAGAGTAGATCAGAACACCATCAGATCAGTTTTCCCAATGCCACATCTCCAGACAGATCCCTGATCATACGCACCGAGCTGCTCTACGGGGAATATAATTACTTTTTTCACCAGTGACGAGTGATGCAGGTTTAAACAGAGGTGCTGGGAGAAACGTGGACGATTGATCAGCGGTGATGCCTCCCATTTGAAGATCACAGACGAGACAAAGAAAAGCTAAGTAGGACGGCGTTGGACGCTCCCAAAACGCAAGGCGGGTTAAGGGAAAAAAAGAGTATAAATGAAAAGGAACAGAGGGAGAAGGCTTGGGAATTAAGTAAAATATAATTAATGACAGCCGTCTGAAACTTAACTGTATCAGAAATGTGTTTTAATCGCGCAAAAGTACATCAGGAGCGTCGCACGCGGGGTAGTCATATGGCTCTGGGCGAGTGAAGAATTAACTACCAGCACTTGAGTACAGCTGGAATATCTGCCTCCTCCCCGTCATCCCAACTCTGGGAGTTTGTTGTTTGCGGCCTTATGGGAACGAGACGGAGAGGAAAATACTTAATGTGCTTCCGACTGTTGGCTATAGTCGCGCCTTAAAAGAGGAAGAGATACCGAGATTGATCTTGGGAGCGCAACATGGGACTCCGGTAAAGGAGTCATGGCGAGCTATTGGACAGCTGGGAGATCTCCTCTGAGATCACAGACCATATTGAGGTGGAATAAACTCCCGTCTTTGTGCTTTGTCACTATCAGGACCTTGTCCCACAACCTTGAACACATATTCCCTTGGTAAAGTCACCTGGGAAAAATTACAGAGGGAAAGGTTTGTTCTCTATTCCTCTTTTTGTTGGAGCCGAGGTTTAATCTACTACCCAATACTAGAGACTCATTTTTTAATATCTCCCCGGAGCACTGGCGGGTTAAAAGGCTTCCCAAAAATACACCACATGATCAGCAGAAAAAAGATTTCTAGATAACTTTTATATGTTTTAGATTTGATTTATTGGCCTGAAATGGCTCTTTAAATTGATGTGATAAATTTGAAAGTGTCATTCACATCCTGTGTATTAATATTAGATTTCCCAAAAAAAATTTAATTGTCTCTTTTTTGCAAATACTTTGCATTAATCATCTAGTAGAATATTAAGAAAGTGAAATAAATGTAAAGTGATTAATCAAAACTAGATTAGCGTTTTTCTGAAGGAAATCCAAACGAGCGCATTATAAAATGGTGCTTTAAGATGTAAGTCTTTGTTTCTGTGTAAATGAGCCATTGCATGTGTCCTTACAAATTAAGCGTACATTAAGCTAATTGAACTTAATTAATTGGGAAAGAAAAATAAAAAAAATGTAATCTATATTTTGATTTATGCATTTGATTTTTTTTTTTTTTTTTTTTTTAAACCTTTTCTGAAGATGATGGGAGTGGTGCTTTCCCATTCAACACCACAATGATAGACCATCTACGATCGATATGCTTTTGAGAAACACAGTCCAGGTTGGTCGTTTACTAGTCCAAATCAAAAGGGTCCACACCCATGTCTTTATGATATACAGTCAAAATGTATTCAGATACCTTCAATATTTCTCGCATTTCTCAAAATTGATCACAGTTTATTCGCTATAGTTTAGAAAATGGTAATAACATATGACAAGAACTCAGAGTTAAACTGTGTCAGAACAAATTTATCTTGATAACGTCAGATAACTTTGATAGAAAGTTATGTAATGGATTACAATCAACCAATCAGCTGTTAAATTTAAGTACACAATTAGATAATACCAATTTAGGTCAACCAATGACCAAGCAATGCTTCATTTTGTTCAGTCTGTGGTGTAAAAGCTCGCATTAGCAGTTAAAGAAAAAACACTTAAGCAAAACATGGTCAGGTCAAAGTGTCTGAATAACTTTGGTCCCAAATTTGTATAAATTGTACTGGTAGTCCACAGTATGAAGAATTCTTTGGGTATAATATGTCACAGTTTACTTTATTTTGCTATCCTCACTTACATTAATGAATATAGTGTCCTGCACCCACTAGTAAAACATATGTAGTGTCTGAATAATTTTTGGTTTGACTATATATAACTCGAGTCGCCCGTTTTATCATCTGCCAGGCAAAAAGTCTGATCTCCTAAAAAAAATTAACAGCTCTCAACAAAGACGCATAGTAAAATTCATGCCAGTAGCACAAATTTAAGGAAAACACTTTTGCTGATATTGAGGTGGATACGGGTAGGGTTAGGGACAGGTGTGGTGGTGTGGGTAAGTTTAAGGGTAGGGTTGGTGTAAGGGAAGGGTCAGCAGTGTAATTATAAATGTAACTACAGAAATTAATTACAGATGTAATTACATGCAGGTCATTTTTAAAATGTAAGTACAATGTAAAAACATGTATGTACACAATAAGTGCATTGTACCAAATGATTAATTTAAATGGTAGTACATTGTAGTTGAAGACACCTAATATAAAGTGGGTCCATTTTGTTATAGTGTTATTATAGTAGTATTAATTGTTATAATGTTAATACATTTATATAATTATTATTATTTTTTATTTTATTTTATTTTAAATTTTTTGGAAAGATGCTTTAATAATGATCTTTGCTTTAGCAGGCAATTTTTGGCAAAATGCAAAGCAAATGTGTTTTACGTTGTATGTGTTTTAGGACAAAGCAGATCCAAGCATCTATAAGATGCACTGTGAAAAGAGGCGCAAAAGCAACAAATCCCCCCCCCCCCCTCACTGCTAACCGTGATCTTTCAGGCACTCTGAGACAGGGGGTCCAGCTGGGACTCTACCCAGGACCGCATCTCTTTCATGGGCAAACGCTGCTTCACCTGCCCCCCAATCACCCCCCCCACCCCCATCCCCACCCCACCCCCCCTCTTACCCGATCCCCTGCCATCACAAATCCCACAATCCTCCCCCCGGCTTCCCAACCCCTCCAACCGTCCCAGCTGAGCTTTGCTAATCAGTATGGCGACGAGAGACAAGACTTGGTTAATTCGGCCAATTAGACCCGAGCATTGTTTGTGGCCAGCGACATTTTGTATTCGTGAAAATGTGTGGAGTGTAAAACGTGCCCTGGAGCGACGGAATGATAGTGCCGCGGATCTAGCCACATGTCAACAAAACACATGCAGGGGTGAAGGGGCCGATCGTGTGTGTGTGAATATGTGCATGTGCTTTCAGAGAGGATTTTCAGAATATACACTAGTGGTTAAAAGTCTGGAGCAAGTAAAAAAAAAAAAGTATGGTTTTGAAAAAAGTCTCTTATGCTCACCAAGGCTGAATTTATTTGATCATAAATCAGTAAAAACAATGATATTGTGAAATTTCAATGTATGAATTTTTAATATATTTTAAAATGTAATTTATTCCTATGATGTCAAAGCTGAATTTTCAGCATCATTACTCCAGTCTTCAGTGTCACATGATCCTTCAGAAATCATTCTAATATGCTGATTTGCTGCTCAGTTATGATCAAATATTAATGGTGCTTGAGTAAAAATGGTTCTTTTAATTATCAGTGTTGAATATTTTTGTGGAAACCATGAAGATTTATTTGAAATAAAACTTGTAATATGAATTGACAGAATTGACAGTTTGCTGAATAAAAGTATTACATTTAAAAAATAAATAAATAAAAGTCTTACTGACCCCAGACTTTTAAATGGTAGTGTATTACAGTTTCCGCAAACAATATTAAGCAGCAAAAACTAATCAAAGTGCCTTATTACTTTAATAAAACATTTAATATGCATTAAAAATCAAAGACACCATTTTATTAAAACATTTTATTAATGCCACAAATAACGATCCGCTATGGGAGCAGCGCAGTGATGGTCGAACAGGTGTTTTGCATCATAACTGTTACTATATATATATAACTGTGTAATTTAGCATGCTGGAACACTGTATTGACCAATCAGGATCCAGGACCATTTTATAATAATGTATACGGTGCACTGCCTCTCTTTCCTCTCTCTCTCTCTCTCTCTCTCTCTCTCTTTCTCTTTTGTAGGAGCGAGTTAGCGGAGAGGTCTTGGTGGCAGATGGGCAGGAGTATCAGGGATTGACTAATCCCAAATCTGCCGTCTCCTCACCACACCGAAACCAGGGGAGAGGCACGAGCCAGCTGCCACATAGACGCCTTTCATGCTCGTCTGCACACAACAGCTGCAGCAGGCCTGCCTGCTTGCTTCTAAATTATTAAACATCTTTTTAGTTTGTTCCAGATGCAGAGCCCGATGTGCTTATGGAGGCCTTTGTGCATTTTACATACCGTTCCTTTTCCCCTCCTCTCATCAGAATGCTGTTTGTAAAAGTCATTATCCCATCTGCACCACAAGTTTGGACAAAACAGCCCAAGACGAATCCAGCTCGTTCCTCCATTCCGGGACAATTTGGGAGTTGAGGATGACAGCGATGATGGAGGGCTGCAGGGGTTTGGTTCTGCCGCCTCCGAATGCCGAGGCCACCTGTAAGCCGTCTCGGTCGCTGCTCCGGGGCGGCAACAGGAGTTTTGCAAGTAAGATTTCATCCTTTAGAAGGCGGCTTAAGAAAGAATGAGCCTCTTTCACACACAGGTTGAAATAATCTGCTTCTCATGGAGTCTTTCCCCCAAAGGCAGGCCAGCAATGGCTGGCCTATTATTGCTGTGAAAAGGCGCTAGAGTCCTGAATATTCATCAGAGAGATGGAGGGGGCACAGAAAAGAGCTCAAAAATCCCATCGCACTTATGGTCAGCTAATGTACTAGGAAAATGATAATATAGACGTGCAAAGAAAAATGTTTCATTTTTTTTTTATGCACACTGCATGTTATTCCAAAGCAACAAAATTTATAACTGCCTCTGAAACAACTTTTCTATATCGATGCCCTTTTATTTTTCAAGGACCTGTAACTTTTCATAATCAAATCAATTCCCAATAGATAAAAAGATAAAACTTTATTTTACATTACCTGTACTTACAGTTTACCAACCTAAGAAAGTACTGGGTAATATACGGTAACTACATGTACTGTAAAAATAAATATATATATATATATATATATATATATATATATATATATATATATATATATATATATATATATATATATATATATATATATATATATATATATATATATATATATATATATTTATATTTATATATATTTATATATATTTTGTTGGTTTAACTTAAAAAAAAAGTAAGTTACATGGTTGCCTTCATTTTTAGTTAATACAACAAAGGAGATTATTAACAAATTGTCATAACAAATAATGAAAATATTTTTGGTAACACTTCATTTTACAGTGTCCTTGTTACATATGTTACATGTACTTACCATAGTAATAACAGTAAATTATGCATAAATACATGCAACTAACCCTCAACCAAAACCTAATCATACCCTAACCCTAAAGTAAGTACATGTAGTTAATTACTATTACTCAGTACTTAAATATATAATTACACTGTAACAATGACACCGCAAAATAAAGTGTAACCATATTTTTACAGTGTGGGTTAAGGTTATCTTTAGGGGTAGGTTCAGGGATAGTACCTAGTTATTACCCACTTATTGAAATTACTAATAAGTCAAGTCACCTTTATTTATATAGCGCTTTATGCAGATTGTTCAGACTGTACAGGCGCTCTGGAGAAAACAGTGATGTCATCGCCCAGCTCAGTTCAATTATCATAGTGTCAATGCGGGCAGATCAGTAATATAGTAGAATATTTATTTGGATTTTTTGAATAATAAGTACATAGTATGTATGTGGGGAAGAGGACTGTAAAATAAAGTGTGGTTACACTTTTTTTTAAGGTGTCCTTGTTACAGTGTAACTAGGTATTTAAGTACTGAGTAATAATAATGAACTACATGTACTTACTATAGGGTTATGGTTAGGATTTGATTGAGGGTTATTTGCATGTAATTATGCATAAATTACTGTTATTACTATAGTAAATATATGTAACATATGTCACAAGGACAAAGTGTTACCATAAAGTACTACAGTCATATATTTTTCTCAAATTTCTATTTCACTTCACATTACAGAAATAAAATGGATTGCAAAAGCCATGTGGAACTTAAGTTATGTCTGTTTTAATCATTGTGTTTTGACACACATTTTGTATTTTATTTTTTAATTTAGAAAACAAAACAAAATGGACTAGAGAAAGATGGCGAGGAAGACAAAGGGAATGTTTTGAGTGATTTGGCATGAGTTTGGATTGAAGTTAATAAGCATGCGAGAGGCCCGACGAGAGAACCGCGGCTCTTACCGTCTCCCCCCGCCCGTCCAGACTGGATCTCCAGATGAGTCCTCCACGGCCCACACACACCAGAGACGAATCTGGATCCTCCACTGGAGCCACTACACCTGTTGTTTTCAGGAGTCAGAAAAAGATAGACACTCATGCTCGGAGACCGTATGGAAGGGTGAGAACAGGCAATGTGTTTTGTTGCTAAAGCCAAAAAAATATTGGTGCATTATGGTAAAAATATTTAGTCATTAAAGGGATAGTTCACCCAAAAATGAAAACTACCCCATGATTTACTCACCCTCAAGTTATCCTAGGTGTGTATGACATTCTTCTTTCAGACGAATACAATTAGAGTTATATAAAAAAATGTCCTGGCTCTTCCAAGCTTTATAATGGCAGTGAATGGCAGCCCAAAATTTTAAGCCTAAAAAAGTGCATCCATCCATTATAAAAGTAATCCACACGGCTCGGGGGGGTTAATAAAGGTCTTCTGAAGGGATGGGTTTTTGTAAGAAAAAAATTTTTTTTTAACACGTTAGATAGTAAAATATCTAGCTTCCGCCGGACCAACTTCTGTATCCAATTTACGAAAAAAACGTAACTGGCGCTGATGACGTAGGACGTAGCGTAAGAACGTTTTCAACTCCGAGAGGCGTTACACTTTCTTCGTAAGTTGAATATGGAAGGCGGTCTGCCGAAACCTAGATATTTTTCTTTATAAAGTTTTAAATATGGATATTTTTCTTACGCAAACCCATCAATTCACTTCAGAAGACCTTTATTAATCCCCCCGGAGCCGTGTGGAGTACTTTTATAATGGATGGATGCACTTTTTTGGGCTGCCATGCACTGCCATTATAATGCTTGGATTAGCCAGAACATTTTCAAATATAACTCCAATTGAAGACATCCGAAAGAAGAATGTCATATACACCTAGGATAGCTTGAGGTGAGAAAATTATGGGATAATTTTCATTTTTGAGTGAACTATCCCTTTAAGAATACTTCATTAAAAGTCCCATTAAAAACATTAAAGAAATCAGAACTGACTCCTTAATATGCACTTTAATAAAAGAAGTCTCTTCTGCTCACCAAGGCTGCATTTATTTGATCAGTAAAAACAGCAATATTGTGAGATATTTTTACAAATCTAAATAACTGTTTTCTGTGTGAATATATTGTAAAATGTAATTTATTCCTGTGATCAAAGCTGAATTTTCAGCATCATTACTCCAGTCTTCAGTGTCACATGATCCTTCAGAACAGAACAGAACAAACAGAACAACATTTATTTGAAATAGAAAAATGTTGTAGAAATAAATAGAATATTTTGTAACATTATAAATCTTTAATGTCACTTTTGTACAATGTAATTCATTCTTTCTGACTAAAAAATTATAATTTTCTTTAAAAAAATAACTGACCCTAACCTTTTGAATGGCAAAGTATCTTTCATCAAAAAGTATGAATTATTTGTATTTTATTTTTTGGGCTGGTGTCACGAATGCCTCATGCTTTCTGTTCAGTTCAAGGTGGATAAAAATGAAGTCCTGTTTCAATCAGAAATAAAATGTTGACAAATATATAATCTAATATTAGGAACTTTTTTAAAACTGAAAACAAAAACCATCATTCTAAACAGTACGATTAAAGGGATAGAACCATTGATGCTGATTGATTTGGTGGTAATGTTTATAAAAATAAAAAAAAAGAAATGCCTTCAGTAAGAGACCGAACTATTTAGACATTCTCGAGCCGGAACAGTTCGGCAGCATTTAGTAATGTAATGAAGAGCAGACTCCCGTCACGTTTCCGCCAGGTTTCGCCTCATCACTTCCTGCCCACAGATGGTGCCACACTCATTCTTCTAATGTCTCTCTTGCTTTGCCTGGCATGAGCAGCTTGCACTTCACAATTAGGCTGTGCTACTTTGCAGAAAAAAGGTCACATAATAAAGTGTATGCTAAAATTGCCCTGATTCTGACACGCATCCCGTTACGAAGGACTTTAAATAGTATTTCCTGAGGATGCATGAAAAATTGTCAATAATTGACCTTAGAGCTGCAACTTAGGAGCAAAACTTGGACTATAATTTATGAGACAGTGATGGCGTATGGATGTACAGTATCTGTGGTTTGCACACACTGACCTTTAAATCTGCTGTTGATAAATGCACTTTCCCTCTCAAGAAGTAAAAAGTCACGCCCTGAGTTCCCTGGCATCTATTGGCTGCTGCTTCAGCCTGGATCTTTGAATATTCATCCGGCTCCTGAGAGGTGCTGAACGATCCAATGAGAGCTCTAAGAAGGAAAACCCTCGGCCTGAACGCCTTTGTGCTGAACCGGAGCTGACGGGTTAATCAATGCCGTGATCAATTTGGAATGTACAAATTGTTTTATTTGAATGGAAAGTGCAAACTGTTGTTTCTCAAGTCCTGATTAATTGACCCACATATCGAATGCTGCTTGGGAAAGCCCAAAGCTCTGAGCAGACTGTATTGGTACAAATTTTATAATAAGGTTGTGTTAAATTGTAAATTAACCAAGACGCAATGCTCAGAAGGGCTGTTATTGGAAATGAATAACTGAGAAAGTGAAAAGGGTTACATTAACTTACAATTCTAATGCTTAATCAGAGTCATGCTTTGTTTTGATTTTTTTTAATGCATACTCTATATATTGTTTGGCACATTTAATTTGAAGTTTCAGGAAATCACTGTTGACCTAGAATTACTTTAGCTTCTGTGTGTATGCCTGTATTCTTTTTTTTTTTATTCCCTCAACATTGTTATTGCAGTCAGTGTTGTGTACAGCAGGTTCAATCGTGATAATGCAATAGGATTCAGCCACACGTTAATTAGCTGAGAACGACCCAAGAGAGCCAAACTGGATATGCTATTACTGAGAGAAATACAGGAACACTCAAAGACAAATTATACAGTGCTTGATAAATTAACTAATGCCTCTCTGATTAAAAGCCTGAAATGCAATCTCATTTTTTTTCTCTTCAAATTACCAATTTGTCAGAACAAATGAATCCAATATGCCTTCCGTTTCCGTTTGCTGAATACAACCTACAACTAATTCCATATGACAACAATTCTCACCTTCCGATCCAGCGTTCATGTGCTTTTTTTATTAGAGTTTGGCTTTATTGCATGTAATTTATCAAACTAATACACCTCTGTAAGCGAGCTGAGCACAATGTGTAAAACTAATCGTTTCAAAATGCTATTATAATTCATGTATGAGTTATTCATCCATTTATCTGTTTATATGAATGCTTTTTATTTATTGTTATGCAAAAGTCAGATGATTTGTTTTATTTTTCTAATTTAATATAGAAATGTGCAGTGCAAATTGTGTTAGCAGCATAACAGTTTGAGTGACAAGTTGAATTAAAAACATGCAATATTAGTTTTATATGAATGTATGTGCACATGTTCTCCAGTAAGCACACCTTGAGCCAGGAAAATTGCCTGTTTGTGAAAATAAGTTTGCATGGTTGATTTGTGAAATCATCATAATATTCTGCTTTGTTCGAAGATAAAATGAAGGGGGGAAATTGCATAAAAATCTCAGACTTCTTGACCCCACAGTACATTTTATACTTCTTTTTGTAAACGACAGATGCATATTTTGTCAAACATCTGTGATGATCAAATTATTCTCTTGAGATGTTTACTAACCCTAAACCGAAGTGTTAATTCAGATCTTCAGGTCATGCGTTACTAAGAGCAATTCCTTTTCTCACACATTCATAATTTGCCATGTATAAATACATTTTCATACAGCGTAGTGTCTGAATTTCAATCTGCACCTCCGGCTTGGATTAATTAAAACCACACCAGGTTGAAACCACATCTGTCCTTCAGTCAGATCAGTGAGGTGGGATGTACAGCCTCTCAGATTCTGTGTCTCTCTCTCTCGTGGCATGTGTGGCTTTCTCTCTAAAAACAGTTTTTTTTTAATAGTTTTCCCCATAAAAACTTTCCTGCAAAATGGAAATTAAAGAGGTCACAAGTGACGTCAATGTGTGTGTATGACTCCATGTGCGCAGATATGATTCACACCATGCCAGTTGCACGCAAGACGTGAAAATTTCCTGCAAATGAGACAACGGCAGTAAATTCACTTTTATTCAAATTACTGTCATCCAACATCAGCACTCCTCGCGTAAATATTTCACCTCAGACAGCGTGACGTCCGACCGGCATCATCTGTAAGATTACGCTGTTAATTCATTAACATGTCACCTCCTGTTTGAGACAATGCAGTAGTTCACCTCTGAATAATCACAGGGATCATTCTATACTTCTGTGGATGCAGGGGTTACAGAAAGAGATGACAAAACTACATCACACACACAGTGATAAAAACACACTTCCGGCAAGAACTCTGACACTTCTTTTTTTTTACTCATTTGCTTAAAAATGTGTGAGAAAAGGAAATGCTCTTAGTAATGCATGACCTGAAGATCGGAATTAACACTTCAGTTTAGGGTTAGTAAACCTCTCAAGAGGATAATTTGATCATCATAGATGTTTGAGAAAATATGCATCTGTCTTTTACAAAAAGAAGTATAAAAATGTACTGTGGGGTCCAGAAGTCTGACACTTTTATGGGACTGTCCCCCTTTCATTTTAACTTTGAACTAATCGGAATAGTATAGGCTTCTGAGAACATTAACACACAGCAAGATTATGATGATTTCACATGGTCCCCATGAGGAAAACATACTACTTCTAAACATACTGCTTATAAATTATACTAAATGTTGTTGTTTTTATGTAAAAATGCAGAAAGTTTTCTGTGATGGGTAGGTTAAGGGGATAGAATATACAGTTTGTACAGTATAAAAATCATTATGTCTATGAAAAGTCCCCATAAAACATATATATATATATATATATATATATATAATCTACCAAAAAAAATATTAGGTCGCTTTAAAACACTTAAGCAAAACATGGTCAGGTCAAAGTGTCTGAATAACTTTGGTCCCAAATTTTTTATCAATTTTACTGGTATGAAGAATTTTTGGGTATTTTGTTATCTTCACTTACATAAATTAACTAGTGTCCTGCACCCACTAGTAAAAACTGATATCTGGTGTCTGAATAATTTTTGGTTTGACTGTAACTTGATGAACTTAACCACATTAGGTTACCCAAAAAAATATTTTTTTAATGGTCTGAATCTGATACCATATGATTTTTCCCTGTTTTCTGCTTTATTTTAGTGTCTTTTTCTCTATTTATTTATTGTTCTCTGTTTGTTTCTTTTTTCCGTTCCCATGGTGGTGGTTTGGACAGCAGGGGAACAGCACACCACATGCAGCCATCTTGACTATCAGTCGGATTCCCCACAATCCTTTGGAAATGTGTTTGGCATTCCAGCTCTGGGTATAAGTGGCTGAAGGCTGCCATCTCACCACATCCAATACCTGAACACAACCCAGTTCAACCCAATGTCCCCGCTCTCTTGATTAAGTAGGTAAGTGGCCGAGCACTATGAGACATTTCGTCTCTCTTTCCAGCACCCTGCCTTTGATGCTGGGTTTAATTCTAATGGCGCAACACATCCAATCCGGTTATGGATTTCAGGCCGCTGGAGCATGGAGAGGCTGCATGTCCATCTTTAATCCCGATCAGACGTGCTTGACTCGGGATGTGACTCGGCCCACTGGTACTGCATGGGATTGCTGATAAAGGATAATTCCGGTACTGTTTGTATAGGACACATGGAGCGACTCTCCATCAATCAGACTGGGACCCTCAACTGAAGCTTTCTGGAGCTCAAATTGTGCCAGAAACATTCAAAGTACTTCAATCACACACACACACACACCATTCCTTTCATACCAGCATGCATGTCCGTGGCTCTTCCAGCCTTAACAGAATAAATGGAAGCGACTATTGTTTCTGTAGATTACAGGCTAATCCCATTTAGGATGGATGAAGCAGTACAATAGTGCTTTTTTTTAAAATGTCAAAATAAAAAAGCAGCTAAAAGTGAGTTTTTGATTCATTATTTAGACTATTGTCTTTATGCATGTTGAAGATCTCCTGATGACAAAATAGGTCCTTATAACTTTGCTAGAAACTTGAATTATAATATATATATATTATATATTATTATGTATATATATATATACATACTGTATATATATATTATAATGTATATCCAAGTGAAACGGCTTCTTTTGTCTATGAGGAATTGACTGGATTGTTGTGGTTTGTTATTGGTCGATCTCATGCAAGTGGCAGGTTGCCCCGCCCTCATGCCAGTAAACACCTCATTAGAGGAGAGTTATTTTGATCAAAGATTATGGGACACATAAATAAAATAAAAAAATTATGATGTGCGTGAATAAATCATTCATAATAAATACTGCAATATTACACAAAAAAATAAGAATTGAATGGTGACTTTAAGAATCAAATTTGTGACCCTGGACCACAAAACCAGTCATAAGGGTCAATTTTTTAAATTGAGATTTATACATCATCTGAAAGTTGACTACATAAGCTTTCCATTGATGTATGATTTGTTATAGGACAATATTTGGCAGAGATACACCTATGAAAATCTGGAATTTGTGGGTGCAAAAAAATCTAAATATTGAGAAAATTGCCTTTAAAGTTGTCCAAATTAAGTCCTTAGCAATGCATATTACTACTAATAATAAATGCTTGATATAGTTACAGTAGGAAATTTACAAAATATCTCAATGGAACATGATCTTTACTTAATATCCTAATGAATTTTGGCATAAAAGAAAAATCGATCATTTTGACACATACAATGTATTGTTGGCTATTGCCACAAATATACCCGTGCGACTTATGACTGGTTTTGTGGTCCAGGGTCACATTTGTCGTTTGAGACACATTTAATTTGGTTAATATCTTAAGAGTCAACTTAAAGATCTAATTTGTGTTTTTTCTTTCAGGTTTCTCTCTTCTTCCTCATGTTCTTTTGAAGGAGTTACTTTGGTAAGTCAGGAGATCTCGTCTCGCTGTGAGTTTGGGCGTGATCACAGCGACCACATTCGCTTAATTAGCACAGAGCAGATGAGGGTTGGTTCGTCCGGCGAGCGAAGCTTCTCTCCGCAGCATGCAGGAGCCGTGCGGTGCCTGTGAACATTAGCGAGCAGGGAGCGATTACATGGCAGGGAGGTAGACGACACCTTCATCCTCTCACATCATGGAGTCCAACAGTCCTCTCCACATGATTCACTGACCTGCCCCAAACATTCACAAACTGTCACTTTGAGTTGTCAGCCTCTCTTTACAACAGGACGGAGGGGAGCGGGGTGGGATGAGGATGGAAACTTTTTGATTCCGTAACTTACCTTGACAGGTATGGGTGGCCTGGGGAGGACGTGACAAGCTGTGTGTGACTGACTCTCACTGGCAGTGAGCTGAAGTTAGTGTTTCTTAAAGTCAGTATCAAAACATCACAGTTCATCAAATTCATTTCTAATGCTGATAACGTTTGTGCTGTTGTTTTGCCACCAAAATGAAGTCACTTCCTGGAGGATGATATCATCAGGAAGTGTCTTTAGTCAGTTTTGCAAAAGACAGGATGGGAGTGTTAGTGAGGACACACTCTAACACACTCATTCCCAGTCACTGTAAAACAGTATTCACGTGAAAACATGTTTTGATTGAGAAAGGAAAAAATTCTGTAATATTTTGATAATCTAAATGGTACAATATGGTTCTTTTTGTATAATGAACAACTCTTTTTACAGGATTCATTAATCTAGGCAAATGCTATTAACCTTTATTTAATACTTAATTAAATACAGTATTGTTCCGTTTTTAATGTATGTTCACAATACACTAACTAATGTTAACTCATACAACTTACGCAGTTACATGTAAAACATGTAATAGAATATTTGTAAATATGAACACTAACTTAATGAATCATCTATATATTTTATTATTATCGATATATATATATATTACATGTTGACTTTTAAAACTAAATTTAGCGTCCAACAGCAGATTGATAATTTTCATTATCGATTTTATTGAGTTGGTGGCAGACCCGACTAATCGATAATGAGAATCGTTGTCGATGATTTTCATTATCGATTTTATCGAGTTGGTGGCAGACCCGACTAATCGATAATGAGAATATATATATATATATATATATATATATATATATATATTCTATATTCACATATTCTATGAGAGGAGTAACTGTAAAGGGATAACAGCGTGTAATTGAATATAAATATATTTATAAATATAAACAGGATAAAGAAATGACGATAGCGTGTGTGTGTGTGTTCCTGCAGAACATTTCTCTTATCTGGTAACACTGAGTTTGTGTTTTGTTTGTTTGTTTTACTTTAATATCATTTTAATGTAGAAATGTAAACTGTCCTTTTGTATAGTAACTTTTTTTGCACAATGTATAGCACATTCTTATGAAAATGTTATAGTAATTTGTTATAGTAAAACCATGTTGTTTGGAGTATTGATTAGCATTTGTATTGCCACACAAATACCATAGTTAAACTATGGATTGAAGCAAAACAATGGTTCATTTGTGAGTGACCATAGAATAACTACAATATTATTTATTATTATTTTTTGCTTGTTTTATTCGTTGTAAAACCATGGTTCATTTTTTTAAGGTATATTCAGTATGTATGTTTTCATAGCTGACACGTTTGTTTGAAGGACAGCATTGGGAAGGATGTGGAATAGTGTGTTTTGTCAGTAAAAAAAAAAGTGTCTTTTTAAATCTGATTAATCGAAAAAATAATCAACCAACTAATCGATTACCAACCTTAATTAACATTAACTAACTTTTAGCAATACATTTGTTACAGTATTACAGTATTAATATTTTTTAATGTTAGTTAGTGTTAGTTAACTCTGCTGTTAGTTAATGTTGAAAATACAACTCCATTAATATTAACAGATACAACTTTTGATTTGAAAAATACAGAGCCCCTAAAGGGACATGGTGAAGGAAGAATATACGAGATTGCGTTTTGCAAGCGAACGCAACGTTTCTCGGGGGAACGCAAAGTTTCTCGGAGGAACACAAAACGTTTGAGAGCGAACGCAAAAGAATTGACTTTTTTAGTCAATAGACTATAGACTATTTTTTTTCACCACCATGTCCATGCTCCATGCACCATGCTCCGTATAATAATGTATGGTTACAGTTTATACAATTCATACAATTAAGTACTAAGTAATAGTAACTAACATGCACTTACTATATAATTAGGGTTAGGGTTAAAGGTTGGTTTAGTTGCATGTAACTATGCATAATTGACTGATGGTAATTAGTAAATGTTGAAATGATCATGCTAACTAATGTAGTTACTACAAAGCTACAAAGCAGGAGCCTATGAGCAATATAATTTTCCTAAGGAAATTTTAGGGACAATGCTGGTACTTAAGAGACAGATAGTAATTGAGAATGTCATTAAGCATCCTAAACTATTAAAGAGCAACAAATGAGCAATAAAAAGAGAAGAGCACACAAACTCTGCAAGAAAAATCACAAGTGAGATCTTTTATCTTTCAGTTGTTTTTTTCTCCTAGACAGCAATATAGCACAAGTCCGCCTTTAGAAAAGACCCTAGTTATCTCGCATGTGTCTAGGAGAAACATCTGCGACAAAGTTGATACTTGATAAGACATTTAAGTCAACTGAGCAGAACTGCAACTGAAAAAGCAACTTCTGAGCAATACAATTTTCTTTTAGTTAACTCTCAGATGTTTCTCCTTAGGTTCACCCAAAAATGAAAAAATTGTCTTCATTTACTCATCCTCATGTTGCTCCAAGTCAGACTTTTGTTCATCTTCAGAACACAAATTAAGATCTTTTTAATGAAATCTGAGATATTTCTGTCTCTCCATTGACAGTCTACACAACTACCACTTTGATGCTTCAAAAAGTTCATAAAGTGATCGTAATTCTAATCCATATGAATCGAGTGGTTTAGTCTGAACTTTCTGAAGAGACATAATCACTTTATAGGATGAACAGATTGAATTTAGGCTTTTATTCACATATAAACATTGATCAGCGGACATAAACCGAAGCTCAACTGTACTTGCTTGATGCGCGAGAACAAACCTAATTGGTTCTTGCTGAAGCTCAAACATGCTGCGTAACACAAGAATGAAACTCACTGGTTCTTGCTGAAGCTCAAACGTGCTGCATAACACAAGAATGAACCTCATTGGTTCTTGCTGAAGCTCAAACATGCTGCGTAACACAAGAATGAAACTCACTGGTTCTTGCTGAAGCTCAAACTTGCTGCGTAACACGAGAATGAACCTCATTGGTTCTTGCGGAACCTCAAACGTGCTGCGTAACACGAGAATGAACCTCACTGGTTCTTGCTGAAGCTCAAACGTGCTGCGTAACACAAGAATGAACCTCATTGGTTCTTGCTGAAGCTCAAACGTGCTGCGTAACACGAGAATGAACCTCATTGGTTCTTGCGGAAGCTCAAACGTGCTGCGTAACACAAGAATGAACCTCACTGGTTCTTGCTGAAGCTCAAACGTGCTGCGTATCACGAGAATGAACCTCATTGGTTCTTGCTGAAGCTCAAACATGTTGCGTAACACGAGAATGAACCTCATTGGTTCTTGCGGAAGCTAAAAACGTGCTGCGTAACACGAGAATGAACCTCAATGGTTCTTGAAGCTCAAACGTGCTGCGTAACACGAGAATGAACCTCATTGGTTCTTGCAGAGGCTCAAACGTGCTGCGTAACACGAGAATGATCCTCATTGGTTCTTGCAGAAGCTCAAACGTGCTGCGTAACAAGAAAATGAACCTCATTGGTTCTTGCTGAAGCTCAAACATGCTGCGTAACACGAGAATGAACCTCATTGGTTCTTGCGGAAGCTAAAAACGTGCTGCGTAACACGAGAATGAACCTCAATGGTTCTTGAAGCTCAAACGTGCTGCGTAACACGAGAATGAACCTCATTGGTTCTTGCAGAGGCTCAAACGTGCTGCGTAACACGAGAATGATCCTCATTGGTTCTTGCAGAAGCTCAAACGTGCTGCGTAACAAGAAAATGAACCTCATTGGTTCTTGCTGAAGCTCAAACGTGCTGCGTAACACGAGAATGAACCTCAATGGTTCTTGAAGCTCAAACGTGCTGCGTAACACGAGAATGAACCTCATTGGTTCTTGCAGAGGCTCAAACGTGCTGCGTAACACGAGAATGATCCTCATTGGTTCTTGCAGAAGCTCAAACGTGCTGCGTAACAAGAAAATGAACCTCATTGGTTCTTGCTGAAGCTCAAACGTGCTGCGTAACACGAGAATTAATCTCATTGGTTCTTGCAGAAGCTCAAACGTGCTGCGTAACACGAGAATGAACCTCATTGGTTCTTGCAGAAGCTCAAACGTGCTGCGTAACACGAGAATGATCCTCATTGGTTCTTGCAGAAGCTCAAACGTGCTGCGTAACACGAGAATGAACCTCATTGGTTCTTGCGGAAGCTCAAACGTGCTGCGTATCACGAGAATGAACCTCATTGGTTCTTGCTGAAGCTCAAACATGCTGCGTAACACGAGAATGAACCTCAATGGTTCTTGAAGCTCAAACGTGCTGCGTAACACGAGAATGATCCTCATTGGTTCTTGCTGAAGCTCAAACGTGCTGCGTAACACAAGAATTAATCTCATTGGTTCTTGCAGAAGCTCAAACGTGCTGCGTAACACGAGAATGAACCTCATTGGTTCTTGCAGAAGCTCAAACGTGCTGCGTAACACGAGAATGATCCTCATTGGTTCTTGCAGAAGCTCAAACGTGCTGCGTAACACGAGAATGAACCTCATTGGTTCCTGTGGAAGCTCAAACGTGCTGCGTAACACAAGAATGAACCTCATTGGTTCTTGCTGAAGCTCAAACGTGCTGCGTAACACGAGAATGAACCTCATTGGTTCTTGCAGAAGCTCAAACGTGCTGCGTAACACGAGAATGATCCTCATTGGTTCTTGTAGAAGCTCAAACGTGCTGCGTAACATGAGAATGATCCTCATTGGTTCTTGCTGAAGCTCAAACGTGCTGCGTAACACAAGAATGAACCTCATTGGTTCTTGCTGAAGCTCAAACGTGCTGCGTAACACGAGAATGAACCTCATTGGTTCTTGCAGAAGCTCAAACGTGCTGCGTAACACGAGAATGAACCTCATTGGTTCTCATGCTTGAGCTTCTGTTTACCATATCTGATGTGTGACTTCATGAATGTTTATATGTAAATAAAAGCCTAAATTCAATCTGTTCATTATAAAGTGATTATGTCATTTCAGAAAGTTTGAACTACACCGCTCAATTCATATGGATTCGTTTTTCCGATCTCTTTATTAACTTTTTGAAGCGTCGAATAGGTAGTTGCGTAGACTGTCAATGGAGGGAGAGAAATTTCTCAGATTTCATTAAATTATCTTTATTTGTGTTCTTAAGAGATAAATGAAAGTCTTATAGGTTTGGAACTACATGAGAGTGCGTAAATGATGACTGTTTTTGGAGAAATCCAAATGAGACATTTGTTGAGATACAGTAAAAGTATAGAACTATATTATACACTATCATTCAAATGTTTGGGGTCAGTAAGTTTTTTAAATAAATCTCTTATGCTCAACAATGCTGTATTTATTTGATCAAAATACAGCAACAAGAGTAAAATTAAGAAATATTATTACAATTTAAAATAACTGTTCTATACTCATATGCTGTAAAAATATTGTATAAAATTATCAATAATGAAAACTGCTTATAAACAGTAGTGTGCATAGCTCTGATCATATGCTCAAGTTCATATTAAGATTTCATGTATAAATATGACTTGCAGTTTGTGACACTTAGATCTCCTCTAGAACTCCATTTGTGTTCCATTATTGCTTTCTAGCTAGTTAACTCTTTCCCCGCCAGTGTTTTTGGAAAAAAAGTTGCCAGCCACCGCCAGCATCTTTTATCATTTTCACAAAAGTTTCATGGCCCCCAGAATATTTTACTGTACTAATATCTGAACATGCAATATGTCAAAAGAAAGAACAAAGCCTCTGATTCAACACTTGAATATGAGTACGTTTCATAAAAAAGCAACATTTGAGCAAAATCGTGTTTTTGTCAAAGACTGCATCTGGATGGGATTCAGAACGATGATTAAAACATGGATGGAGTAGATCGAGTCCATCAACAGTCCTATAGCACGTCCTGGGTCGACATTTCATTCTGTAACATTAGGCAGTTTTGATTTATATGTTGTTTAATGTTGATGATCGCAACATTTTATGTATGCATATGATTACATATGATATTGTTTATTTCTGCTTATTTTTCGCCTGTGTTTTGATCAGGAGATTCAGTACTCTTTAGAAGATGCGTAATAGCGCACCATGCTGTATAACATTGAAAACACGGAAAATTACGTCAATGGCGGGGAAAGGGTTTAATAAATCTCATATTCTCATAAAAAAAAAATCTCATGTTTAGACAGAATCGAAGATTTGTGCAAAGATTCTGAGCAAGCGAGCTGAACTTGACAGCGGATGTACTGTGGCGACCATCCATCTGACAGGCTGTAGCTCTGCCCGCCGGCCACACCAGTGCACATGACACATGAATAGGTAATTTTACCTTTGCGTTACCAGGGTCGTGACCTATGACCTCGGAGGTCTCAGCTGTCAGTGTCGGGATCAGTTTCACCCCTTCTCTCGCTCGCCCTGTCAGACGCTTCAAAAGTCAGCGACAACATCCTCCTCACCACCCCTGCGGCTCTAAACACACACTCTCTCACACACACACACGCACAAACAGAAGCTGCCAGAGACTGAAGCAGAAAGAGAGAAAGAGAAAAAGCAAAGATGGTGACCTTCCTGCTTCATGGCAGGAGCTCAGTCCCAAGAGCAGTCGAGGGATCTTTTGATATTTCAAAAAGTGTCATGTCTTTTTTTTTCCCCGAGACTTTCTCTTTTTTTTTTATTATTGTTACACACTGATATGTCACATTGTTGTTGAAATGAAATGCAACACTTCCGGAGGTTGTGATTTCCTTGTTTGTGGGAAACCCAGTAGTGTCACCTGTATAGCTGACAAGTTTTTAGCTCAGAGTCTCTCTGCCGTTCACCAGAGCCGGAAACTTTGATGGCGAGAGGTGCGGGAGTCCAGAGAGGCCGACAGTCGCTGTTCTGTTTTCGTCCGCTCAGGTTTTTATGTGCATTTACAAGCTCTGGACTCGTACAGGTGAAGAGCTGCTTACCAGAGCGTTCAGCCGTTTCTTTGTTTCCCACCAATTTAAGCAATAACTCATGGAGCCTCATCTTAGCCTCAAAGAATGCTCTTTTTCGTTTGGATTGTATTACAATATAATAGCTCATATATTATTTGTAACATGCACATTAAATAAGTAAACATTTTCTTTGACTTAAGATGGTACAAGTAATATTTCCATCTCATTCATTTTACCTGGAACAACATCCAAAACAAAATCACTAAAAATAATAAAATGTATATTTATGTATATTTTTTCAAGATATCTTTATATTATAACAAATAATGTCATATTATATTATCTTTGGCATTAATATCTCATTTATGTTTATTTGTTTAATTGTTTAATTTTTTATTGATATATTTATATTAAAAATTGTCTGTCTTGAGCATTTATTTTTTCATTTCATATTATTAAATGATATGTGTTAATTTATTTTCGTTTAATTATTATTACTTAAATATATTATTTTGTATTAATCCATTTTCCAAAAACACTTTATCACAGTATTATTATTTATCAATTTTCCAAACTGCTTATCATATCTAGGGTCACAGTATTATTACTATTATTATTTGCATTCTTATATTCATATTTTATCTTTCATTTACATTTTCAATGCTTGCTCTTTATGTAATTTATAATAATAACAAAAATGTATACATTACTATCCAATCCAAGGATGAAAAATAAAATTTTAAGTTTGGATATGTGCTTTTATAAATTAAACAGATAAAGGAATGATCAATAATTATACAATTTCAAGATGTTAAAAGAAAAGTGTACAGTACAGTTTCAGCGTCAAGCATTAATCTGCTTTAAAGAGAAAGAGAACTGTAGAGGAGAACATTAGAACCAATGATCGACTCGTCCATCTGTAGTGGTGGATATATAACTATAATAAGTTCACATAATCACTTCAAAACAGAACAATTTAAACACGGGTCTCTATTGGAAGACCATGTTAAATAGACAGAATTTACATTTTAAGCATGTGTGCCTCTTTTAAATGGCTGAATCTAACATCCTTTGAAATGTGTAACCAAGATGACATCCAGCTCTGTCTTTCTTTGTCATTTTCACTTTCATTTCTTTCCCTTTTTTCTTTCTCTCTTTGGATAATGAATGACCAGCGGTGTCCCATCTCATGCAGAAATCATGCTCCATCATCCCGAGTTTTTCCCAGCTCAAGAAGAGAAAACTTTTAGATTTTAGAAGAGTCTGACAATACAGCTAATATGAATTTCTTTTCCTGTGCCACTCGACTACCGATGTTTAGATCACGTTTTTAATATGATTCTTTAGGAATGTGAGATTTTTTTTAAAAGAGAGAAAGAGAGATACATAATTTTGCAGGACTGTTCGCATGGTTAAACGTGAAGCAAAATCTTTTTCTTTTAAAAATCAAAATCACCCAGAACATAAAACTCTGAGTTTAAGAGCAGAAATTGATTGAATGTTTAAGACTGTCAGTATGTGTATTAGTTTGCATGATTGATTTATTAATTGAATGTTGATAATGACCTTTTGGCAAATGGTAAATCTCTTGAAGTTTCTATGATCAATTACAAGAACACATAAAACATTACAGCTGAAATATAGAGTGAAAAAAAATTAGAAACCTTAAAAAATAAACTGCACAGGTCTTCGTTCTTTGAGTAAGAAACCTAATTAAAACAGGCCCTGTGATTAGATTTCTCTTTACCAGATAATGTGCTATCAGTGATTAACCTCAGAGTAACACTGGGCTCTAAACTAACTCATTTGAGTGTTTACTTTGTGCTGATATATCTGCAATGTTTGAGGGAAATCATTGCTGATACTGTAAAAAGTATGAATTCATGTGTAGTTTCTCCATTTGATCATTTCTCTTCTTCACAGTCTTTGTCTTGAGCTCTCAACTCAGCAGAGCTGATGATATCTGTGGCATTAGAGCGCCACCATCTGGCCGCCAGTGGCACTGCAGCCACCGCCGACCCTTTCTTCTAGGTTATGCACAGATTATTGTCTATTTACTTAGCAAAACAGCCAATATGTTAAAATCCCTGCATGCTGTTCTGCAAGGATGTTTGGGGGTGGGGGGCTGTTATGGAAGGAGCGGAAAACAATAGCCAGTGTTTCGTTTCTTGTCACCTCTCGTTTAAAACACTCAGGGCTTGGATGCCTTGATATCCATCATAATGCAAGTTTAATGGAGGAGGCCTGGCCTGCTGCTGCCAGAGTCACAGTGGTTGCTGGGGGCTAAAGAGCCAAAATGAGGGGCCTGTCGTGGGGCTTTACCTCCAGAGCGGGGCATTGGCTATGCGCAGAAATAAGTGTGCCAATCGATCGCGGCAGTAGGTTGATGGGCGCGTGTCGTTTTGATGGATACGACTGTACCGAGAAGGGAGGAGTGGTGTATATATATAAAAAAAAGAAGCCCAGATTGCTTGACGATGGACCTGAAAAGATTTTCAGTGAAACGCAGAGAGTCAGAGAGAGAGAGTGGCAGCTGTGGTCGGCCCTCTACAGGGCGGCAACGGCTGCCTTGATTTATAGTTCCATCTGCTCACCGCGGTAAAGACAAGCTTCCCCCCCATTTGGTTAAAATGAAATGGACCTCAGAGAGCAGCCCTGCACATTTCAGAAAATGTGAAACTTTTTTGGGTTTTTTTACAGGCGTCTTTAAACAATGGGGTGGTCCGTGCCGGAAACAACGGACAGTAAAACGAGAGGTTAACTCGAGATGAAAAGAATACAGTAGGATAAACTGTTCTAGGCTATTGTTGTTCTTTTTTTTTATCTTTTATTGTCAATTCTTTTTTTCTTTCTTTCAAATCAAAGACAGGGAAAGATGAGAGTTTATGACAAAACCTTGAAAGATGAAAACGGCGACTTTATGGCTAATTTCCCCGGGAAATAGATGAAGGCTGGGAACGGGCTCGGATCTCTCTCGGCGTAAATCTCTGCCGTGCCACCCACGACCCCTGGCCTTGACCTCTGCTTCTGGAGTCGTGCAGACACTTCCTGTGGTGCGGTTTGGGCCGGCGAACACCGCAGCCGTCCTTTCGATCCGCTCTCAGGAAATTCCCGCTGCCAGAAGTGTTTCCTGAATGTGAGAAAATCATTTTTTCAACCTTTTTAAAAGCCTGGCCTTGAACATTAATGTTAATTATAAAGAAAGCAGCACATACTTACTGCTGCTAGCCCAAATTTTTTTAAATGATAAAATATTAATTATATAAAAAAATCTAAATTCTAATATATATATATATATATATATATATATATATATAATTTATATATAATATATACAATTATAAATTAATATATACAAATATTATATAATTTATATTTTGTAAGTTACATATTATAATAAATATAAATACATATACATTAACAATGTTTAACTTATAAGAAACAAAATATATTTGTAGATATATAAATTTTTAATTGTATATTTATTATATATATATATATATATATATATTTATTATTTATATATTTACAATTATAAATGTATATACAAATATCTCATAAGTTACACATTATAATACATACATAAAAAAATAAAAATTATATTATTATATTATATATATATATATATATATATATATATATATATATATATATATATATATATATATATATATATACACATACACACATGCACATTTATAATTGTATATTTGTATTTTTTACATTACATATATACAATATGAAAAAATATGAAAAAATAAATCTAATTATTATAAGAAAAAATTATTGTATAACTATTTTTTATTAAATAATATTTATTATATTATAGTATTAAACAAACAACAATATTCCTGACAATAATAACAAAACTCATCATTACCTGCTTTTCTGTCTTTGAGCAGGTTTTTCTTCCTTCTCTCTTTACACCAAAAAGAAAGAAAAAACAGTAAAGTGTTTGAACTTATTCAGAAATAATCCCTTCCTCACTGCGCCTGTCAGTTTGCATAATTTAAAACAATTCAGGAAAAAAAAGAAAGAAATACTGACTGTGGACGGAACACTACCTTTCAAAAAAAAAAAGAAAGCAAGCAAGCCTCACTTTTCTGACGACATCAATCACAATTTATGCAAGTGGAAATCCATATGTATGTGATCCCTGCCCAGCTCATTTAAAGATAATGCCGAGCCTCATGTTGTGGACATGGCCGGAGTGTTTTATTTCCTGCGCTTGACTGTATTAACCCTAGGGGCACAATATCTCTGTACAGCTGCCCTAACAGAGTCACAAAACACATTGATTAACGCTTGGCAGCGGATGGCGCTCCCAATGATCCGCTAATGAGAAGTGATAAGCGCACAGACACACACACACACGGCCCCGCCATTGAAGTTGGCAGAATCTATTCTAATAAGCCCGGGTCCAAAGAGCAGCACAGGGACCCCCTGCAAGAACAAGCGTGTGTGTGTGTGTGTGTGTGTGTATGCATATACTGCAGAGTTGCACGTCGCTGCTCTGCACACAAGGAAAATCCAGAAGGAAAGTGCAAACTCCTTTGAGGGCGATTTAATAAATAGACGGCCGTTTGCATCTCAGGGCTGATTTGTGCGAAGCGATGGACTGCTGGAAAACGTTTATTGCCCTCAGACCATTCTGATAGATTTCTCTGCCTCAGCTTGAGCAGGGAGCTACAACATAATGGACTGTTTGACAAGCAGAATATTGATACATGAAATTCCTTTGCATCCATCAAAATATTTCCATCATGTGACAGCTGCAGCGTGGAGGAAAAGAAAAGATGCAGACAGGCTGAAAAAAAGGGCTTTCACTGACACTAATAGCAGCTCTCCGCAAACATCTCCAGCAATCAGCAATAATAATTACAGCGACAACACGTGTAATTTGCCAGCAAATATCTTCAGGAAAGACTTTGGCGATCTGTGTCGGGCGGACGGGAAGGGCTGTTGACAAATTAACAGCGTATGAAAATAAACGGCAGGGATGTTTCACATGCAGCCTCTGCTGCAGAGCCGCATTTGTCTTGGAGGGACTCCAGTCGCCGCTCACACAAGCGCTGCAGTTTAGAGCCGGAGCTCTCGGCTAATATTTACACGAGACGAAGGCCTTACTGACAAACGCCCCGCGCTGGGTGTGCTCGCAGGTCAAAGGTCACCAAAAAAATACAGCCTTGGAGAAACAGGCTCCGGGATTTAGAAGCAAAACAAAACACGCATGTGGAAAATCCAGCAGCGGGAACCCAAGTCTCTAAGCTGAAACAGATTTCATTTACTTTCCAGCATGAAAACACTTTATTATATATAAACTTTTATTAGATTTGTAATATTTTATTTTACATAAGTGATATATAATTATATATAAAAAAAACTTTGATTTGTTTAATTTATTCCTTAAAACAAATATCAAATGAAATATTTCTTTGTGTTTTATATACATGTTACAACCCAAATTTGGGATCAACATAAAAAGTCTTTCAGAAAAAGGGAAAAACTGTAGCAATGGCCAGGGAGAAAAAAGATTGGTAACACTTTATTTTACAGTATCCTTGTTACATATGTTACATGTACTTACCATAACAGTAAATTATGCATAATTACACACAACTCACCCTCAACCATATAGTAAGTACATGTAGTTAATTAATATTACTCAGTACTTAAATAATTATAATTACACTGTAACAATGACACCGCAAAATAAAGTGTAACCAAAAGATTACATTTATTTACAATAAAAAAAACGAATACAGGCATATACAAAATTTAAATAAAGACTGGTGAGCAAACTGATTTAAACTGCATGTCCTAAAAATTTAAAACACACACATTTTTTAATAACAAAATGCCACCATAATACTTCAAAAAAAAACTGAGCACATGCTCTTATTGTTGTCAGTCTGTTCTCCCACTTCTAGCTTTGGGATTTTGGAATTCGGAATCAATTCTCTGTCTTTCCTGAACAAAGCCTCACTGGTAGTGAAGATGGAAAATGTGTGTTTGGAGATGCAGTGTTTTGGCAAAACGATCTCCGCACACTTGATTACATTTATTCTACAGAGGGGCTGTGGGTCTCTCTCTCTCTCTCTCTCTCTCTCTCTCTCTCTCAGCAGGCGGATGAAAACCACAGGGTTTGATCAAACATCTCCTATTAGAGATGCCCAATTGAACCGCTCGAGTCCGGGCAACTACAAATTCATTTTGACTAACACCAAATTGACGACTAAAATGTCAGCGTGCTTGTTGCGTGTAAACGCTGCTTTTGTAAAAGTCACAGAGTGAGACCAAGGACTCGGAGGTCAAATAATTTCACCATTTAATTCTGATGAAAGCGTCTGTTGTGTCTGAACTGTTTGCTTGCTTCTGTTTCATTTCTTTCCTGCCAGCTGGACTCTAGAGGAGAGAGAAATGTTTTCAACAATGCTCCCCCCTTTTTTCAAACCTGCGTATCAGTATTCCCATGGTCGCGTGGTCCTGAGTGTGTACATATAAAAATAGGAGGCCTGTCATTTCACATTCATTAAGTGTGAAACTCAGAAATTAATAATGTAAAAATACACTTTTTAATTAGTCTTACATTGGGCCCAATGTACTAAAACGGGATCAGGCTCTCCCAGCAGACTCTCTTAATAAAGCATTAGTCTGTGATGTGCAAGCACTGACAGGTAGAAGGACTAAGGAGTTACTTTTCTACTCACATGAACAAATCAAAATCAGTCTTGTTCTATTTAAATGTAATTAACATCAGAGATCTGATTGCACATGAAGGCTGGCAGCAATATATATAGACCGTATGTATATTTTATTACGTGCTCTAAGCTCTCTTTCATTACGGTGAATGAGTATGTTTACTTACTAAATGAAATAGACAATCCATCATGAACATATTACTTTATTTACATTAATAAGGCCATGAAGAGATTATGTAGCGTATTAGCTACCTAGATTTGCTATATTGGGGAATGTGATAAATTCTGAGCAATAATCCCATGGGAATCAACCTTTGAAGATGCATCAAAACCACATGATTTTTTCAATTGTCTGTTTGTTGGTCAAATGCATTCAATCATGCTGTATATTTATGAATAAACTACCTCTTGTTTCAGGAATTACAAAAGCAATACATATACATATATACAGTGTATATATAATGCATTTTTATTTGTAATTATTATTTTATTTACTTATTTGTAATTATTATATAAAAATTATATATAATTAAAACACACACACACACACACTCACACACACACACACACACACACACACATACATGCATATATATATATATATAAAATAATATTTTCATTATGATTTATTATTATCATTAGTATTATTTATTGTCATTGTGCATTGTGCAATTTATAATGGATTTCATTGCATATCACGTGTGTATAGCATATTTTCATATGTGTGTGTGTTCTGTTAGTCATTTGACAGTGGAAATAGGACAGAAGTGTGTGAAGAGGGAAGTATGTGACGTCCTGCTGTACTAAGACTCCTCTGCAACCCTCAAAAACACTGCAGCGGTGCTAAAATAATACAACGGGCCAGAGACAAAGAGAGTTCCAGCTCTATATGGCATATTTGTACCTGCCATGTGTGTGATATAATGAATCCTGCCTGATCTAAGCAAATCCAACACCGCCGTGAAGCTGTTTTTGCACAGGCTTGCATTGCCCTTGCTCCCTGATGAATCCCCAAAGTGAGGTGGGCACCTTTGTGATTGAACACACAGCTATTAGGCCGAAATCACCCGGCACTCCCTAATTTGAAATAATTAAATCTTTCCTCCTGTCCTCCAAATCCCCTTGAAATATTCATGCTCAGGTTAGAGTTGGTCGGGTGAACGGAGGGCTATCACACTCGCTGACACCTCGCTGTCTCTCCACACAACAGCCCACAGATGCCGCGCCGTTTAAGAGCAGATTAAAACTGACACTAATTATAATCTGACTTGTGTTATATAACTTAGATGCTCAGGTGAATCCCCGGACCGTTCGCCCGCGTTGACAGATCCTGTCACTTTTGCTTAGGGGCCGAATTACGGGTGGAACGAGGCTCTCGTCTGCGCTGCTCTGCGCTCAGGCCGGCTGCCAAATTGGCAGAGGATTCAGACACAACTACATCCCTTTTTTATTTAATTGAAGTGCTAATGAACGGGGAGACGGAGACTGTCAGTCTCGCACAGGGAAAAAAAGGGAAAAAAACTGAACGCAAAGAGCTTTGAGAGACACGAGGCCTGAGCTGGACGAGATAGTGGCTTCACCAGAGCACCTTTTACACTTTAAACAGACCAGCCATAAAAACACTCTATATTGTGTGTCTGTGTTTTCATTGATCTGATGGGACCAGTCATACAAACTGCACTAATGTCCAAATCTGCTGTCCATTAGAGCCTGAAAGTACATGATATTAACCTGGTCAATCTGCCTTCTTTAGAACTCACTCACACGCGGGATATCAGAGAGAGAGAATGAATGAGAGAGAGAAATACTGGTAATGCCAAAACCATGTTTTCCTCAATCCTGAACCTAAATGTCAATCATAAAATACTGAAAAAAAATATATAGATGTCTTTAAAGATTTTTTTCGACTCAGGCAAAGACGTTTTTCTCTTAATTCAAAGCTACACTTTTGAGTTATTGACGCACGGAATAGTTGTCACACTTTTTACTCCAGTGAATATTTTCACTATATATATATATATATATAAAGTTTTCTTTTTTAAACTGATTTTCTATATAGATACAAACCTCAAAGTCTGGACTATAAAATAGCTATTGAAAATTTCCTTCGCTATTACCCGGCTTTTTAGAATTATCATCAATAACTATGAAACACAAAATTCATTAATAAAACATAGCTAAAGTATGAAATTTCCAAAGCATTGTTTTGGTCACCAGAAATCCTTACAAACTAACCTATTTAGTTTAGGGTCCAATTCTCACTATTAACTATGACTTTTGCCTCAATAAACTCCTAATGACTGCATATGAATAGTTAGTAAGGTAAAGTTTAGGTATTGGGTAGGATTATGGGATGCAGAATATGGTCATTCAGAATAAGGCATTAATATGTAAACGGTCAATATCCTAGCAATATGCAGGACCCTAAACTAAAGTGTTACCCCCATTTCTTTTATAAAGATGTGGATTTAATAATTGCAATATAGTATTTACGTTAAAGCCCCATTAATATTGATGGTGATGATGGTGAAATAGTTTCAAGAAAACAAATCAGGCAAGGCAAACTGCTACCTCGGTAATTAATAAATTAGTGTTCAGTTATATAAATGTAAAGTTCAAGTATTCAAGTTTTAGTTCTGTTTTTGTATCTGGTTTACTGTTTTATTTCCAATAAACTGCACTTAGGTTCTCATCCTCGACCATCAGTGGATTAATGTTACAATAAAATTACAACATATACAATGTTATAACTTGCCCTGAGCAATATTTTACTTGGGTAAAATATGTATTATATATTTGAACCTTGCCTTCAGATCCTAATGCTCAAAATGAAGTAGGGTAAACTTAAATTAATTTTAGAACTTTCTTTTTCTTTTAAGTTCACAAAATCGACACATTTTAAGTAATCTGAATTGTTTCATTGTTTTGAGTTTTATGAACTGGTTTATTTTAATTTAGACAAACTTAAATTTACCTGAAACTGGGCTGGGATTTTGTTATTTAATGTTTTTTTGTGCAAGATTAATGTTAAGTTGCATGAGTGTTTAATGTTTTCTATGCTATTTACAAGAGTTCTGCTTACTTAAAGGACTAGTTCACTTCCAAATGAAAATTTCCTGATATTTTACTCACCCATCTCATCCAAGATCCAACACTTCTGCCTACGTCTACCGTGACCTTTCTGACATGATTGCGCAATCACTGGCACGTAGTAGAGCAGCGCAAGATGAGCAATTTAGGTTAAAAAGTATATTCATTTATTTATTTATTTTTTAAATGATGATGGTTTCGCTAGATAAGACCCTATTCCTCGTCTGGGATCGTGCAGGGCCTCTGAAGCCCTTCGAAGCGCTTTGAATGCATTGATTTGAACCTTCAACATTTTGGTTGCCATTGAAGGCTATGATGGGGGGGGGGGGGATCCTAGAATGTTTTCCTCAAAAAACTTCATTTCTTTTCGACTGAAGAAAGAAAGACATGAACATCTTGGATGAGATGGGGGGGTGAGTAAAATACCATGAAACTAATCCTTTAAACTTTCAATTTCTTAAACATTTTGATGTAACTGATTACCTAAAATTTTTTACGTTTCGGGTTTACAGTGTAATATAGTGTAGTTTAATATTATTATGTATTGTACATTTATTTTGAAGGACAGAATTTGTGGAATGTTTTCTAATTTTTAAACTAGTCGTTTAAAAACCACTGCTATTAAAATGATGGTCTCAAAACCTATATGAAAACTTACTTATGTGACAACTAGCCCTGATCTTCCCCATGTAAAATATGCCTGCAATATTTCATTACAATCTGTCATGATCCAATTCCTCACGCGTCACATTCTGGGTCAGCGTTACAGGATTTAACCTATATTAACCTGGGTCAGATCCCATATGTGACACTTCGTCTCGCTCTGTGCTGGGGCAGCCGTATTTATGACCGTTAATGCGAAAGTAATTAATTCCTCATTTATAAAGAAAAAAACAGGAGATGAATGGAGCAATTTAAAGACTATTAGTCAAAGTGAATAGATGAGAGCCAAGTACAAATGTCTTACACACATCTACAGGTTAAAATCACACGCTCAGATCTTTTTCATCAAGATTTTTCACTGAAAGAGTATTATAAACATTTTCCTTGCAATGAAAATACAATTACTAAACGTTAAACACACCAGTCCCGTTACGCAAATCAGTGGTTTTCAGCTGGTCTTATGTCATATAAATCACAGCTATACGTCTGCTGAAACCTTTCAAACGTTTTCTGCGGTCTGCGGACATTTGCGCTCTGTTTCAAGCTCACTTTCTTGCATTAAAGATTCCTGATCTTCAGCAGATGCTGTTGTCAGAACAGATCGCGGCTGCATGTGTAGACAGGACATCATATGAGCAGATATAATGCATTTGAAACACAGAGCTCACCCACAGTATTAACCACATAACATTTTAATGTACGCTGGGTAAGTCCGCAGTGATTGATTCCCCCTCAGGCGCTAACAGCCCTCCTAAGGTTTTGTGGAAATGCTGGCACAACGCTTTGGGAGCGTCTGACTGTGCTTGAGCTCTTGAGATCCTGCCTGTTCCTTGTTCCTCACGCTAGTGCTGTAACTTATTCATAACTTATTAACTCAGGGCCTGGCAGACTGAATCACTCTGACTGACTCTGAGGAACTAGATGATGTGACTGACTCTGGCTATAACACTAGCAAAGGACTGTTGCTCTTTTGAGTTTGTACAGTTGGCAGACAGCAACTAAAGTGTATACTGTACATGTAGTCTGCAACAGGATGCTTGTTTTTCTGTTCTGTCCCAAATGGACCCTATTGACACTAAATGCAGGAGCAAAAATAATGACAGTTTCCAAACGGGTTTCTCAAACACTCCTGCTAACAAAAAGGCCTGTGGCAATTGTGGTAAATGTTATTGAGTACATCACTGTGTCTGTGTACATTCATGTGATCGGGCTGTTTGTTCTATTGAATGCTTCCGGTCTCATTCTAAAATGTACAAAATAATATTTTTGTTATAAAAAAAACTAAACAGAAAAAAGAGGTTTGAAAATGTCTTACATGCCAACATTATATTTAAATAATATATTTTTTATAAAAAATAATAAATAATATTTTCAAGACTAAAAAAATAACTGATTTTATTATTATTGAATTATTAAAAGTATTTATTTGAAATATTCTATTATTTCAAATGAAAAATAAGTCATTTAAATGCATTTAAACTCTTTTCCTAAACACCCATTTTAAGGCATTTTTTACCCTCATTTTACTCTCATTTATTATTATTTTTAAATAAAGTAATACATTTAAATATTACATACATACACACACACACACACATATATATATATATATATATATATATATATATATATATATATATATGATATCAAATTTATAATAAAATAATTTATTTTGCAGGCTTTAAAAATATGTATATTTTATATATATATATATATATATATATATATGTATAAAATATACATATTTTTAAAGCCTGCAAAATAAATTATTTTATTATAAATTTATTAAAACTATTTATTTTAAAATATTCTGTTTCAAATTAAAAAAGTTAAATAATTAAACTCAATATTACTCTCATTTATTGAATATTTCTTCATTGTTTTTAATAATAATAAATTCATGACTATTATCTTATTATTAATTTGTTACAAATATTTATTTGGAAAAAAAAAAGATATTTCAAATGAAAAAGATGTTAAAAAAGAAATAAACCATCATTTTATTCTCATGTATTATTATTTTTAAATAAATACATTTAATATGTTAAAATATATATTTTCAAGCCCACAAAATAAATGATTTTATTATTAAATTATTTGAATTATTTATTTTTAAATATTTTGTTATTTCAAATGAAAAAAAAAGCTACATCATCACGAAACCACAATTCGCCACTGAACTGTACTTCCTCTTACATTTAAACAATTTTGGAATTGAGGAAAATCACATTCAGATAGATCAAAATATTAAAAGTGTTTGTGTTTTGTTTGTTTGTTTGCTCTACCTTTAACTGATGTCTGACGAGTCTTAAATATAAAGCCACCAAACAACAGCTGGGAGTGAAATGAAATCAGTGACCACGCCAGCGCTTGATCACGGAACAACCGCGGCATCTGTGTGTGTATAAGTGTGTGTGTATAAGAAGGAGGATTCTTGTCAGTTTGTGTTGCGCTCTCTCCTATCGCTCGTGGGACCTTGTGGAGACCGCCTGCAATCGGCCCACTTGAGACCATCACAGCTGTCAGATAAAAATCAATTGAATTTTAAAGGGCTTTAAAGTAAATATTTAATTCTTGCCTTGGGAACCAATTAAGTGTGGAGAGTGAACTCAGAGGCACTGGTTGAACTGGAGATGTACTGGAACCAGCTGGTGAGCAATGGGGATCAAATGAGGTGTGGGGAGAGGGGCGCGCGGAAAAAGATGCAAATCTTTGGCGCGTACATTCGCTCTCAATTACGTATTGATGTTTTAAAGATGCAGCGAACTTGGAGTGGCAGAAAGGGGCTGGGAGATCTCCAGAAAAGGTGTGTTGCACAACGAGCTGCCTGCTAGCTTGTTTACCGTGCGTGTTTGTTGCTATTTGCTTTGTGGCTGATGTAACTCCCGCTGGATTGAGTCGGGCATGTCGGAGCATGCTCAGAACAAGCTAAGGCCCAAACAAGTGTGTGCACTGGTGTGCACTGGCGTGTGGAAGAGAAAAGCATATATTGAATGAGACGTGGATGTTTGAACACTATAGATGCACATATACATACATACCCATATACATATGTGACCCTGGACCACAAACCAGTCAAAAGGGTCAATTTTTTGAAATTGACATTTATACATCATCTGAAAGCTAACTACATAAGCTTTCCATTAATCTATGTTTGTTAGGATAAGACAATATTTGGCAGAGATACAACTATTTGACAATCTGGAATCTGAGGGTGCAAAAAAATCTAAATATTGAGAAATAAAATCGCCTTTAAAAGTTGTCCAAATGAAGTCCTTAGCAATGCATATTACTAACAATAATACATGTTTATATATTTACGGTAGGATATTTACTAAATATCTTCATGGAACATGATCTTTACTTAATGTCATAATGATTTTTGGCATAAAAGAAAAATCGATAATTTTGACCCATACAATGTATTGTTGCTATTGCCACAAATATACCCGTGCGACTTATGACTGATTTTGTGGTCCAGGGTCACATATATTTAGCAGTTTGCTCCATTTTTGGTTGTCATACAATTTTCAGTGATGTTGGAAGGAAAAGCTCACTCAGAAATGAAAATTGTCGCATAAGTTCTGGTGCAACAGTACGTCAATGCACCGTTTTGAATCAGAACATGGACACAAATAACATATCAGAGCTTCAGAGGAAGATTATTAGTGAATATGACTTCAGGCATTCAGTATGTTCCTCACACAAAGCTATATAGTCTTTTGAACTACACTCTTTAAAGAAAAGGTTCTATATGGAAATGATTTATAACAAAATCATTTAATTAATTTTGTTATAATTCATTTTTAATTAAATGTTATGAATTAAACCACTCATAAACATAGTTTATCACTAGAAAAAATGTAAATTACCTGTTAAACATTAAAGTGTTATGCAATCATTTAAGACGTTTCTCCTTATATAGAACATTTTTGACATAAAGGGTTCTTTAAAATTAAGTCTAGAACCCTGGGTTTTATATAGAACACCAAGTGTACTTTTATTGTCTTTGGAGCTATGAACTGCACTATAGTTTATTAAAAATTCAGTAAACAAATGTATGCTTGGCTGAACTATTCCTTTATGCTTTCCAGTAGTTGCTAATGTAATCAAATTTCGTAAATGAAATGTCTAAGGTGGAGATTGTAGGAGGTGAGAAACAATGAGTGTTTTTACCGTCTGTTTGCTGTGTATTTGTCTCTCTCGGTCCCTCTTGAGTCGTGATGCCCTGGAGGTGGAGGGACTTCCCCACAGCAGGAAGCTGCTCTCCACTCAAGACTGAAACAGACGAGCGAACCTCCTCTTTAACCTAACAGAACGGTGTCTAATCCAATAGTTCCTCAAGAGAGACCCCAGATACCTGATTATATGTGTGGCGTGAAAGAGAGAGTCGACAGGACAGGGAGAAAGGATGTGTGATTGTTAAGCACTTTTGACTACTCGAAACAAGTTATCACTGCCTTAGCACTAGGGGTGTAACGGTACACAAAGCTGATGGTTCGGTACGTACCTCGGTTTTGAAGTCACGGTTCGGTACGGGTTCGGTACAGCAGTTTTACAACAGTGGTTTACTAAAAAAAATGTGTCTGTCCTTAAATTAATTCAATCATAACAAAGTTTCTTAAAGATAATGCTGTAAACTATATAGGGAGCCCTTACTTGCACATTACTATAATATTAAAGGACAGAGCCCAAACTATTAGCCTAAATTCAGTTGCTCTTTATTTTTAGATATAATAATCAACACTCAAATAACACAAACATGTGAACTTAACATAAGGCAGTTTTTGCATTAACTTCTAAATCTAATTATAACAAATTATGTTTTTACTCCAATTCGCTGTTGAAATATAATCATTTATACACAGTGGCTGTCATTTTCATGACAGATTTATTTAAACATACATTAAATAATCAAGACATCACTAACAGGTTCAGTAGAATATAATTAATATATATAGGCTAATATAGTGCATATATTTAGCGAAAGAGTTAATCTCTCTAGTGAACTAACAGCTGTGGACACTGAATGTCTTCTGAGGTAAATGTAATGCTACGTGACACTGTTTACAAGCTGTTTTATTGACGTCTTTCCGTGGTTGAAACACCGATTACACTACATATGATGTTTCAGTAAGTTGCAATGTATCCTCAACATACCTTAAGATATTAATACATGTTTATTCTTTAGGAATTGATTGCGTTCACTCACTTGAACTGACGCACCTATACATTGATCAGTCACGTCACAGTAAAGAGCGTCAAAACGGTATTTATCGTTTGAATTTCGTAATGAAACAGAATGAATACTTAATATGTCCGTGTGGAAAATGTTCCACGCTTAACTATTAAAGATTGCATTCGGAAACCGTTCGGTACACACGTGTACCGAAAGCCCTGTACCAAAACGGTTCAGGAGGAATATGTGTTCCGATACACCCCTACTTAGCACTCAACTTTAAATAAATAAATAAATACATAAATAGTAAAAAAAAAAATCAGTTTTAAAAATGCTAATTGCACATACACATGGTTCAAAAAGTTTGGGGTCAGTAAGATTTTTTTTTAAAGTCTCGTATTATCAAAGGTAAAAATATCTAGCTTCCGGCGGACTGCTTTCCATATTCAACTTACGGAAAAGGCGTAACTGATGCGTCGTATGAACTCCAAGAGGCGTTACACTTTCTTCGTTGAATACGGAAGGCGGTCTGCCGAAAGCTAGGTATTTTACTTTATAAAATTTTAAATATGGATATTTTTCTTACACAAACGCATCACTTTGCTTCAGAAGGCCCCCCTGGTTGGCTGTCAATGTTTTTGTCGTTCATCAGCTGGACAAAATTGTTCTGAAAATGATTCCAATGATATCGTTTCTCTATATTGTTATAGCTGTGGTGTGAACTCTGCTATTCTTTAATATTGAAAACGATTTTTAGAACTATATCGTTATCTTTAGAGTTATCATCCTTGGTGTGAACGGGCCTTAACTCTGTATTAAGTACATGTTGTTAATTAATTAAGTAACCAAAATTTTAACATACATATTTTTGAAGGTTTTTAAGTGAAAGGCAGAATGTTCTTGATTTTAACATTTTATATACATTTATTATAGATAACAAAATCAAAGAAATTTTATATTAATCTCACAATCTCCCCTGCACATCAACGGTGACACATAGACCAAAGGTTTCCGACTCCTGCTGTTCCTAGAAAACCTTTGTCCTGGTGCTTTAAAGAACCAACTGACTGATCTGAAGAACCTATAAATGAAACATCAAGAACTTTCTTCAACCTCCAAAGAACCATACAGCAACTCAAGAGCGAACAATGCTTCTTGTTCTTCGCTCAGCAAATGATTCTTCAAGAAACAATTGCAGAATCTTAGAGTGTGTGTGTTAAGAACAATACTAACAGACTTTGATGAGAGGATAAGAGATGTTGAGTTCGAAGACAGGTTGAGAAAATCTTTGACATTAGAATTCCATGAACTCTAGAAGAGTTGTAAAACCAGATCTGAATTGTTGTAGCTGACATCAACGTGCAATTGTTGAAGTAAGCCAGAGTCATATATTCTCTTTAAATGTTACACCGATGCATGTGAGAGAATCAAATAAAACCTTCGGATCGACATGAATCCTGATATCTGTGACTACAGACGGGCTTTCTGCTGATTTCTCTCTGAAGTGCGAGTTAAAAGAAATTTGGAGATACACCTCAGCAGCAGCAGTTTCCATTTCTGTCACTTAACAATACTATCCACAAGCCTCAGAACTCTAAAAAGCTTAAACTGCGATCTGATGAGCACTCAAATCCACTGCCGAGGCTAGTCTTACCTCGAAGGGAAATTTAAAACCACCCGCTAAAATGCCTACCCTTATTTTAGCAGTCCTGTCTTCATCTTCCGTCCTCATTGGCTTGACAGACGCCTCTTTGCATCAGTCTTTTTTTCCGGCATCTGGAAGAAAAAAGGAATGTAAGAAAGACAGAATAAGAGAGAGGGAAATGGAGCTGTGAAGACGAGAAGTTTAATGTCTTGGAGAAGAAATGGATGAACTGAAGGAAAGACAAGGCCTTCAAGATACAAAAGCACCTCCAGCACTGGCTGTAAGACATGTGAGTGACTGACACTGGTTAGATACATGCTTGTGCGTGCATGTGTGTGTGTGTGTGTGTGACACATGAGTGTGTACGTTTGAGTCTCTTTCTGTGTGTATGCCGACAGCTACATTGTGACAAAGCAGTGATGAATTATACAGAAAGGCAGGCATTGCTTTGTGGAAACCAATGTAACTGTCAGCCTCTGCAGAAACATGAATGTTTTTCGACCGAAGTGGCATTTCTTGTTATTGGAGTAAAAATGTTTGGAGGGCAACTGGAGGCCTTGGCTGTCCGCCCCTCTGAGGGGTGAAAACAGCAAGACTGGGAAAAATGCAGACCAAAACCAAGAAACCGCAAAAGAGGAACAGTTTAGATTCTTACTAATTTAAAGTTCCAAACGGAATGTAGGAGCAGCTTGAATGGAGCATTATAAATGTTATCAGGATGACTCATGAATAATAATGAAGTGATGTAACAGTAGTCATAATTGATTTGCTAAAGAGCATTAGTAGGATCATCGCTTACGGTCTCTCACAGTAAAAAAAAAAGTTGCTGCTTTAAAAGTACAATCAACTTGGATGTTTAAGTCATTTTATGTTTAAGTTTAAACATTCATGTTGGATGTTTAAGTCATTTCAACTTAAATTACATTAAACTGACTTAAGTTGAATCTTGTATAACTTGAAAAATGTTGAAAATTGTTAAAGCAATGTAAAAACATATGTTGTCATAACATATGTTGTGATACTTTTTCTCCCCCAAAAAATTTAAATAAAATAAAATGAAACTAAAATAATAATAAAATAAAATACATAAAATAAAATAAAATAAAAATTCCTTCAGCTATAATGGATGCTACAAACCTGCTTTCAAGTGTCGACTGACAGGAGACAACCCCCCCCCCCCCCCCCCCCCCCCATTATATCAACGAAACTATTTCCAGCCTAAGCTCTTGAGTGCCAGGTGTTTACAGATTTGATAAGAATGCAAAATTTGCATCTGCATCCTAATGATTTATTGCTGCAGTTTTACACTTTTATTTTAATTTTATTCCGTTGATAAGTGACATCTTGCGAACAATATGTTCATTCATTATTTATGGAGTCATGACAGTGGGATGCTGAGCCTTTGCTAATGACAGAGGGTGGAGCTGTAAAAATTGCCAGGATGAAAAATTAAAAATCATAATTCATAACAGGAGCGTTATGCAGTGATGATGCAAATGTAAGCATCACTAACACTATAGCTGATAGTGTAGGCCTAAATACGGAACCACCCAGATCATCAACACCTTACCATTGATGTTCACATAAAAGGTAATAATAAAAGCACATTTTACAAGCTGTGCAATTTATTTTTAGATACATTAGTAGATTTTTCTATGGTTTGTTAGCTCTGTGTGTGAGAGAGAGAAGCGTGCGAGTACTGTAAAACGCTTCCTCATTATACAACTTGAATCTGGAGTCTTTTTTTAAACGCAGAACTGTAAAACAATCATCATTCATCTGGTATTTGCTGGCTGGCGCTTATGTTTTTATTAGGCAGTCTGTGAGGGAATGAAATATGAACACCACGCCGTTCACTCGAAATGAAGCTCTTCGGCATGGCAGGCCTCGTTAGCTAATTTCCGACGGCTGGATACTGCCTCATGATAGATTCATTAAACTCTTCCACAGCTCTGAAATTGCAGCCGAGACTCCTAATAAATATTCCAAAGCTGTGTGTTTTCTCGCATGCGTAATTATCAACACACACTAACTGTTTCACACTGAATCAATTAGCGCATTTCTTTGAAAAATCCCAAGCATTTATTGACATGATCTCCACAAACTGTGAAACAAACACAACATATTTCTCAGCTATCGTTCTGTCAGGCAGCTTGCTTGGACCTGTAGTCACACATTAGCGCGGTCCCACACACATCATTTGGTCCTGTTGTTGTGCGTTCTCGCTGTAACAGATGTTGGCTCCCATAAGCTCTAATGTCTTCCAGTGCTGCAGACAGACGTGATAGGGCTGCTTTTGTTTACGCTCTGTTCGCTTGGCTTTCACCATTTGTCAATATAATTTTGATGAGCATTCGTAGATTAAAAAGGCCTTAAAAGCCCTGCTTTATTTGGTGAAATGCATGCTAACCTCAATTCAAAGTACACTAGGGGTTGTACTGGTCGTCTAAGTCGATTAGCTCTACTACTAGTCAGTGATTCTGGCTTGCTGTGTTAAATAATCACGGATCACATGGCTACGGTTTTGCTTGTTCTATATACGTAGCAACAGAAGACATTCTTAAATCAAAATTAAAGTCAGATTGCAGTGCATACCTGTAAGATGAAAATTTGATGAATGACAACAGCATCAATAAAGATAAGCAAGCAATCATACCAAATATATTTCTGTCAAATATTTCTGCACTAACTTTAATGTTCATCAAAATACAGGTACAAAAGTACAATAATTCAGAAGTTCTTATTAAGCACAAGTTATGAACATTTTAAAATAGTATTTGGGGCTCTCTATGTAACAATTGTCATGTATTAATCACTTTTTATTGACAATGTGAATAGCCTGTAACAAAATAATTGACATTCCCCGACTTCCTAGGTGGTCTATGAAAGTCTGTAGACTGATTTTTGTGTGGAGGACTCTGGACGTTTTTGCCGGAAAAACCAAAAGGATGTGATGGTTAGACGCACTCCCGAAAGCCTCTCTTCTATTTTATGACACATAAAATGAATACTTCATTGTTCAGGATAATGCTCTGTACTGTGATGTCAATGTATCATGCAAAGAAAATGGATCAATTCAAACTATAGTCAGATCTATATAGTCTCAAATATAGGCCTACTTTATGATCAAACTATCATAACAGTGTAATTTTAATTTCCTCATCTGTCGTCATGATGCCATTGCAGAGCTTGTTCAAACCATAGACTGTAAAAAAATATGGACGTAGTGTCCGTGACGTCACCCATAGGATTCTGAAGAGCAGTTTTGAAGCGTAAAGTAGGGTCGAGCTGGCTGTTGCCATCTTAGCAGCGCTTCATCGCGTGTCACTCCCGGATAACAGAGAAGGGGCAAAGAGGCAGGACGTGGGTGGAGCTGAGGTGACGCGATGACTAACAGACAGCAGATAAATGGCTATCCACCTGTCACTCAAAGTGGCCACGCCCTTAATTATGCAGAACTTTAAGGCTTTATATAATGTAAACGAATGAGCTATAAAAAAAAAAAATCACCCTCCTCACAGTTGTCATGAAGGGCAAAATTAGATATATAGACCAAAACCACAATTTGTACCAGGCTGTAAACATGTTTTTTTCTGCTGTAAAGTTGGGCATTTTAACATGGGGCTCAATGAGATTCTGCTCCCTTCTGGAGCCTGTCTCTAGCGGCCAGTCGATGAATTGCAGTTTAAGTCACTTCCGTATTGGCTTCAAGAGAAACTGGGGGAGGTTGCCGCTTAGTTCAAACATATCCACATCTCCATGATCAGATGGGTTCTGCGCTCGCGCAGCACATACTTACATATTCATCTAAACGTCGCTCTCAGCAGCGTCTGGATGTTCGTACATCGCTCCAACTTGTTTTTACTTCTAAGCAAAGAAAGAAAAAGAACTTGATCGCCATAGGCAGTGAATCACATTCAGTCTCTTCTACGTCACACATGAGGCACGAGCACAAGCAATAAGTTGCTGGCTGAAGTTCACTTGACCACCACCAGTGTCGCTAATAACAAGGATTTCTAAATTCCACATTTAGCCCATTTAAAGATTAAATAAAATTAGGAAACATATAATGATATGAATAATACTTTTAGAAAACACTTTTAGTTTAAAAATCATATACACATTGGATGAAGAATCCAGTTAAATAGGTAGCCTAATAAAAGAGGTTTTATTTTACATGCAGCAGGTCGCCACAAAGGGGGTTGATCACATGACAACACTTTCTTGTGGAATAAATTAATATATCATAATAAATAATAAAAAAAATATATATATAAATGTATTTCATTTACTGTATATAAATGAATCATTTTCTACAATGGCATCAATTTGCTATTGCATGATACTGCATCCACACAGCTAAAAGTCCAGCATTGCTGCACCGGCTAGTGCAACATAAAACAATGCAAATGCTTTGTTGGGCTTTTTTTGTTGGGTATGGTGTAAAGTTCCTTGCACTTGCCTTTCTATGTTGCACTAATCAAAGCAAAGCATTTCTTTTGAGTTGCTCCACCAATATGCAATTAAAAATAAAAAAATTTCAATACACTTTGAGAGCAGAAAAAGAGAGGCCATTAGCCCCGTTGTACCCTGAAGTTCTCACACGAGCAATTCAATTGGCATCAGAGAAAAAGAGAACAGGGCAAGTCGTCCACCTCAGCATTTCCGCCTGCAAAAGTTCAGGACCTGAGGTGAAGAACGGGTCTTATTTGTTTATTTGTTTGTTTAATTATGGGATTCGGGGACACATTTTCCTCGGCAGCATACGATCGGCCTGACCTTCAAGCTCAATCAAACCTTTAAGCTGCGTCGCATTTTTCTCTTTGGCTCTCCTGCCTGGCGCGCCGGTGAGTTATCTGGCTGAACGGGAGCTGTCCGTGGTGCTGACAGACTGCTACCTGTGTGGGGGGTCTTCATCTCGGCTACATTAGCCCATATGGCCTGAGTTAGCTTCTATTGAAGCCGTGGCCTAATTACGAGGAAGCGGGAGAATGTTTGCGAATGACGATTGGGCCTCGGCGTTTGTGCCTCATCCAGCCCCCGCAGTGACTCGCACCTGTTCCCGTCTTTAAAACCTCTCTTTCAGTTTAGCTTTTGGCCAACGCCACCAAATGACCTATCCAGGGGGCAATAACGCTTTTTCTGTTTTGCCTGTCGTCAAGCCACGGTGTCAGCATCCAGTGGAACAGACGCAACTGTACCCCGGGCAGCAGACAGAGGGGTTTGTGCACACAGCTGCTCGGGTTTATAGCTTTTAAATGTACAAAACGCAAAGGAGTCGTTATATTTACTCGCTGGCACATCATAAGGCAGATGCATCTGAAAAAAGAGAAGTAAATACCGGTATATTCAGCACAGTGTTGTGCAGTAACTAACTAAAAGTGCATTTTTCCGTAGCATGACAGGAGCTTAGACAGTTTAGCTTTTCCAGTAACAAGCTACTTTTGTGTTGAGCATGCAGTTTTGCAGGCAATCAAACACTCTCTTAATGCATCTCTTTGGGAAGTTGGATTCGTTTTAGCAAATCAGTTCATGTAAGAGAATCAGTTAATCTGAGTCCCTGTGTTTAAAAAAATTCTAAATTCAATATTGCATTTGAACATGACTCAAGACCATTGGCCAAACTCTGGTCACATCATCATTATTTAGGTGATCAAAAAATCATTCTAGGATGCATGTCTTTTGCAGTTTAGTATGAGTCTGTGCTCTTTTTTGTAGTATAATATTTAGTTAAATTCTTAAATACTGTTAAATACTGTTCTGATAGTAGAAATAAATCCTAGAACCTAACCCTAACCCAGTGTTTGGGTAGTTTTTGTGTAACCCAGATCCTGGGTCAGATGTAACAACCCAGTGTTTGGGTAGTTTTTGTGTAACCCAGATCCTGGGTCAGACGTAACAACCCAGTGTTTGGGTAGATTTTGTGTAACCCAGATCCTGGGTCAGACGTAACAACCCAGTGTCTGGGTAGTTTTTGTGTTACCCAGATCCTGGGTCAGACGTAACAACCCAGTGTTTGGGTAGTTTTTGTGTTACCCAGATCCTGGGTCAGACGTAACAACCCAGTTTTTGGGGAGTTTTTGTGTTACCCAGATCCTGGGACAGACATAACAACCCAGTGTTTGGGTAGTTTTTGTGTAACCCAGATCCTGGGTCAGATGTAACAACCCAGTGTTTGGGTAGATTTTGTGTTACCCAGATCCTGGGTCAGACATAACAACCCAGTGTTTGGGTAGATTTTGTGTTACCCAGATCCTGGGTCAGACATAACAGCCCAGTGTTTGGGTAGTTTTTGTGTTACCCAGATCCTGGGTCAGACGTAACAACCCAGTTTTTGGGTAGTTTTTGTGTAACCCAGATCCTGGGTCAGATGTAACAACCCAGTGTTTGGGTAGATTTTGTGTTACCCAGATCCTGGGTCAGACATAACAACCCAGTGTTTGGGTAGATTTTGTGTTACCCAGATCCTGGGTCAGACATAACAGCCCAGTGTTTGGGTAGTTTTTGTGTAACCCAGATCCTGGTTCAGACGTAACAACCCAGTGTTTGGGTAGTTTTTGTGTAACCCAGATCCTGGGTCAGACATAACAACCCAGTGTTTGGGTAGTTTTTGTGTAACCCAGATCCTGGGTCAGATGTAACAACCCAGTGTTTGGGTAGATTTTGTGTTACCCAGATCCTGGGTCAGACGTAACAACCCAGTGTTTGGGTAGATTTTGTGTTACCCAGATCCTGGGTCAGACATAACAGCCCAGTGTTTGGGTAGTTTTTGTGTAACCCAGATCCTGGTTCAGACGTAACAACCCAGTGTTTGGGTAGTTTTTGTGTAACCCAGATCCTGGGTCAGACGTTGTAACAACCCAGTGTTTGGGTAGATTTTGTGTTACCCAGATCCTGGGTCAGACATAACAGCCCAGTGTTTGGGTAGTTTTTGTGTAACCCAGATCCTGGGTCAGACGTTGTAACAACCCAGTGTTTGGGTAGTTTTTGTGTAACCCAGATCCTGGGTCAGATGTAACAACCCAGTGTTTGGGTAGTTTTTGTGTAACCCAGATCCTGGGTCAGATGTAACAACCCAGTGTTTGGGTAGTTTTTATGTAACCCAGATTCTGGGTCAGACGTAACAACCCAGTGTTTGGGTAGTTTTTGTGTAAACCAGATCGTGGGTCAGACGTAACAACCCAGTGTTTGAGCAGTTTTTGTGTAACCCAGATCCTGGGTCAGACGTAACAACCCAGTGTTTGAGTAGTTTTTGTGTAACCCAGATCCTGGGTCAGACGTAACAACCCAGGGGTTGAGTTATTTATTGACTTTTTGCGACCTCTTCAGGAGAGAGCAGTGCAGCTCCGTCAAATTGGTGCATGTCTTCGGTAAAATACAGGTTTGTGTACATTTTATTTTATCTATAAATTCATTATTGTGCTGTATATCGTTTAATTTTATGCAAAGCAACATGAGGGGCGAGATGTGAGTCACCTAAACGAGTGTCAATGCCTTGCATAAAATGTTAGGATTTTATTAAAAAATTTACAGAATATAAATACATAGGCTGTTAAAATATGTTCTCCGAACTGTACACTGATTGTTGACTGGTTATGGAACCAGTCACAGCATATTTCAGCTACGAGGGAAACGCATGGCGGTGGTCTAAAGTTAGAAGTTCCCCCGCTGAACACGTTACAAGATCCGGCATGAGATCCAATGCCGCTACAGTGGAAACGGTCAATTACACTTAAATTACTTCTAAATGTTTAATTTTTACTTCTAATATTTGTTAAATGAGCTTAAATGTTGGCAATATGTATTACAAAAATTATGTAAAATATGCTATACTGTAAAATATGAAAATGCAAGCCAGTGGTTGTGTCGAGTATTTAAAAAAAAAAGTTTAGAGGATTTAAGTTAATCTGTAGACATTAATTCTATATTGAAGTAAAAATAATAAGTAATAGTAAAATGAATCAACCCATTATGCTGGGTTAAATAAACAACCCAATTTGCTGGGTAAAATCAACCCAAAATGTGTTCTGTTCTATATTTACCCAGCCCTTGGGTTGAAAACAACCCAGTGTTTTTTAGAGTGTAGGAAATCCAGAAGTTCTAAAGTCTATTTACTTATGTATGTACCACAATTTAAATTATATTAATTTGGATGCATCTCTTCTCTAGTTACTCTTATTATAACTATTTCTAAAAGAGTAGTTTGAGTGAAGATAAACTACGAGCAGCTTCTTCACTTCAACAGCGATTCTGCATATCATGACCTGGATGTTACAGCAGCAGTCACGTATGTAAAGTGCCTGTTGTCATGTCAATGTTCCTGTCAGGCGTTGTGATTCCAGGACGACTTCCTGTAAACACACTGAGAGATTTGTGTGCTTTGAGGTTCAGCTTGATTCAACATCATTTCCCACTGCTTTAGGACTTTGTTGCTGTCGGGAACAGAGCGGTATGGGAGAGAGACATAGAGAGAGAGACAGAGAGAGACGCAGACAGAGGAAAAAGGGGTTCCCACTAACGTTCATCAAAGGCCTTTTCTTTCTCTCTATCACTTTATTTTTATTTGGTGTCAGCACTTCACAGTGAGAGTCGTATGGAAATGTGTTTGGCTGCCTGGAAAGCTGTCAGGAAACACACACAACTCAGTTGCACGGAGGTAATTTGACTGGGCTGATGTCTTTTCTCCTTTCTGGCCCCCTCATTATACAGTGAGAGAGCAAAATGGCAGCACTCGGTGTTTTATCTGTCAGCATCTCTCCGTAATGCGTTTTCATACCATGTGTATTAGTCGCTAACATCAAAGGCACCCGTGTAAGGGCCGCAGAGAGCGTGCGGGCGCCAGAGAACCAGACATCCTGAAAGGTGACAATTGAATCTCTTTGCTTGCGTGGCATGTCGACGTGCTGGGAGAATAGGCTTCATTTGACTCGCTTGCTCTTGGGTAAATAGCAACATGAAAAGAAGGCCATAATATGACAGTTATGTGTGATAGTGAGAATGTGAGAGGAGCTTTTTCTTCACAAACAACGCTGTGCTCAAAACACGTCCGATCAGTGGAGAGCAAAGCAGACGTCAGAAGCAGGAGCGGAGAATAGAAGTTATTCAGTAAAACGTGTTTGTAAAGGAAGCTCGGACGTGAATACACCCCCCCCCCCCCCCTTGCACCTTAATGGCAAGACTGGAAATGTATTCAAAAATTGAATGTAAAAGAATTTTAACAGATAATAAAAAGTGTCATATACATTCCACAAAAAGGTCATTTATTTTTAAAATACATTTCTAAATGTTTTTTATAGAAATGTATAGAAACATCTTTCAGTATTGTTAAATCGTTAAAAATTGCAAGGGTGCAATGCATTACCTGGGGACAGCTTCATAAATCTAAATATGAGAACATATATAAAATATTATATTTGTTTTTAAGCAATCACTTAATCAAAAGTGCATATTTGCAAACAAAGCTTGAAAATTTCAAATTCAATATTGCATTTGAACATGACCCAAAAGCATCATGGCTACATCATATTTGGTGCTAAAAAAAAAATAATAATAATTTTAAAAAAACAAAAAAAACAGACCAAATGATTCATTCTAGGATGCATGTCTTTTGCATTTTAAAAAGATGATTATTTTTTATTTTATTTTTTTCGGTAAAGATTTTAAGCATTCCATCAGAAAAAAAGTTATGGTATGTAAGCCTAAATCAATGTATCAATCCATCAATTAACATAGTTATTAAATATAATTTCTTAATATTTGTTTTTAATTTAAAAAGAATTGCAGTATTGTATTTGAACAAAAAGCATTTGTAAAATTCTGGCTACATCATATTTAAGTGATAAAAAAACAGATTAAATGAAGCATTTAAGAAAGCAAGTGTCTTTACATTTTAAAGAGGTGATTATTTTAAACAATTCCATATGTGTATGTAAACTTAAATCAATGTATCAATCAATCAATCAATTTATGAAATATTATATTTCTTAATATTGCACTTTTAATACAACCAAAATGCATTTGCTAAACTTAGGCTAGATCATCAGTTATTTTGAGAGTTTCCCACTTCAGATCTCTTCGATTCATTCAATGAATCTCTACTGTTGCAGCATAGTTGCACACACAGCATATACTGTATGCTTTCGCATAATTGGAGTGTGTGTGTCTGCATCCAAAACATTTCCTGCTGCTAAGCATCAGCACATGCGGGCCTTCCTGCTGCATGCTGGGATCACAACAAAAGCTATTGATTGGCTGAAAGGAAGACATCTCCACAAAAGGGCCTCCTGTTGAGGCCTTCCAGAGAAATACCGCAGAGAATATATAACCTTTCTCACTATCTTAAATGCTCCCAAGTTACACGACTCAGTTGTTTGGTTACGCAGGGAAAATACCAGCATCAGTCTGTTGGTCTGAAAAAATGTCTCTATGAATCAAGTTCATATGACTGAACTGTCTTCATCTTAAAGTGCCCCATTATACTTTTCAAATATTATCTTTCATGCAGTGTGTAATATAGCTGTTTGTGAATGTAAAAAGTCTGCAAATTTTGAAAGATCAAAGTGCACAACAAATAAAGTTATTGTCTCCTATAAGAACGAATAGATTCTGAACTTCTGAAACAAGTCGTCAGTAATTCCAGTCTCACTTCCTGTTACAAACCTACCTAACAATGTAGAAAATTTGCATAATGCCAGCCTGTGATCTTCCTTGGCTGCCCACAAACAACATCTACCTTGACCCGCCCCCAAACACTGTAGTTGAAGCTGAAACTGGAAGAGTTTGGTTCATGTTGTCAACATGTCAAGATGAAGTTTTCTGCACTGCAAATCCACTTTACATGCACTTCAAAAGAATGAGGACCCGCGCTGGAAGTGATACAGAAAAACGCCACTGTTACGGTTTCTATCACTACGATTGCTCAGGAAGCCTCCAGAGCTGAAGTTCAGATATGGTAATTGGTGTTTAGTTTCTGATACGTGCTGTGAGTGGTCGACCAATCACAACAGACTGGGCCATCTGACCAACCTTTGACATGTAAATCTATTCTAGGAGACTCCAAAACAAAAATTAGGAACCTTTAAAATAGTATAATAGAGGCACTTTAATAGTTTGAAATTATATATATATATATAGTGTGTATATACTGTATATAATGAATGAATGTAAATGAATGTAAAATAATTAATAAGTAAAAAAAACATTTACATTCGACAAAAAGGTCATTTATTTTTTAAATAAACTTCAAATTTTTTTTATAGAAATTTATAGAAACATCTTTAAGTATTAATAAATTGCATTATGGTTAAAATTATGGGTAAAATAAAAAAAGGTGCAATGCATTACCTGGGGACAGCTTCTTTTTAATATGTTTTGTCAATATAAATCTAAATATAAAATAAAGATATAACATTATATTTGTTTTTAAGCAATCACTTAATCAAAAGTGCATATTTGCAAACAAAGCTTGGAAATTTAAAATTCAATATTGCTTTTAAACATGACCCAAAAGCATTTGACAAACTGGCCACATCATCATATTTAGGTGATTTTAAAAAAAGAAAAAAAATGTAAGCATTCCATCAGAAAAAAAAAAAAGTTATGGTATGTAAACCTAAATCAATGTATCAATCCATCAATTAGCATAGTTATTAAATATAATTTCTTAATATCTGTTGCAGTATTGTATTTGAACAAAAAGCATTTGCCAAATTCTGGCTACATCATATTTAAGTGATAAAAAAACCCCAGATCAAATGAAGCATTTAAGAAAGTCTTTACATTTTAAAGAAGTTGTTATTTTTTTTTTTTTTTTTAAGATTTAAGCATTCCATATGTGTATGTAAACCTAAATCAATGTATCAATCAAACAATCAATGAATTTATGAAATATTATTTCTTAATATTTGATTTTAATAAAAAAATACATTTCAAATGCAATATTGCACTATATTAATACAACCCAAATGTATTTGCTAAACTTAGGCTAGATCATCATAAAACACATAATACGGTACTATTCCGGTATTTTATTTATATATTTATATATATTTATATATATATATATATATAAAAAATACCTAACCTAAAGAGTGCATATTAGTCCCTCACAGATACATACCAAAAGAGTACATATTAGTACCTACAGTACAGATTAGACCCTTTTTGAAGGGTACCGTCCCAGTGACAGCTTTTGTATTTTTTCTGATATATTTAAATATATTTACATATTCCGGAAGCCAATACATAAACAAAAAATAGTAAGTTAGTTAGTGAGCTGTTAGTCATAGGAAGGTAATGAGCACAAATCAGAGGGCCATTACACCCCTGACCTACAAAACCTGCAGTAAATGATCATAGGAATGCAAAACTGACTGACACACATCAGCGTTCAGAAGATGACGCATTTCCATGGGAATCAGCGATGCCATCCCCCATAGCACATGTATGCGCAAACAATCGCTTACACACAATAACACACACAAACAGTGCCGTGGGCGAGGACCCATCTGGGTGAGGGTGTTGGGCCTCCGCATCTGTAGTCGCCCGATGAAGGTGAGAGAGAGAGAGAGAGGAAGGAGGGGGGCTGAGAAAGAGAGACGCAAATTAAAGCTCACCGTGGGAAGCTTGAGCCCCTGGCGCTTTTCTTATGCAACAGCTGCACCTTCACCAGCCTTCATCTCACATCCTGACATATACGTCCAGCCGGGCTGGTCCATGCGCCAGAGCCGGCCCGGGAAAGAGCGGGAGGTGGGGAGGAGGGCCAGAGTCCCCGCCTTAAGCAAAACAGGTGTATGACATCCTGTTGCTAGTCTGCAGGGGGAACCGGGCTATGAGTCGCACATCCTACTGAGAGAACAGCCGAAAATAACAAAAGAAGGTTAGAGCCAAGGCTGACAGGCTCATTGATAATATTTTAGATAAAGCAGGTCTGAGAGTTGACTGCAAATTGCCTCTAATGTCTAATGGTGTGGGCTCTGGGCCACAGTCGCGAACAAAATGGAGCCATTATTTATTATTTCTCAGGGTGGGTGAGGGATTTGGCCCTTGCCAGAAATTTCCGGTCGACGTGCCAGCTTTGGCCAGGTCCCCTCCGTGACTCGGATCTCTAAGGATGCGTGTTTAAAGCCCTTACATGTATTGTTTGGGGTCGACCGAGGTTGGTTATTTTAATGTACAGACGGGTCGGACTGACCTTGCGATCTCCCAGCGGTAGCATGCATGTTAAATGTATTTGTAAATAAACTACTGTACATAAGGGTGAACATCACCTCAAGAAAAAAACTAAAGGAAAAAATACATCGAGAAAACGAGGCATTTTTTTATGGCAATTCCTCAAACAGTAATATAAATATGTGGTTGTGTGTGTGTGTGTGTGTGTGTGTGTGTAGACATAATACTATAGTATAAAGATGTATAAAAATGACTACATAAATAATATACAAATATTGTCAATGTAAAAAAAAATGTAAAATAAATAATATAAAAAATATTGTCATAATGTAAAAAAAAAAGGTCATAGGCTGCATTTCTCTAGGCAAAAATATTTAAGGTGAAATATGACCCTGACCATAGTTTTGTGATATTCATCATAATACATGTATTTTGTTTGACATAATTTGCAAAGAAAGTTATTGCGAGTAGAAAACAGGCATGTAGTTTAAAGCGAGTTCCATTAGGCAAATGACTTTAAAAGCAGAAATGTTGCGAGTTAAAGAATGCCTGGCGGTGTCATCGGAGGATGGGATATGTGTGTGCGTGTTGGGAGGTGGATGATTATTTAGATGGCACACTCCAGTTTTTCATCATTAGGCAGATGCCTCCTGCCGCTCAGGTTAGGTCACGTCCAAAGCGCATGCTGTCTGAGTCAAATGAGCCAGTTCAAGCCCACCTGATGCACACACACACACTCAAGAGCAGCGTCCCCAAGGCCAGTCCGCCACACACACATGCACCTGGCCCTCCATTAGCACCTAAACTTCACTTATTAGATTAATACCAGAAGTGACGATAACCCCAGACCTTTGGGGACTCCCACAAACGGCTGCACGACTTCACCTGAATGCTGATAAAATCTCACTTTTGCACAACGGAACGCTTACAGACTGATTTAAGCATTGGCGTTTTTGCAATAACTTTAAGGATAATTCAATTTAAATCATAATTAGTAGATTAAGTTTGGGATATACTTTGTCGTACTTTGCCGTTGTGAATAAAATGTGTTAAAAGCCCCATTTGAAGGTATTTTCACCTATTTTTACAACACTATGGTCTCTTACCCCCCAAAAATGAAAGTTCTGTAATTTACTCACCCTCAAGTTGTTCTGAGCATGCCTGATTTTCATTCATCTAAAAAACACAAAAGGAGATGTTAGACAGGATGCTCATATTTCACTGTGAGAAGTAGGCCTATGTTTGAATTAGCAATGAGATTTGAGAGCTACAGCAGAAGGGACACATTTTTTTTTTTTTTTAATTCATATGACTTCTGAAGTCTTACAGTCATAGGATACAATATATCATACTTTTATTGTGCGTTTATAGTTTTTGTTGTTTCATTTTTGGAGATCAACAGCTCCCATTTTATTATATGGAGAAAAACAGTGTGTCTTCTTTGTCTTCTTTTGTAGTCTTAGGGTGCTTTCACACTAGCACTTTTTGGTGCACTCGGGTTCGATTGACGTCAGAGTTCGATTCGTTTGGATGATGTGAACGCTGTCTTCCGAACTCTGGTGCGCACCCGTGAACCGTACCCGAGTCCGCTTAAAAAGGTTCGGTTCATGTGAACTCTGGTACGGTTCGCTGCTGATGTGAACGCAATTGTACTAAATCGCTTAAGTGAACCACTATTAATGATGTATGATTTGATAAAAATGTGTGTTTGTGTGTGTTTCACTCATTTTCCTGACGAGCATGGCTGACAGCCTACTGTAGAGAGCTGTATATCTCATTTCTGCTCTTCTTCGGCGTTCTTTAGAGCATTTGCAGTACATCCGCGACAGATAGACGCAAGTGCCATTACGTACTGAAGCTTTGGTAACAAAACCAACAGTTCAAAAACAAAAATATAATAGTGAGGTGAGCAACGCTATGCATTTTGCCACCTTCTCGCTCGCCGTCGTTACCAAGCAACTGGATAAAGTTGCTGCTGCTTTGATGACGCAAACGTACCCCGGTTCGGACCCAAATAATATAATATCAATTCAGTGGAAATCAATATGGACAATCTTTGTAGTAACGTTTTTATTGATAATATTAATGTTTTAAAACAAAAATGTTGCAATAAGGATATAAGAAATGCTCTTTGTTCTGTGTTTTTTCCTGCAGCAAGATTCTTTTGGTCTTCTTTATTTGGTGATATCTCATGGGTCAAAGCATGGAAATTGCCAAATAAGTGTTGTGTTAATAACAAAATCAAGGAAGTGTCTTACAAAGTACTTCACATTTTTTTGGAAAGATTAAGAAAATTGTATTAATAGAAGTGTTAGAAATATGTGTATTTGATGTCCTTTTTTATACTCAGAATGATAACTTAGAATGCAAAGAACAACATATTATACAGTTATTGATTTTATTAGGAAAATATCATATACATAAAAAGAAGTGGGCTCAATGTAAACCAAGTTTTTCACATTTTGTAAATAGCTTTAAATTATATGTAAACCTCTTGGAACAAACAAAAAACAAAAAAGCGATGAAAACATGTAATGCTTTGAAAGCACTGGACTTTATGTCATTTTTATTTTTTACTTTATTTGATTTTATTTCATTTCTTGGCAGCTAATGTTAATGTGATACTATGAGTATGTAATACCTCTTGTTCTCATGGCATTGAATAAAAATAAATAAATAAATAAAAACTTTTATTTTGCAGAAAAAAAAAAAGAAAAAAAAAAGATCAACACAGTCCAGCGGGTGCAGGGGGAGGGGGGAGCAATCGAACTCGGGTTCGGTCCAGGCAATCGAACCAAGTGTGAAAGCACCCTTAATTTATATCTTGGTTATATCACCCTTTTCCTATTTTATAAATTTTTTTATATTTTTACTCTTTCTGTCACATTTTTTTTATGTGTGTGTGTGTGTGTGTGTGTGTGTGTGTGTGTGTTAATGCTTTGGCAACACTGTAGCTATGCAAAAAAATACAGTAAAATACTTAGATTTTTGTGGGGTGAACTAACCTTTTAAAATGTAATGTACTGTTATACTCTGATACTATTATGTGAGTGACTCTATAATTGGAGATACATTCAAAAAATTAAGGGGGAAAAAACTGTTCACTAACAGAAATTCTTTCCAGTATCTTATTAAAAACATTAATTTTTAATAATTCAGTGCTTGCCAAACAAAAGTTACAACTTCTTTATACTGTTTGTCAACTCTGTTACTGTCAATTCTGTTACATACTGTCAACATTATTACTTTACCTTGGGTTTTACCTTTGAGTTTGACGGTAACAGAGTTTGACGGTAACAGAATTGACGATTTTAAACTTTTTAGCCAAAAACACCACTTGCTAGCATAAATGCTAAGAGCACATGGCACTAATGAAATCATGATTAAAAGACTTAACCCACTGTGTGATCAGCAGTACATTCTGTTTTCCTTTTGTGGTAACAGTTTTGACGTTTTACAAAATAACTCTTGGTGTAAGAACTTTTTAGATTAAAGTATTTTCTCAGAGAGAGCACACATACCTTTAAGTGCTTCAGATCGTGTTAGTAAGGGAAAGTGACATCATTTCCTGTATCTTATTGTGTGAGATAATTCCACCAATTTAAAGGCAAAGTATGGAATGGTAACAGAATTGACGCAAGATTTATGGACACACATTTTTATAATATAAAAGTTATTTTTAAACAATTTAATGTTGTGGAATTAGGAAAATTACTACTTATGAAATATTACCAAAAGAAAAGTCAAATAAAATATTTTGATTACACAATGATACATGATGGAAAAAAAATACACAAGAAATCATGATTTTCAGCTATATGAGACACTTTTTACAGAAAATATTATAATGTTATGGCCTGTAACATCTTGTGATCCATGATAATGAGTAACATAATAATATTAAAATAACACAAAATATTAAAATAATAAAATATATATAGGAGAAAAAAGGAGAAAAAAATGACTTTGGACACCAAATGTACCTGCATTTATGGAATCACCCATGTGCATTTCTGTCTCTCACAGAGTAAAAAAAAAAAAAAACATTTAAAAGGTGATTTTAAGATGAACTCAGGTGGAGGTAATGAAGGAAACTGCTGTCTAAAGAAGGACTTTATCATACATACTAATGAAATAAGAGTCATTTGAATCAGTTGGTTGAACAATTAAAACACTGTTAAAACAACATTGTTTAGTGTATATTGTGCTGTGAGTAATTGTGCGCTCACATTGCGTATATTATTTATTGTATATTGCGCATTAGATGTGTAATCTGATGTTTGCTGTTATTGTCATACGTCTCATGTCTTGACTGCTATGTTGCTCGGAACTGCACCTAAGAATTTCACCCACTGTTGCACTTATGGTTGTGTGACAATAAAGTGATTTGATTTTGACATCACCGTTGCAGTTTGCTCTAAATAACTCCCTTCTTGCAAATCTTCTAAAAAGAACAGCAGCCACATTAACATCAGATGAAGGCGTTTATATGAAACCGAGGAGATCCAAAGCACTCAGAACAAATGCTGACTTCAGGGGACTTCACAGTATTACTGTGCTTACGAAGGCCAGTCTCCCGTGGAGTAGTCAGAGCTTCAAAAACACAAACAAGTAAAATAAAAAGTCATCCAGTTCAAACCCAAATCACCTTTTTGGACTTGAAAAGCTCCGACATGCTTAATACCCCGTTTCCTTTGGAGATCTGGCTGTTCACACTATTGGGTAACCTTTCCACGCGCCACTTGTTTACTGCGGGGAGATGGAGAACGCGTCCGCCGGTTGCTGTCGAGTGCCAGAAATGAGCACCAGCACGAGCAGTTTGTATAAGTCAGCCATGAATGATTACAGATTAGCCAGCCTGGCAGAGGTTCGGCAGGGATCCCTGATGGAACTTTAAAGCCGTTGGCATGATGGCCCGACACACTGGAGGAAGACAGAGCAATGCCACATATCATTTGGGCCGGAGCGCACCGCACTCCAAATAATCACTTTAATCAGCAAAAGTTAATCGCTGTAAATCATGAATTAATGGGATGAACAGTTGGCCAGAGCCGCTGCGCTCTGAGTTACTGACCACACAATGTCTGATACAGCCGACCTAACAACAATGTGCACTTAAAAATGTCATCGCATTAGCAAACAAAATATCAAGTCACATTTACAGTATTTTAAAAGTAAAACGTGCAATTTCTATGCCACTAGTGTCACAAAATGAATTGCATTAACAGTAAAACCCTCTTCTAAAGTCATGCAACATTATGTTACTCAAGCAAACAGATTGACATTACACACTGTATGCAACATAGAAAAACTAAATATGTCAGAATTTGATTGGATGGTTAAAAATGAGGCAGGTGGTTGGAGATGTAGAATTTAGAAACCCTTGTTATTAGCGACACCGGTGGCCGAACTGCAGTCAGCAACTTATTTCTCGTGCTCTCGCCCGCGCTTGTGCACACAAGAGACTGAACGTGATTCAATGCCCTGATATACTCATGCTGAAGATCTTTTTCGTTCTTCGCTTAGGGGTAAAAAGAGGTTGGAAATACCTTTGCAGTGATAGGGGAGAGTGGGATAAGATGAGCCAGTGACCCCCTTTATCTTGGCAACCGAACACTTTTATTGTCATTTGACCATATATTTTGGAACCACCCATCATTTCTGCCAGACTGCGAAAGGGAGAAACACATGGAAGGAGTGGAAGGCATCCATTTACTTTAAAAACAGTTTTTGGCTTGTCAAAATAACATTTTAGCATAACAGATGTAATTGCTGTTACATCAAAGCAAATTTGTCCAGGTCTAAAAATATTTATGATTGGTTAGCTAGTTAGTTTTGTCCCAAAATGGCAGCTATGGGGCAAAGTGAGCCAGTCAGATTCAGTTAGATGGTCAGTTTACACCCAGATGGTGCAACTTACCCCTAACCTGGGGCAAATTGAGCCACAGGAACACTTTTTTTTAGAACCATTTGTCATAGATGTATTCTGATCATTTAAAATGATAGGAAACATTCTGAAATTACTTCAGATACTTTCATTGTACTTCAGCCTCATTTTCCCTTCCACATTCATAAAATATGGCTCATCTCTCTCCCCTATATTATATACTGAGAGCGACGTTTAGATGAATATGTAAATATGTGCTGTGCCCTTTTTTCTCTCAATAAAAAAAATATATACACACAACAAAACTGACAGCAGAGAGAAAAAAGCAGTTAAGAAAGCATCTGATCATAGCGATGTGGATATGTTTGCACTTCAGCCTGTCACACGTTGGAAATTTAAAAAAATATAATTACATGACAATTCTTATATAGTCTATAGCCCCATTTAACATGCACAATAAAAACACACTTGCATTAAAGGGATAGTCCACCCAAAAATACATAAGTAAATAATAATTCATGGCATAATTTACTCACCGTTTGCATGCTGTTCCAAATCTGTATGACTTTTTTCCTCTGTGGAACACAAAAGAAGATATGTAAAAAATATCAAAAACAAGCTCAGGAATGAGGATGAGTAAATAAAGACAGAATTTTCCTTTTGTATAACTATCCCTTTGTGATTGAGTCAAATGTGATTTCACATTTACAATGACAATTATTTCACAAATTACATTTTGCTAAGTTTTACGTGATAAAACAAAATGAGTGAATTAGAGACACACGGTGGCAAATGCATTTCCCCCTCACTGTTTCTCAGTCCGCTCTCTCTTTTACTCATTCTCTTTTTCACACACACACACACACACACACACACACACACACACATCTGCTCACGGCAGCTCAGAGCAGTAGGTGTACGGACAGGGATGGCAGACCGGGCTCGGGTAAATTATCACATTGGTAACTTGTCAGTAAACAGGTAAATTGCAGTGGAACAGGTGTTGGTGAGAGGAATGAGCCCTTCGCTATAATCAGCTTTTAGGAAGACATCTGTCTTCTTGAGCAATAAAGTACAGAGTGCAAAAATATTAAAGATTGAAGTCATCAAAAAAAACTTGTGAAAGATATTTCAGCACGCTCAGTGGCACACTGCAGGCCTACACACGTCCTCTTTAGAGACACGTGCGAGATAACGATCAAACAAAATAACTATATGACACCATTAACAGACGTGGAAATGATCAGGCCCAAATGCAGATGAAGAGATAATGACAGAGACTCCTTATTAACAATACGTTTATAATGAGCTCGTTATGATCGGCCTCTCAAGTACCATTCAGAGAGAATGGACAGAGTGCTGAGAGGAATAAGTCTTGTCGTTAACGTAAATGCTACATGTTATGTGATATGTGTTATTTGCATCATATATCTCTGATCTCATGTCAACAGATAAAAATAATAAAATAAAATAAAATAAATAAATAAATAAATAAATAAATAAATAAATAAATAAATAAAAAATGTATTAATTAATTAAATAAATAAAATTAAATAAAAAAATAGAAAATAAAATTAAATAATAAATCCCATTCCCCTGCCCACTATGTTCAATAAAGACAGTGCCTAAATTAACAAAATAAAATAAAAATGTTGAATAAAGTAATAGTCCAAAAATAAACAAATAAAAAAAATATATTATGTCCAATAAAGACATAAAAAGCCTAAGAATAAAATAAATCTACTTATGCCACCATTTTATCATCTGCCCAGCAAAAAATTATTTATATAAAAGAAAATAAATAACATTGACTTCGACAAACCGCATAATTTAAGGTCACTTTAACATAAGTGTGAGAGACAAGTAATGTATAAAGTTTTGAGCAGAAAAACACATTTAAGCAATACTCAAGTCCAGTCAGAATCTATACATTTTTGGACATTTTTCTGCTTTGATGTTGGGAGAAAATTAATTAAATTCTCCAGAATATATCATAAATTGTGCTAAACAGATCGGATTACTATATTATATATATACACTCACCTAAAGGATTATTAGGAACACCTGTTAAATTTCTCATTAATGCACTTATCTAATCAACCAATCACATGGCAGTTGCTTCAATACATTTAGGGGTGTGGTCCTGGTCAAGACAATCTCCTGAACTCCAAACTGAATGTCAGAATGGGAAAGAAAGATGATTTAAGCAATTTTGAGCGTGGCATGGTTGTTGGTGCCAGACGGGCCGATCTGAGTATTTCACAATCTGCTCAGTTACTGGGATTTTCACGCACAACCATTTCTAGAGTTTACAAAGAATGGTGTGAAAAGGGAAAAACATCTAGTATGCGGCAGTCCTGTGGGCGAAAATGCCTTGTTGATGCTAGAGGTCAGAGGAGAATGGGCCGACTGATTCAAGCTGATAGAAGAGCAACTTTGACTGAAATAACCACTCGTTACAACCGAGGTATGCAGCAAAGCATTTGTGAAGCCACAACACGCACAACCTTGAGGCGGATGGGCTACAACAGCAGAAGACCCCACCGGGTACCACTCATCTCCACTACAAATAGGAAAAAGAGGCTACAATTTGCACGAGCTCACCAAAATTGGACAGTTGAAGACTGGAAAAATGTTGCCTGGTCTGATGAGTCTCGATTTCTGTTGAGACATTCAGATGGTAGAGTCAGAATTTGGCGTAAACAGAATGAGAACATGGATCCATCATGCCTTGTTACCACTGTGCAGGCTGGTGGTGGTGGTGTAATGGTGTGGGGGATGTTTTCTTGGCACACTTTAGGCCCCTTAGTGCCAATTGGGCATCGTTTAAATGCCACCGCCGACCTGAGCATTGTTTCTGACCATGTCCATCCCTTTATGACCACCATGTACCCATCCTCTGATGGCTACTTCCAGCAGGATAATGCACCATGTCACAAAGCTCGAATCATTTCAAATTGGTTTCTTGAACATGACAATGAGTTCACTGTACTAAAATGGCCCCCACAGTCACCAGATCTCAACCCAATAGAGCATCTTTGGGATGTGGTGGAACGGGAGCTTCGTGCCCTGTATGTGCATCCCACAAATCTCCATCAACTGCAAGATGCTATCCTATCAATATGGGCCAACATTTCTAAAGAATGCCTTCAGCACCTTGTTGAATCAATGCCACGTAGAATTAAGGCAGTTCTGAAGGCGAAAGGGGGTCAAACACAGTATTAGTATGGTGTTCCTAATAATCCTTTAGGTGAGTGTATATATATATATATATATATATATATATATATATATATATATTTGCCATCTAATTGCATAATTGTATTAACCAAAACAAATAACAAAAGCATAAGGGGAAGGATATGTAGAACTTTGTGAATGACAGAAGTTCCAATTCTGCTGAAATCTGCTGAGCTTTAGCTTTTGGAGCGGGCCTGCAGATTCTGTGTGGGCCTGGAAATAACAACAGTTATTGCTAAAGCAAGCACCACTAATAATAGTAGCAGAATAAAGATGGGTTTTTAAAGAAAGACTTGGCACAGAACCGTTCTACTGCAAGTAGGTCTAGGTCACTTCAAGAAAACTTGTCCTCACTCCTGCGAAAAGACTGAAATACTCCCCCAATGTCTGATAAATATGTTCTCGTGCAGTTTGTTGAAAACGCTAAAATCTCCCTCTCCCTCTCTCTCTCTCTCCTCATTCTAATCTCCTCATGTTCAGGTACCTCCGGGGGTCTGTTTAAAGCACAGGTGCGCTCTCTCAATCTCTCTCTCCCTCTGTGCCTGTGCATGAGGTGTGTGTGTGTGTGTGTCTGTGTGTCAGAGAGTGTCCAGGTGCATCTGTGTGTGTATGTGTGTGTCCTTTGACCCATCCATATGGTCACCGGGGGTGATGGAGCTGCCCAGGTGCACCTTGCACACAGGGCCAAGGCAACCGGGGGAGGGACGGCACTACGAGAGACGTCTGTTTGCACAGAACACTCCATGACCTTGTTGTTTTCACAATTACTCATCTGTAGTGTGTATGTGTGCGATGTTTGGTAAAAAGGTGCCAATTTTGTTGCTAGTGAACATGCTGTGTCTTTATGCACGCTTGTGTATATCGGTGAAGCTCACTAAAACCACTTTCACCCCAAAATCAAAAGAAATTAAGAAATATGATTTTGGTTCATTAAGGTTTCTGCATTGAAATGACAAGTTATGCAAGAATGGTTTTATGGCTTTTTTAAAACAATTTATACTGAAATTTGTTCTAGCATATTTCCACCTAAATTCTCATTATTGCAAGCACTCGAACAATTGACTTTTGTGCTTTAATCTCCATTATTCTCAATGGTGACTCATTAGATACTCATTATTTTCAGTTAGAAGGGTTTTTAACTTGATTAAATGTTTTTAATTGAATTTTAATTAGCACAAATGTAGTACAACAAATATTACTATGATGTATGAAACATTTAACAATTTAAATAATACAATTTAATTAATTGTTATCATATGAGATGTTTTCATAAGGACTGTCATAAAAATAATGTTATGATTAAAAAAAAGTCCTTGTGCATCCCATATCTCTGCTCTCATGTCAATAAAATAAACAAATGAAACAAAACAAATAAAACCAAGCAAAGTAAAGGAAACAAATAAAAAATAATAAAATAAAAATCCCTTTCCCCCGCCCACTATGTCCAATAAAGACAAAGTGCCTAAAATAACAAAATAAAATAATAAAATAAAGACAAAGAATAAAACAAAAATTTCACCCCCAAAGTCCTTGATTTTATTAAAAAAATCGTATTTCTTGCTTTTGATTATGGGAATAAAATAAATCAATAAATACACCGATCAGGCATAACATTATGACGGGTGAATAACACTGATTATCTCTTCATCACGGCACCTGTTAGTGGGTGGGATATATTAGGCAGCAAGAGAACATTTTGTCCTCAAAGTTGATGTGTTAGAAGCAGAAAAATGGGCAAGCGTAAGGATTTGAGCGAGTTTGATAAGGGCCAAATTGTGATGGCTAGACGACTGGGTCAGAGCCTCTCCAAAACTGCAGCTCTTGTGGGGTGTTCCTGGTCTGCAGTGGTCAGTATCTATCAAAAGTGGTCCAAGGAAGGAACAGTGGTGAACCGGCGACAGGGTCATGGGCGGCCAAGGCTCATTGATGCACGTGGGGAGCGAAGGCTGGCCCGTGTGGTCCGATCAAACAGACGAGCTACTGTAGCTCAGATTGCTCAAGAAGTTAATGCTGGTTCTGATAGAAAGGTGTCAGAATACACAGTGCATCGCAGATTGTTGCGTATGGGGCTGTATAGCCGTGGACCAGTCAGGGTACCCATGCTGACCCCTGTCCACCACCGAAAGCACCAACAGTGAGCACGTGAGCATCAGAACTGGGCCACGGAGCAATGGAAGAAGGTGGCCTGGTCTGATGAATCACGTTTTCTTTTACATCACGTGGATGGCCGGTGCGTGCGTCGCTTACCTGGGCAACACATGGCACCAGGATGCACTATGGAAAGAAGGCAAGACGGCGGAGGCAGTGTGATGCTTTGGGCAATGTTCTGCTGGGAAACCGTGGGTCCTCCCATCCATGTGGATGTTACTTTGACACGTACCACCTACCTAAGCATTGTTGCAGACCATGTACACCCTTTCATGGAAACAGTATTCCCTGGTGGCTGTGGCCTCTTTCAGCAGGATAATGCACCCTGCCACAAATGGTTCAGGAATAATTTGAGGAGCACAACAATTTGAGGTGTTGACTTGGCCTCCAAATTCCCCAGATCTCAATCCAATCGAGCATCTGTGGGATGTGCTGAACAAACAAGTCCAATCCATGGAGGCCCCATAATGTCATAATGTTATGCCTGATCGGTGTATATACAGTATTATGCCACATTTAAAAATGTCTAAATGTCATTGCATTAAATACATCAGCATTTCAAAAGTTTGGGGTTAGTGAGATTTCTAATACTTTTATCCAGCAAGAATGCAGACCAAAAGTGACAGTAAAGACATTTATATTGTTACAGAAGATTAAGCATCCCAACTGTTCTCAACACTGATAATAATCAGAAATGTTTCTTGAGCAGCAAATCATCATATCAACATATCAAATGCAACATTTCAGTTTAGGTTTGACTCGACCGATGGTCTTTCAAAGAAACATGAAGCGATTACAGTGCCGTGTTCAGTGATCAGACTCCCAAACAACAGATTTTGAAGCAAAGCTTTCCATATAAATAGAAAAATTAACCACATATCTACCTCACCCGGCTGCGTCTCAATTTCTCATATATTTTTTCATGCAACAACATGGATTTTTGGCCTTACAGAATACCTACATATGGAGTCCCATCTTTCTCTCTCTTTCTCTGGATTTATCCTGACAGTCTTCCATGTCTATCATAGGCTTTTCCGCCAAGCCAGACGGAGAAATGCGATCCATTCTCAGGTCTTTCTCACCAGCGCTGTCTCTCCTCTGGGTTTCCACTGTGACACAGAACTGTCTGCTGGGAAGGAGGTGGTTCTGGGTCCCTTTTCCCCCTTAGATTTGGGGTTCAGAGGTCACCGGCACTCATCGCCCCGGGTCAGGAGCAGGAAGAGAAGGATCTAGAATCCCTGAGAGGTTAACGGCAGTCTAGAGAGGTCACCACCAGGACCCAGACGGCTTTTCCTGGGGAAACTGCATGGAAGTTTTGATGTGCGGGTGCTGACAAGGATATGGAGGCCGAGGGTCGACTCTTACACCTCAAACTGGGGTTTGGTGGATACTCAATATTCCACAGAGACCACGTCTACGTTTTACCCCCTCAAATGTGCAAAGTCATTTTCCGGTTTCGGGTTGCATATTTAAGGTTAGATGGATTCTGATGTGGGTCAAATATTGTGCTGATAGATGGCTGGGAGAGAAAAGAAAGAAAGAAAAATAAATAATGAAACTACAGAGGTATTTCAACAGGAATGTTTTGATATGTCCGTTTCATAAATGTTTCATCCGAAGCGATTCTCTCGCTGAAAGGTCATCATGTGTGAGTATGAAGGTGCATGCGAGTGTTTTATGTGGAAATGTGTAAGAGAGAGCACCGGGAGATGATGATGCCCCAGATGTTGATATCGATGTTGTTTCTTTAGATTTATATGAAGCTTCTCCCACGGGTTTCCCTCAGGGAAGGAAATACCTTTTTTCGCCAACTCTCCACACTTCAATTTAGGCTATTCTGACTGATATAGTTTTGACTGTGACTCAATGACCATTTTGACTGCCTTACACGGCAGAAATAATATCACAAAGATAGATTTTTTTTATCACGCTAATGACGCTGCCGGCGACCGAGCACATTCGAGTGCCAATTAAGGTGTGAAAGATGTTTAGCTGGAACGAAGTTTTGAAAACGTGTCATTTGAGTTTGAAGGCTGGCTGTAATGAGAAGGAAATATCTATCAGATGTCGGGGGACGTTGAAGCGTGAACGGGAAGAATAGGCTGACGCTAGGAAAGAGGCCGTACTGTATATGGACCTGTCAGCCTTGTTCAGACTCAATGCCCTGATCGCTTCATGATGTGAACTAAAAAAGACGCCATACAGCCATACCGCTAAAGCCCAAGAGCCCCAGCAGCCGGTCTGGAGAGAATTATGGGACTTCCTGTAGAAAGCACAAGCGTCCTTAAAAGCAGATTGAGGTGCTCATGTTAAAAAGGGTTAAAAGTGGGGCTGATATTACAGGTAATAAGGAGAAAGTGCTCTGACAGAACTCTGACAGGCAGAAGGTGAATCCCAGAGGCCTTTACTGTAGTAATCAGTGATGTGGAAATACAGGAAGCAGATATGTATCTCTCCGAGTACTGAAACAAGCTGCAGACCTGGGGGGGAAAATGAGGGGGGAAAAAAAGGTTTATGATTTTGCAATCATCTATTCAAGATGTTCAGCGGGGTTCATTTACATTGGACAGAAAAACTTGTGTTGATAGCTGATTGTTTTGACAATATAACCATATTATGAATATCATACATGTAATAAATACAGTAGCTATTTTTTCTGCTGCTTAAAATGAGGGACATTATGTAAAAAATACCAAGCATTTTCTTTGCAATTTGAGTGACAGATCTGACACACGATCCCTACAGTAATGGTACACACACACAAAAAAGAATAATTTTGTATAAAACTATTTTAAAAAAAGAAGAAGAACTTGTTCAGAGGACATTCAGGATGCAGGCTGATATTTAATAAATAAAATACACAAATCTGATATAAAAATAAAAACATAAATTATAACAAAAAGAAAATTATGATAATAACAATTAAAAATCTTAATAATTATTTTATTTTGATAATTAAAAATTTAAATGATTATTCCATTTTGTTCATTAAATATTAACATGCACACTGATAATGATAATAATAATAGTAAAATGAATAACAATTGTTATTATTACTATTAAATATTATAATTCACATATTATAACATTATGATAATTTAATATTTGTCATATTTATTTTATATTGATAATTAAAAATGTAAATAATTATTACATTTTGTTCATTAAATATTAACATGCACAATGATGATGATAATAGTAATAATAGTACAATTAATAATAATAATTATTACTATTAAATATTATAATTCACATATTCTGAAGTTATATATTCATTCAAATTAACCTCTTCCTTAACCATGCTTCTTTTTAAGGACACATTTACATTCATGGTTTCATGAAGTTTAATGTTTTTTTAATTGAAAAAAAAAAAAATACAAATAATATTTTATTCTAAGAAAGAGGATTTCAAGTTTTAAAAAAAGTATATAAAGCACTGTAAAAGTGTCCATATATGAATTATGTTCTATACTCCTGTCTTCTGAAGTCATATGATAGCTTTGTGTAAGAAACAGCTCAATGGAATCATTCATCTGAGTCTGATCTTTTCAATGAATCTCCAGTTCATTGAAACCGCTCAGAATGATTTGTTTATAAGTTGGCCATTTTCAGTCTGTTCGTTTCATTTTCACTATTCCATGCATCACTACACTAACTGAGCCACTGTCTCCGAAGGTTTCTATTCCAAAATGTATTTATTTTTTTGTTCTCTGCTGGACATTTCTGGATTCTCCTTCCTTTGAGTTCATGGAGTGAGGAGGAACACGAGCAGCAGGTGTGTAGGTGGGACGAGACAAACATTTATAACCTCAGCATCTCTCAGAGGTACCCTTCCTGTCTTCTTGCTTCTCTTTCCTTCTGTCTGAATCATAAAGATCTGGCCGGATGATCAGACAGTCTCTTCGTGAGGTTATAAAGTCTTGTTATCCTGAGGGTGAACTGTCACCACTGTTGTTGTTGTTGTTGTAGGTTGGTGGCAGTGGCCGTTTTTCCTGCACATCTTTTTGGATGCTCATAGGGGCCCATAAAGATGAGTGTGTTCTGCGTTTCATCTCCACGGCTGGCTTACGGGCTGATAGACAGATGAAGAGAAAGAGAGAGAGAGAGAGAGAGAGAGAGAGACAGAGATCCCCAGGCCACCTTCACTTTAATGTTGGTCTGAAGGGAGGGAGGCAGCCATCATATCTCTGATCAGAAAAGGAAATGATCAAGAAGACATTAGCTTAACCATATGTCCATAGAGAATTAATGAACTGTTCTACTAAACCATTTAAAAAATCAATTATACATTGATTATGCAATATTTAATTCATAAAAATCCATTGTATTCAAGCATGACTCATATTTAGGGCTAGGGGTTTGTTTGAATCACTTACCCTGATGTATTGAACTTCAGTGCATAATTTGTTATGCAATAAGAAAAGCCAGGACACACACACACACACACACAGATGTGTATATATATATATATATATATATATATATATATATATATATATATACAATTTATAATATGATATATAATACAATGAATATAATATAAAAGATACAATTATTATATTATATTATTGAATGCTTATATTACATTATATTATATTAATTATATTATGATGTAATTGTAGGCTTAACACAACAATTGTATAATTAAAGATTGATATAATTTATAATATAATATAATATAATATAATATAATATAATATAATATAATATAATATAATATAATATAATATAATATAATATAATATACAGATTGGGTACTTTCATTGTTAATATAAATCACACTCAAAAGGTCACGAAACCAAGGGAATTTTCCTAATCTCGCAGCATTTGAAATCCTAATTTCAAGTTTCTTTCCAGCTCTGGCTGACGGACAGCTGCTGAAGGCCAGGAGGTTAGGAAGAACCAACAGCGATTTGGGGAAATCTTCAATAAAACAGCGTAACTAACAGGCAGCACATTGAGCGTGTGATAAGAAGGACAGAGCTCTGCGTTTCAGTCGCCATTCCCCGAACACGCTGCTGGCACGACTGTTCAGCGGTGGCATGCCAGACTCGGTTAGCACCCAAAAAAATAAATAAACAAATCAAGTCGCCATCCGCAGTAATCCCCTAAATTCAAGCTTATTCATGTTAAATCTGGAAAAGAAAAGCCCCGACCCCGTTCTGTTTGAAAGCCTCCCCCTCTCGTCAGTTCCAGTGTCAGCAGTTGTTGTTTTGCAACCGGACATCTTATGGCACACGCAGATATGCTGGGACATGGACAGCTTGTCCTGCTAAAGCCTGTTTTGTCTTGTTCCACTCTTCCTCGTCCTCCAGTTTTACGGCGTGTCAGAGCCAGCTGGCTTGCGCAGAAAGAAGAGGAGAAATAAGCTCCTTATTGCAGAGTCGTGGTATTTGCTTTCCGCCAGGGTTGAGGGTTCTCATTATACCATGTTCATGAGGCTACGAGTGCTAATTGGTCTTCCACTGAACACAGAAAGAACTCACGAAAAATGTGACCGCAGGCGATATAACCTAATTAGGAAATTTGCCACTGTACGGCGGCCAGATCGGGCCTCGCTATTGTTCTGTGCAGATAAACAGGCGTATTTTCCACTCTGGTTTGGAGGACACCACTTTATCTTCACTTAAATTATCAGCAAATGGCAAAAGGTACATAAAAAGTCCCCTCCTGCTTTTAATGCATCAGTGGTATTTTTTAACAAACCACTTTTGAGGAGTTGGCCGAGGTTCTTCTCCATTTCCCTCTCGGCAAAACCTAGCCAGTAAATTCGATAAAGGTCAGGCCAAAAATCCTTTAAGACCTTCATTCCAGTTATTATAATTGGCTGATTTAGTATTAGTTTCAGCACCTTCAGGCATTTCAACTTACTTTTCATGTAATGTAATTATTTGTACAAGCAGTAACGACATGTAGAGTATGATGATGTCATTCTACTAATTATTAGTAGTATTTTCTGTTTCCCAATATTGCAAATCTGTAATAGAGAAAAGTTTCATTATAGGAGAGGCTGGGGTCATAAGAAAGTCATAAGTCCAAATAAATGTGTATTTTACAAAAATCTAGTTCAAAACGGTCATATATGTACTGTTAAAAAGCTTGGGTTGGTAAGATTCTTTAGGGTAAGATATGGTATATTAAGGTATATTATGGTCACCAATTAAGGCAGCATTTATTTGATCAAAAACACAATAAAAATGTTATTGCCATTTAAAATAACTGTTTTCTATGTTGATATATTTTATTATATTAATGCTAATTTAGTGCTAATTTGAAGCTCAAGAAACATTTCTTATTATAATTAAAGTTGAAAATGTTAATAATGTGTATTTGATGAATCTCTTGATGAATAGAAAGCTCAAAAGAACAGCATTTATTGGAAATAGAAATATTTTGCAACATTATAAATGTCTTTGCTGTCACTTTGGATCAATTTAATGCATTTCTTTAAAAATAATAATAAATTAATAAATAAATTAATTATAAAAATAAAAACACTGACCCCAAACTACACTGGTAATGTACATAGTGTGTGTGAATATATGTATATAAATATAAAGGTATCTATTTTTGTATTATTTATATATATTTTTTACTAACAATGGCACTCTATTTTAAGAATACAATAATTATTTTTGAAAAAGAGTATATTATGAAAAAGTGATAAATATATAAATATAACTATCTATTTTTTACTAACAATGGCACTGTATTTTAAGAATACAATACTTCTTTTTGAAAAAGAGCATATTATGATCAAGCTAAATGCATTACATTATTACATAAATTTTTAGTGAACCATTTCTACGAAAACTCCTGAAAAACACTTCATGATTTAATGAAAAAGATAAATGTCATGTCTTATTGTTCCCTTGCAATTTTAAACTTTTCCTTATGAGATCAACACAACAACCATAATCCATCTGTGCTCAAGCACTTCACAAGTGCACTTCAGTATTTCATAATTAACATCTGTTCATTCTGACCACAGCAGTGCTCATGTTGGGCTTTCAGGCTAAGAAAGAGAAGAATATTGTGTGTTGTCTGGATGCTTGCAGCGGGACTGTCTGTGATGGAAATAAAAGCCCTCTCATTTATAATGCAGGTATCTGCGGTCGGCTCAGATGCACTGAAGGATATCATAGAGAGAGTGACATTGGACAGCCAGGGTCTTCAGGGCCACGCTTGACTGGATCCTCCAAAGGGCCTCTCCTCTGTCCACTTCACTTTCTGTCCCCTCTACTGTGGGCCTCAGGGGCCCCGGGGACCTCCGAGGAAGGGGTGGGTACCGGCTGATAGGGGGGAGACAAGGAGTGGACGGACGGACACAGACATTTGTGTGTGTGTGTGTGTGTGTGTGGAAAGGACAAGTGTGAAAGTCTACCTCCGACTCAGGGGCGTCTGGCAGGGCTGCAGTCTGCGTCGCATTCTGACAGAACAAGTGTTGCATGAGATGCGTGGAGGGGTCTCAGTGAGCCTGGAGCAGGTGTTGCTCATCGCGACTGCACCGGAGCGAAGACCCTTGTGCATAAGACCACCGCAGCCAAACGGCCGGGCCAGGACGGCTCACTCACTCACACACACACACACACACACACACACACACAGACACACTAATGATAATGGATTTGGGGTGAATAGGCAGCCAGATTCTAATGGATCAGAAGACAGCAGCACACAGGGACCGTTTCAGCTGTTGGTCAGGACGGAGGGTGTTAAACACTCATTAACGTGTTGACATGCAAAGGCATTTAGGCAACGTGTGTGTTTATATGCAGGTGGCCACAGTGTATTCACATATTATTGTAAAATTGTTTTACGTTTTATTCGATTTTATATTTATCAAATTAATTTAATGCATAGTAATAAAACCTTAATTTTGTTAATTTAATATTAACATGCTTGATACACTACCGGTCAAAAGTTTGGACCAATTGAGATTTTTTTTATAAATGTTTTTGAAAGAAGTCTCTTATGTTCACCAAAGCTGCATTTAATTAATCAAAAACACAGTAAAACACTAATATTGTGAAATATTATTAGAATTTAAAATAACTCTTGCATATTTTAAAATGTTTACTCCAGTCTTCAGTCACATGATCCTTCAGAAACCATTCTAATATGCTGATTTCCTGCTTAATTATTTGTTTTGCTCAGTTATTAATAATGGTTATTATTATCAATGCTGAAAACAGTTTTGCTGCCTAATATTTTTGTGGAAATCGTGATTTTTTTTTTCAGGATTCTTTGATGAATAGAAAGTTCAAAAGAACAGCATTTATTTGAAATAAAATAAATAAAACAAAACAAAATACAATACAATTAAATTAAATAATAAAGTAAATAATTAAATTGAAATAATAAAACAAAACAAAAACAGAACAGAACAAAAATAAAAATTATTAAATAAATATAAATAATTAAATTAAATGAATAAATAAATAATAAAATAAAATAATTTTAAAATAAAACAAAATAAAATAAAATAAAACAAAAACTTGTGTAACATTATAAATGTCTTACTGTCACTTTTGATCAAATGAATGCATCCTTGCGGAGTATTTCTTTCAAAAAAAGAAAAATCTTACTGACCACAAACTTTAAAAACAATAGCGCACTCTAAAAAAATGCTGGGTTGTTTCAACCCATGTTCGGGTCAAATATGGACAAACCCAACGGTTGGGTTTAAAAATTAAATAAAAAATGTTAGAGTGTGTATATTGCAAAAGTTACCATCAGAAACATGGCCAAAATGAATACAAATTAGTGAAATGTCATGTGAAATCTGTATCTGTGTATTTCTAACAGTTTTAGAGCTTTGCCAAACTCTCCAGGCCCTTGTCATTAGATCACTGAGCACAAAGAACAAAGGACATGTTTTATAGTAGCGATTTGTAAAAAAAAAAATATATATATATATATATATATATATATATATATCAGGAGGTGAGCTAGGAATATATGTTAGATTAATAGCCCCAGTCTCTCTCTCTTTCTCACTCACTCGTCTGGGGCTGAGCCCAACCTTCCGGGCCATTACGGCTCATTGTAGGACAGGAGAGGAATAATTGTATAGCTGGGTGACAGGCCATCTATCCATGCAGACTCATGCCGTTTCCTTCAGGAGTGCTCCCTACTAATAGGAACATGCCCTGGAACTCAAGCTGGAAAATACACCTCATTCCTGCCCGGTTGTTTTTTAGGCCATTGAGAATCCTCAGTCATCAATATGAATCTGAGTCGGAGAGGGTTTTTCCCTTCTTTATCCGTGATAGTGAGAGCCGGCAGCCTGATGGATCCCTGGCATCACTTCTGAATGATGTTTGCCTTTCATTTCTATTTCTTCATCTCTCTTTCTTGTCTCTGTCGTCATCTTTCTTCTTCTACCGGCTGCTCTGAGCCATGCGCTGAGCGCAAAGAAAGACATCTTTGAAATTGCCCATGGAAATGTGCAGTTTTGGGGGTCACTCATCTGCAGATGAAATGACTATATTACACAAGGCCTGCTGTCAGTGGTGCGTCTCCACTGTGAATCAGATGAGTCAGTGAACTGATATACATGTTGTTACTGGTCACACACTGCACTGAAGAACATTTCATTTAAAGACTACATTATCAAACACTGTTGTTTGCTATTACATGCCAATAAGATAATGTGCAATGAGGTTATCTATTAGCTGTAAGTTATATTATATTAATCAAAACTGATTTTATGACTGAAACCAATTATGAGTGTTTTGAATTCAATAAACAATATGATTTTAATTGAAAAAAAAGTTTTTGATGCAATTTTAATATAATAATAATTTAATATAATTTTAATAAAATAATTTTAACAAATAACAATAATAATAATAATAATAAAAATAATAAAATGCTATGTATCATTTAGGCATGAATGTCTAATGAACATAATATGAAAAAAAAATGCATATTAAAATATTTTGGAAATTACCTGTAAACAGCACAGATTCCTCTTCAATACACAGCAGTGTAATTTTTTTTTTTGTTTAGAGACCCATAATGGCATTTATCGATTTAGATCATGATAAGAAAAGGCATGGACTCCACTAGACCCCGGATGATGTGCTGTGGTATCTGGCACCAAGATGTTAGCAGCAGATCCTTTAAGTCCTGTAAGTTGTGAGGTGGTGCCTCCATGGATCTGACTTGTTTGTTCAGCACATCCCACAGATGCTCGATTAGATTGAAGTCAACACCTCAAACTCGTTGTGATGCTCCTCAAACCATTCCTGAACAATTTTTGCTTTGTGGAAGGGCGCATTATCCTGCTGAAAGAGACCACACCCACCAGGGAATACCGTTTCCACTGATGCTCACGTGCCCACTGTTGGTGCTTTCGGTGGTGGACAGGGGTCAGCATGGGCACCCTGACTGGTCTGCGGCTATGCAGCCCCATACGCAACAATCTGTGATGCACTGAGTATTCTGACACCTTTCTATCAGAACCAGCATTAACTTCTTGAGCAATTTAAGCTACAGTAGCTCGTCTGTTTGATCGGACCACACGGGCCAGCCTTCGCTCCCCACGTGCATCAATGAGCCTTGGCCGCTCATGACCCTGTCGCCGGTTCACCACTGTTCCTTGGACCACTTTTGATAGATACTGACCACTGCAGACTGGGAACACCTCACAAGAGCTGCAGTTTTGGAGATGCTCTGACCCAGTCGTCTAGCCATCACAAATTGGCCCTTGTCAAACTCGCTCAAATCCTTACGCTTGCCCATTTTTCCTGCTTCTAACACATCAACTTTGAGGACAAAATGTTCACTTGCTGTCCAGTATTTCCCACCCACTAACAGGTGACGTGATGAAGAGATAATCAGTGTTATTCATTTCACCTGTCAGTGGTCATAATGTTATGCCTGTTTGGTGTATATATACACATCTATATATAAAATGACAAACGTTTTAACCGAAATTAAACTAAACTATACCTGTTCTATCTTCATGCAGCAGATATTCTCTGGCTCTGTAGGAATCTTACAACAGTTGATTGGGTTGTTTGGTTGTTGGGGGGAGTTTCTTGTGTTGGTAAGAATCGCGTTCCGGGCGGGGTCCCCCTCGGTAGAAAACGCGTTCGCGGGGGCACCGTGGCACGATGAAAAGGGCACTTTCACTCTCACTTTCAAAGGGGCAGGGGCTCAAGCAATAAATAAATAAATAAAATACTGTTTTCACTGCCAATGATTGGACAGATACTGTAGTCTTCAAAAAAAGTGGTCCAAGTGGGACTCGAACCCCAGTCCGCCGGCATGAGAGTCAGATGCTCTAACAAGGAGGTTAAAGGCTACAACCTCTAGTGTCAGTCGCTAGAGCGTCTCTTGAGATCAGAGGAGTGAGGTTTACTCGCACAGCGACTACTAGCTGGCCTCCGTTACATAGAGAATGTGGAACCAGATAAGCCTGGGCAAATAATTAAATTTTTCCGTCGCTACAGTCCTCCACACTCACAGTCTATGGCCTAATTTAGCTGTAAAGAGAAGAGCAAACACATACATTTCTCTTCTTCAAAAGAGGAAGAGCTTGTGCTCTCCTCTGGGTTCACAGAAAGGGATGAAGAGTGAAGGAGGGGAAATAATAACGTGGTAGCCGTAGGTGGAGAGAGCACAATCCCGTGGGAATCTCCACGGTGACAAGCAATGTTGCCGGGAATGGCTGGCTTGCTGGAACTTTTCTCTCTAATAGACACAAATGGGCTCACTTCCCTGCGCTTTTATGAGGCGTTTTATCTTGTGTTGGGAGGACCGGGTCCGCTGTGACAGACTCTACTGGAATCTTTGGGAGCACTTAGGTTGGTAATGCTGAGAAAAACAGGTTTCCACACTCCTCGGATAAACCTCCTGACATTGACGGTGTGCAAATTTCCCCCCATGATGCTTTCTAGCAAAGACATGCTCATGTCTGCATTTCTGATTGAACTCAATGCCAATGAAGACAGATACGATTCAGTCCAATGGGATGAAACTGAGTTCTAGTCGAGTCTGGACTGGATTTTTCACTGAAAAGATACCAAAACCAACCAGGGACCCCCTTTCAGAAAGCTCTCAAAACCTTCCCCTTGTTTGCTGATGATGCGAGGAGCCTGTTGTTTCCTGCACTGATGTTTGGCTAACCTTCAGGGGGAGTTTGATGTCGTCTGGATTGGTGTATCAGCTTTTGCACGCCACAGATCAATGTTTCAGTTCTGACCAGACAGGATGCTCTGAATTGCCCATGCCTTATTTCTCAGAGCATTTTATTTATTTTCAGAATTAATGCTGAAGATCCTGCTATACCGGTTCAGAGCAGAACTTGCTGCTCTTGTCAGTTGTGATATGCTGTAAATAAGTTTTTAAAACTTATTTTGGGGTCTGAGACACTTTTTATTGACACAGACAGCAGAGAGTATCACCAGTAGAATTGCTAGTGAAAAAGACAAGAATAGGACCGGGACTCGACACACAGACCAGATTCAAAACTGAGTTTCTAACATGCGCAACATGCACAATGCATGTGTGCAAATTGCTTGTCGCACAGCACCAACTAGACAGAGCGTAATGGAATGGAGTTTGTGCACTACGGGAGGAAACATGATGCAGAATTGCAATTTTATTTTGAAAGGACGTAGAATTCAACAAATGAAATTCAAAGAAATTCATATAAAAGGTTCAAAAACAAACTTTTGAATGCTGAAAGTTTGCAGCAGTTTAAAAAGTCTTAGACAAAGTCGCCCAATATAAAAATGCTGAATTTGTAATGTATATGGGTAATACATTTCCAATGTTTTCTACACATACTGATGAATGCTGATCATATAATATACTTTAAATT